>JAQFVV010012397.1:5258236-5766272 GCA_028023455.1 Epiperipatus broadwayi | reverse complement strand
TTTTGATTGCTATATTTTATAACTATATATATTATAATATTATCGGTGTCGTATTGTTTAATAGGGGAAAAAATGGATATTTTTCTATACCTTAATTTACCAATGAACACAATTTTTTTACATATATAGCTTTAAATTATTTTTTTAAGAGATACACTATATATATATTGCTTAAAACTATCGTGATAACAGTGTATTAAATAATCAGTATTAATCATTTCTGTATTTATGTATTTAGTTGTGGGTAAATAAAGTTTAATAATTGTCAATCAAATTGTAATAATAGAAAATTGTAAATACTAAAAAAGTGATGAAGACATGTCTAAAAGATTGTGATCTGGATAACTAAAAAGGGTTTGTTTTGCATAAAATGTATTTTGGGCATTATTTATACTTTGTGGGGAATATCTTTCTTCACATGTTTCAAGGATATATATATATAATAGACTTGCAGTTTTAATGAAATCTAAAAACATACCAACACAAGAAAGAGGAATAAAAGTGTCTTAATAACACAATGTGCTTATGTTTAATTTTTTTAAAAAATCAGATAAGTGGATTGAAAGGTTAGATGTGGACTAGAAATGATAATATTTTTTTATCCTAGTGAATGCTTAAACATAATTATTAACGTATTTATCTTAAATGTATGGTATTAAAGTTATGAATGGTAGAAAGTTTGGTGTAATAATTTTGTATTGGTAGATATTACACAAATTATAATAAGATTGTAACATATTTAACTGAAAACTATTTATTCAACAATAAATGCATCTTGGATGTTGTTTATCTTTTTGTAAATGTCTTCGTTCATATATATTAAAAATGTCTAGTGGAGTGGAAGATTTAAACATACCTAAAAAGAGAGATAAAATTGAATTATTTTGTATGTTTATGTTTAATTAAAAAAACAAATAAACTAATTTTAATTGACTTTTAAAGTTTTATTACATTGAATAAGTATGATATAATAATTCCTCTTCTAATGAATGATTAATAATAATGATTAATGTATTTACCTAAAATGGATAATGTTAAAATTCGGGGTGCAGAAAGTTTGACGCTTGTAATTCAAGTTGCAATAAATATATATGTTTACATTGTTTTTTTTTTTTTTTAAAGTAAAGGTTCATCTAAAACACAAGTTTAATCTTTGTTAGAGTAAAAGTTAATTTATTTTAAAATATCAAGTCATGCAAAATTATGATTTCAAATTTTTTATGATATACATATATATATTATCATCTTGAAAGGAATCAATAAAATTCAGTTTTATTGCAATATATATATATATATAAAGACCAAATGTTATTGATTTTCAAATTTTATTAATAATAATAAAGTTTGAAATAACAAAGTTTTAATATATATAGTTGCTATTATTAGTCTAAAAATACTAAAAAAACTAAAGTAAAGTCTATTGACTTTTCAAAAAATAAAAACTGATTCTTAGCATTTAGCAATTTAGAAATTAGCTATTATGAGTATATTGGTCAGAATATTAATATAGATGAAAATATGGTGGATTTAGTTAATTATAGAATTAAATATGGATAGAGTGCATAGGCAGAAATTATTTAATATTGAAAGAAAATATAATTATTTGAATCTGAAAAATGTATGCTAATAGAAAAGCAATAAAAAGACATGTGTTAGAAACCAACAGAGATGGACTATAAGAATACAGAAATGGACATCATTAATATTATTGAAAAATCTAAGGGAATTGAAATAGAGTTGAGTTAAATATATCCTTAGAAATGATAACAATATATGGTCAGTTGAAGTCTTAAACTGGATTCTAAGATTTTAAAAACATAGAAAAAGATTTCTGCATAAAATAAATAGATAAGATGTAAGGCTATAGATTTAAAACAAACTAAATTAAACTTAGGTAAACTTCATTCTGCATTAGATTGATAATAGTTTTAAATGATGATAATATAGTTGCTTTTTATTTACTCTATTCCATAATTTTTATTTTTTATTTATTTGTGTTATCCATAATAAATGTAAAAACACTATATTTTATTAAAATTATATACATATATATGTATGTAAAATAAATAAAATATCCGTTAATTAAAAACAATATTGTAATTATACTTGAAATAATACTTTTAACGGTCAACAAACAATCACAAACAATCCTTAAAACCGCAGAAGTACTTTCGGTTACTTTCTAACCTGCCTCAACTGCCATTAAATTCAAAATTCAAAAGCAGAAGCAAACGTCATCAATTCAAATTCCACGAATCTCGTATTTTAATGTTAGAAGCTTGTCGATTTATTAAATGCATTTTATTCCTGTTTATAAAAATTGCCTCTTTAATTTTTCTTTTACTATGGTTTCTCTCTTCATGAAGAATTTTCACATTTTCAAAATTAAATTTAAATTTATATTTACATGTTTTTTCATGATCAAAGAAAACTGAAGGAGATATTAAATCACCATTATTTTTATTTTTTACATGCTTATATAACAATTCATGTTCCTTCAATCTTTTCTCAATACTGCACCTAGATTCACCTATATATGATAGCATACAATCACAAAAAATTTGATATATGACATTACTTTTTTGCTTGACAGGTATGACATCCTTAGAATTATTGACTAATTTATTAATATTGTTTGGAACGTAGAATGAAACATTAAACACATTCTTATATAAATCCTTAAAAAATTTCACTTGTGGATTTGAAATAAATGGAATAGATATCCATTTTTTACTATTAATCTTCATTTCTTTTAAATTATAATAATTTTTTTTAAATTGACATAAAGTATTGTTTATTTGTTCCATTTTATAACCAACATCAAGCAATTCCTTGGCAAATATCTTAATATTTTTCAGTTTATCACTTTGGTAACAACATAATTTTTTATTCTGAAACAAAAAAGATTTAAAACTTCCCATCTTATGCATCATTAGTACTTTTGATTTACAATTTATATATCCTCTTTTTTGCAGTGGCTTAATTATTAGTTTATAATTTAATATACTGTTATCTCTTGTGATCATTAAATCTAAATAGTTAATCTTATTGTCCTGTTCTTTTTCAATAGTCCATTTCAAGCCATTCAACTTATTTAATTCCTCTATAAGCAAATTTATACTATTAGTATTTCCACAAACAAAAACATCATCCACATATCTTTTGTAAATTTTAATATCTCCAAAAATACACATATTTAAAATACTACTCTCATATGTAGATAAAACAAAATTGCAAACTTGTGCAACTACAGGCAAACCCATAGGCCAACCTTTAGTCATTTTATAATATTGACCTTCAAAAGATGCAACAATGTTATTATTAAAAAATTTTAAAGAATCAATGATAAATTTTATCATATATTTACAAATACTTTTACTTTTTAATGCATGTTCAATTATTTTTATGGAATTCATTCTATCAATAGATCCATACATTTCTGTAACATCCAATGAAGCAATAACATCATTTTCATCAATCATTAAATTTTTAATACTATTTACAAAGTCAAACGATGAAGCAATAGTATTTTCCCCAAATCCTAAAAAGTCTTGTAAAAGTTTACCAATATATTTAGAAGTCTGATATATGAAGGAACCACCAAAATCTATCATAACTCGCAAAGGATTACCTTCTTTATGTAATTTTATATTTGCAAAAATACGAGGACATATAGCACAAGAAGGATATATCATATAGTATACATTATTATTTAAAACTTTATTTTTAGCACTTTTTAAAATATTGTTAATAAACTTTATTCTTTGACCATCCATATTATAATCTTCAATCAAAAAGAAACCAAGTTTGTCCATGTGCATTTTAATTTTATTAATATATTGACATTTCATCAACAAGCACATACGCAAACCTTTATCCTCTTTCAAACAAATCATATTATCAATCCTCAATTTCTGTTTAAATTCCGAAATAACCAATTGCCATGATTTATCATAAGATATTGTATCAAATTTATTACAATTAATTTTCTTAATAATATCATCAGCAAAATTATCATTACCAGGAATCATTTCAAATGAATTTTGAACAGCTGCAATTAGTTCCAAATTATAATCATTCCAAATACCACCAACGTATTTAGCTCCATGACTTAAAACGTATTTCTGAATTAAATGTATCCTATTATTTGATAAATTAACAAAGTTTAAATCATTATAAGCATGTGGATATTGCTTATTAAATAAAAAATCAACTTTTTTCTCAAATTTGTTATATAATTTATGTTCAATTACTTTAAATCCATTTTCACAAATAATTTTATATTCGTTCCAAGCACACCATTCATTTAAAATTATTAAATGTTCAATTGCTTTCAAATATTTACGAATATCAAAAAGTTCCTTTTTACAACTTTTAATAATATTATTTAAAATAATCAATTTTAATTTATCCAAACATTTTGGTATTAAATTTATACAGCTGTTCAACTTTATGCTACAACAATTCGGGAATACCTGAAAAATTTTACAATTCTTGAAAAAACGAAGTTTGCACTTCAGCTTAATAATCTTTTTACATTGTCTCCGCCATTCCTTAACAATCCACCCTTTTCTAAAATTACTTGAATCCATTGTGTTCAATATATGTAAAATAAATAAAATATCTGTTAATTAAAAACAATATTGTAATTATACTTGAAATAATACTTTTAACGGTCCACAAACAATCACAAACAATCCTTAACTCTGCAGAAGTACTTTTAGTTACTTTCTAACCTGCCTCAACTGCCATTAAATTCAAAAACAAAAGTGGAAGCAAACGTTATCAATTCAAATTCCATGAATCTCGTATTTTAATGTTAGAAGCTTGTCGATTTATTAAATGCATTTTATTCCTGTTTATAAAAATTGCCTCTTTAATTTTTCTTTTACTATGGTTTCTCTCTTCATGAAGAATTTTCACATTTTCAAAATTAAATTTAAATTTATATTTACATGTTTTTTTGTGATCAAAGAAAACTGAAGGAGATATTAAATCACCATTATTTTTATTTTTTACACGCTTATATAATAATTCATGTTCCTTCAATCTTTTCTCAATACTGCACCTAGATTCACCTATATATGATAGCATACAATCACAAAAAATTTGATATATGACATTACTTTTTTGCTTGACAGGTATGACATCCTTAGAATTATTGACTAATTTATTAATATTGTTTGGAACATAGAATGAAACATTAAACACATTCTTATATAAATCCTTAAAAAATTTTACTTGTGTATTTGAAATAAATGGAATAGATATCCATTTTTTACTATTAATCTTCATTTCTTTTAAATTATAATAATTTTTTTTAAATTGACATAAATTATTGTTTATTTGTTCCATACCTGTCAAGCAAAAAAGTAATGTCATATATCAAATTTTTTGTGATTGTATGCTATCATATATAGGTGAATCTAGGTGTAGTATTGAGAAAAGATTGAAGGAACATGAATTATTATATAAGCGTGTAAAAAATAAAAATAATGGTGATTTAATATCTCCTTCAGTTTTTTTTGATCATGAAAAAACATGTAAATATAAATTTAAATTTGAAAATGTGAAAATTCTTCATGAAGAGAGAAACCATAGTAAAAGAAAAATTAAAGAGGCAATTTTTATAAACAGGAATAAAACGCATTTAATAAATTGACAAGCTTCTAACATTAAAATTTGAGATTCATGGAATTTGAATTGATGATGTTTGCTTCCGCTTTTTGAATTTAATGGCAGTTGAGGCAGGTTAGAAAGTAACCGAAAGTACTTCTGCGGATTTAAGGATTGTTTGTGATTGTTTGTGGACCGTTAAAAGTATTATTTTAAGTATAATTACAATATTGTTTTTAATTAACAGATATGTTATTTATTTTACATATATTGAACACAATGGATTCAAGTAATTTTAGAAAACAGTGGATCATTAAGGAATGGTGGAGACAATGTAAAAAGATTATTAAGCTGTAGTGCAAACTTCGTTTTTTCAAGAATTGTAAAATTTTTCAGGTATTCCCGAATTGTTGTAGCATAAAGTTGAACAGCTGTATAAATTTAATACCAAAATGTCTGGTTAAATTAAAACTGATTATTTTAAATAATATTATTAAAAGTTGTAAAAAGGAACTTTTTGATATTCGTAAATATTTGAAAGCGATTGAACATTTAATAATTTTAAATGAATAGTGTGCTTGGAACGAATATAAAATTATTTGTGAAAATGGATTTAAAGTAATTGGACATAAATTATATAACAAATTTGAGAAAGAAATTGATTTTTTATTTTATAAGCAATATCCACATGCTTATAATGATTTAAATTTTGTTAATTTCTCAAATAATAAGATACATTTAATTCAGAAATACGTTTTAAGTCATGGAGGTAAATACGTTGGTGGTATTTGGAATGATTATAATTTGGAACTAATTGCAGCTGTTCAAAATTCATTTGAAATGATTCCTGGTAATGATAATTTTGCTGATGATATTATTAAGAAAATTAATTGCAATAAATTTGATACAATATCTTATGATAAATCATGGCAATTAGCTATTTCGGAATTTAAGCAGAAATTGAGGATTGATAATATGATTTGTTTGAAAGAGGACAAAGGTTTGCGTATGTGCTTGTTGACGAAATGTCAATATATTAATAAAATTAAAATGCAAATGGACAAACTTGTTTTCTTTTTGATTGAAGATTATAATATGAATGGTCAAAGAATAAAGTTTATTAACAATATTTTAAAAAGTGCTAAAAATAAAGTTTTAAATAATAATGTATACTATATGATATATCCTTCTTGTGCTATATGTCCTCGTATTTTTGCAAATATAAAATTACATAAAGAAGGTAATCCTTTGCGAGTTATGATAGATTTTGGTGGTTCCTTCATATATCAGACTTCTAAATATATTGGTAAACTTTTACAAGACTTTTTGGGATTTGGGGAAAATACTATTGCTTCATTGTTTGACTTTGTAAATAGTATTAAAAATTTAATGATTGATGAAAATGATGTTATTGCTTCATTGGATGTTACAGAAATGTATGGATCTATTGATAGAATGAATTCCATAAAAATAATTGACCATGCATTAAAAAGTAAAAATATTTGTAAATATATGATAAAATTTATCATTGATTCTTTAAAATTTTTTAATGATAACATTGTTGTATCTTTTGAAGGTCAATATTATAAAATGACTAAAGGTTGGCCTATGGGTTTGCCTGTAGTTGCACAAGTCTGTAATTTTGTTTTATCTACATATGAGAGTAGTATTTTAAAGATGTGTATTTTTGGAGATATTAAAATTTACAAAAGATATGTGTATGATGTTTTTGTTTGTGGAAATACTAATAGTATAAATTTGCTTATAGAGGAATTAAATAAGTTGAATGGCTTGAAATGGACTATAGAAAAAGAACAGGACAATAAGTTTAACTATTTAGATTTAATGATCACAAGAGATAACAGTATATTAAATTATAAACTAATAATTAAGCCACTGCAAAAAAGCGGATATATAAATTGTAAATTAAAAGTACCAATGATACATAAGATGGCAAGTTTTAAATCTTTTTTGTTTCGGAATGAAAAATTATGTCATTACCAAAGTGATAAACTGAAAAATATTGAGATATTTGCCAACGAATTGCTTGATGTTGGTTATAAAATGGAACAAATAAACAATACTTTATGTCAATTTAAAAAAAAAAAATTATTATAATTTAAAAGAAATGAAGATTAATAGTAAAAAATGGATATCTATTCCATTTATTTCAAATCCACAAGTAAAATTTTTTTAAGGATTTATATAAGAATGTGTTTAATGTTTCATTCTACGTTCCAAACAATATTAACAAATTAGTCAATAATTCTAAGGATGTCATACCTGTCAAGCAAAAAAGTAATGTCATATATCAAATTTTTTGTGATTGTATGCTATCATATATAGGTGAATCTAGGTGCAGTATTGAGAAAAGATTGAAGGAACATGAATTATTATATAAGCATGTAAAAAATAAAAATAATGTTGATTTAATATCTCCTTCAGTTTTCTTTGATCATGAAAAAACATGTAAATATAAATTTAAATTTAATTTTGAAAATGTGAAAATTCTTCATGAAGAGAGAAACCATAGTAAAAGAAAAATTAAAGAGGCAATTTTTATAAACAGGAATAAAACGCATTTAATAAATCGACAAGCTTCTAGCATTAAAATACGAGATTTGTGGAATTTGAATTGATGATGTTTGCTTCCGCTTTTGGTTTTTGAATTTAATGGCAGTTGAGGCAGGTTAGAAAGTAACCGAAAGTATTTCTGTGGATTTAAGGATTGTTTGTGGACCGTTAAAAGTATTATTTCAAGTATAATTATATATACGTGTGTATGTATATTAATGGAAAACTATAATTCTATGGTAAAATAAGCCAAATAACAATTTAAAGGTAATTATTTTATTTCTCTGTTTGCCATATGTTGAAATACCAATTGTAATGAGATCTAACTCGGTTAATTATTATATCCCTTGTATATATTTTGATAGGATATGTATTATTTTAAAAATGTGCTTAAGAGTGGATAAAAATCAAGCATGAACATGCAATAAATTGATCACTATATTAATACTTAAATATTAACCAAATAATATTTAAATAATCATAAACTAATAATCACTTCTAATTACTAAATTCTAGAACAGGGGTGTCAAACGTTTTGGCATCTCTGGACCAAATTGGAACAAGAGTTGTCTTTCTGTATTTTTATATTGGACTATTTCCATCAATTAATATGTGTGTTGAATGTCTTTAGAAAGTTTTTTAATTTTATTTAAATATTCCAAATGCATTCAACTGTTAGTAATATCACAGCAAACAGGTTAGTATATGCACCAACTGTTAGTAATATCACAGCAAACAACTGTTAGTAATATCACAGCAAACAGGTTAGTATATGCACAATGTTTCAAGAGGTATTTTTCTACCCTCTTCTTCAGGTGTTGCTGGCCTGATCAGTGACAGTACTAGCATGGGATTCGAACCTGGGTCCTTAGATTCTTGATTATTGAATTTTAAGGTAAGGCTCTAACCAACAGCCATCCTGCCAAAGGCAACAGTATGTAGTAAATACCTCTCGTAACATTGTGCATATACTAACCTGTTTGCTGTGATATTACTAACAGTTGTTTGCTGTGATATTACTAACCGTTGGTGCATATACTAACCTGTTTGCTGTGATATTACTAACAGTTTGTGCATATATTAACCTGTTTGCTGTGATATTACTAACAGTTGAATGCATTTGGAATATTTAAATAAAATTAAAAAACTTTTCTAAAGACATTCAACACACATATTAGATGATGGAAATAGTCCAATATAAAAATACAGTTAGAACATCATTATCACAAACCTTCAGAAAAACATAAGAATTGTCTTGGATTACACATTAAATGCATAAACTCTACCAAAAGTTGATAATGAAGAAAGATCTATCCATAATTTTCATGATATCCACCATCACAAATAAGCAAAAACATTTACACATAATAATCATAATTATACGATGGCCCCTATTTAGAGAATCTCTTAAAATGGTTGAGCAGGTCCCAAATTTATGATTATTAATATAAAAATGTCTACATCTATGCCATAAAATATTATTGATGTTTATATATGTATATTGTAATGGTTTTTTTTTTTGTCTTAGGTTTGATTAGGCCTTTATTTTACACACTATAAAGTGCAAGTTAGTCAAACTATGAAAAGAAAATATATACTGATGAATCTGGATATTTCAAGAACATAGTTTTTTCCACTGATTAACAGACCTAATAGTATTTATGATTTAAAATTGTGGGCAGAATCAGTTTTTTATTTATTTGAGAAAGTGCCGGAATCAGTAGTCCGACTGATCCTGCACGAATCACATCGTAACTTACAAAGCAAATACTTACAAAGATCAGGATTATGATTTCCCACTACTTAATTAATTTATTCCAAGAAAATATTTTTCCTGAGTCTTATTTAATAAAGCATATTGGCAAGGTAATTTATTCACTTCTCTACAACTGATTAACAACATCTATAAACTCAAAAATAGGATTGTAACTAACTAAAATTATGAATGTACAATGAAAGTTTTATATTATTAGTAAAAGTTTTATTAACACACATTAAATAATTAAACAATAAGAATTATTTATAATATTGGAAAGAATACACACACATGTAATTAGATAATTATATTTAACACTTAATTCAAACAGTTCATTTTTAAGAGTAAAATAGTAAATGTCTCTTTCTTACAAGCTTAAGAGATAGGGTCATGTGATCTATGAATTGATCTATGACTTTTTTATTTTGTCTCTTTCTTGTGTTTAAATTAAAAATTTAGCTTTTAAAAGTTAGTACACAAATCTTCCTGATTTAAATATGCATTAGTACATGGGCATTAACTTACCGGTAAGCTTCTAGTGTTTATATAGATGATTGATTACCATAGTAATCCGGTTCCTTTTGATCAGTAATTCATAATATTGGTTCATGGTTTCATTCTAGTACTGCTTTCATATCTCTGATCCATAGACAAGGCTAGAGGAAGCTTTTGGTGACTTGTCCAAGAGAAGGTATCAGCCAATGATCTGTTACTACTCACATATTGGAGAGTAGTCTCATCTTAATAGTTCTAAATAATACCACTTTATTATTACTTTGAAAATGCTGCACACGAGAAACTGCACAAAACACACATAGGAAAAAAGACCAATTCTCAACTTGGCTGCTTCTTTTATTTTCATGATCATTTTTGAAATGTCCTGTGCATATTTTCTTATCTTTTGTTTTATTAACATTCTTTGTTCATTTATAGTTACAAGTCTCTTTCTTTTTTTTATGACTTATTTCTGCCATCTTTAATCAGAGCATAAAAGGTTTTTTTCTGATTGTAATCTCTTTCATTTATAACTTCTTTATATCTGAATGAATTATCTATATGCACTTACATTCTTTTCAATATTAACATGTTATTTTGGTTAAATAAATATTAAACGCAAATAACTTTCATTGTACACACCAAAAAAAAAAAAAAGTCACCCTAACTAATAAAAAAAATAAATTATGTTTATTGATGATTTTTAAATTTTACTTCTTTTAACTCTTACTCAATACCAATATACCTTGTTCATATATATGAAAATGGTACAATATATATATTATAAAAGTAAAACAAGAGGGCAACATAAAACTAAAGGCATATTTGACACTACCTTTGATTGTACAATACTTTTATTTTAGTCATATTGAGACATGAATTCCACAAAAATCTCATAATGTTTTAATTAAGGTTACAATTTTGTAAAGGGCTACATTCATAGCTAACCTCGTCTACATATAGCCTGGATCATTTGTTGGTAGATCATATTTCTTTACCTTTAATCACTTCAAAGTATGAATACTCTTTCTCTCTGTGTGGAAAGAACTTGTATATTATATATATTTTTTCATATGTCATAGCATCGTCTGGGAGGCAAACCTACAAACGTCTGCAACCAACTACTTGCGTGCAAGGCGGCTGTGATGACCTCTCGGCTAACAACGCTTAGGCATTAAACACAAGTTTGAATTAATTGCATTATAAATATCTTGTTATTTATAATATGACAAGAAAAATATCATTGATTTTAAATCTTAGTAAATCTTGGTTTAACAAACTAAAAAATAATTACTTAATGTGCCACGTACTACTTGCCAAACATTTACCTTTTATAAAACACAAAGATTAAACGTAAGAAATAGTGATCATGTGATGTTTATTGGCTTAAAATACAAAGATAATGAAAACTTTCATGTGTAATTAGATCCAGTATTCAAGATGACAATCGATTATTTAAATAGAAAAATAGATCAAAGGAGAACCGGTTTTATTATAAACTTTAGAATAGTTCATTTCATTTTCATTTCAATAAAAATTTTATTAACAATAAATAGTGATTATAAAGGATAAATAAATGAATAAATTGTACAATAATATGATTATATAATGTTCTATATGTCATCTGGCTAGATTATGTTATGAGAGCACAATGTTATACTCTTATGTGGTTAGGTATAGTGAAGAGATTCAAAGAACTTGTTTAATGGTATTAGCACTTTTAATATAGACATGAATATTTTCTTTTATAAATGACTATTCTATAATGCTGGGTAGGTGGGAATTGATAATCAGGAAAAGGAAAGAGCAATTAAAGACCAGGTGTCAGCAAAGACTTTACTGGAGGCAAGGAGCTGGTCACGTTTCTTGATTTTTTTGAGCGTTTGATAGAACAATGGTATGATTTGTGGCGGGGGTAATTCCATGAGACTTTTGCATCTCACTATCCATATGGAATAAAGGACAAAGGTAGAAAGCCTTATTATTGAAAAAAACCCATTATGAATGGCATTTTCGAGTGAGAAAATCATATCAGGTCTTATGTTGGAATTGATTATAATTATATCTTTTAGAGTTTTAAGTCTTGGGCACCGGTGTATAATATGGTCTATGGTTTCATCTTCACGAGCACACAGACCACATATAGGGTCAATGCTGGTAAAACCTCTTCGGTGATAAAGAAACCAATTCGTGGGTAGCGCATTAAGATTTATTTTAATGATGAAGTCAAGGAATTTGGGTTCCAGACTCCATCTTTTGAAGTGTGTAATGAGTCTTTGGTTGGTTATTTTTAGGCTGGTTTTAATGGGTTGTTGATTATAGTTGATTATATTGTATGCTTCCCATAAGGTGATTTTTTGGTTAAGGTTAAAGGATGTTATTGGGTTATAAAGTTGTAGTTGTTGTATTAGGGATGCTATCCATGAACTGGAAGAGGGTGGAGGACGATCTGTCGGTGTAACTTTTTTAATAATGTTAGAGTATCCACAGGAGAGGATCAGATTATGTAGAGTGTTGTGGGTTTTCTGTAAAATGATTGCTTTTATTGAGTGGAATGACAGTCCATTGAACCTGCATGGTCGTTGGATACCTCGCAAGCTAATAGCAACTGTCCTTCCTCTCCAGAGAAGTTTGGTGCATAATCGGTTAATTTTATTTTGAAACTGTTTAGACATTTTAACGAATGGAAGTTAATATGAGATTTTTGGCATTATGATCATGTTGAGGAGGCCAACCTTTCCATATAATGAAAGGTATACTCTAGAGAGTGAAGTGGTGATGGCTTCAGTTGAATGGAGGATTGCATCTTGAATCTCTCTTGCCATTGCAGTTGGAGTTTTGTAGATTGGAAAACCTAGGTATCTTTGGGGTTTTGCAGAAAAGGGAGAGTTAATTTGTTTACCAGACATTATCTTCCAGATGGAAGATTTGTTAAAATTTATTTGTAGGCCAAGTTTCGCTGTATTTCTGTTTAATATGTTCATGAGATTAGGAAGGTATTTAATGGTGGGAAGCACAACCATGATGTCATCAATATATGCAAATACATTGAAGCTTTTATTGAGAGAGGGAAGGAAAATTCCAGGGAGGTTTTTTTCTATATCCATCAGAAGAGGGTTGATGTATACTGTGAAGAAAAGGGCACTGAGTGGGGATCCTTGAGGGATCGACTTGTATGGGTTGAAACCTGGTGTGATCTTGCCATCAAGAGAGAGAAAAATCTCTCTGTTGTTGAGCAGATTGCTGATCATCTGTACAATCCCAGCTGGAATGTCGCATTCCAACAGGATATCCAGAAGGATGTTTATCTGGACTGAATCAAATGCTGCCGCAACATCCAGCTGGACAGCAATAGGTTTTGATTTACGATGTCCTCTGATGTAATTGAACAGTGCAGTTATATTGGACATAGCATGCGAGGTTGATGATCCCTTTTTTCAGTATTGGTTTGATGAGATATGGCTAAGAATTTGAGTTTGGATTTGATCTTTAATGACTGACTCAATTATCTTGATAAGCAATGTGGTCATGGAAATTGGTCGTATACTGTTAATGTCGTTTAGTGGTTTTGCTTTTTTAATAAAAGGCACGAGTGCCACTGGGTAAAGATCTGTTATGTTTCTGTTGCCGGAGGCTAGGTGATCAATCATTTTTTTAATAATTGGCACGGTGAATTGACTGAGGTGTTTGAGAAGGAAATTTGGGATGCCATGAAGGCCAGGATGAACGCCGTCAGGGAGAGATTTTATCTTCTTTTTGATTTGGATTTCCATGATGCCATGTTTGCCAGGGTCACCAGCATCTAACCAGCTGTTTATAGGAGGAGCTCCATCTTTTTGCATTAATTGGCAGAATTGTTTGCTGATGTGCTGCATCATTGGAAAGCCAATAAGATTGGTTCCATTAGTATTAATGGATAAGGGAGTGATTTGTTTTTTATTGTATCCCAGTGCCCATCTGAGATAGTCTCTCGTCCAGCAGTGTTGTTGTGCTAAGAAACATTTGGCTCTTCTGATGGATATATATTCTGCAAGGGACTTTTGCTTGATTTTGTAGAGATTTTTAAGGAAGATAATTTTTTCTGTATTTGTGAAATTTTGCTGTGATGCTTGAAGTTGTATATTAATGTCTGTTAGGTCATTTAGAAGGCCATTAGGTCCTTTGATTTTCCTGGTGTGGTGATTTAATATGGACTGAAGTATTCCAATGAAGGAAAACCAGCCCTCCTCAGCAGGCAGGGAAAGGATGTTTATTTTCTGGAAAAGGATGTATGCCTCAGACACTATCGCTTCGGTCATATTTGATTGGGTGATCATGCGCATGGTTTTACCAGGTCCATCAATGAGTGTAGGGATTGCAATAGGTGTAAGTTGTAAGATTAGAGCCATATGATCAGAGAAAGCAACAGGGGCCAAGGCTGCATCAAGGTTGAAATGGAGGTCTGGGGTGTAGAAAACTAAATCAATCAGGGACTTTTTAGTTTTAGTATAGAAAGAGTAGGCTTCAGGAGGGAAGATAACCTCTCCACACATTAATCTGTGATTTATTAGATGCAAAAATCTCTTGTTGAAGTCATTGTATGTAGTGTTAAAGTCTCCCAGAAGAATAGTAGGAGAGGCTCTGTTAGCGTTGATGGCATTTAGGATATGGATTATTTTTAGATATTGAGAGGTGTCTTTGGCTGTATATATATAAGCTATGATGATCGGATAACCCCAATAGTCTATTTCTATGACAATAATATTGGCATCTAGGAATAGAATACTAAAACTGTTTGGTGGTATTGACTTGCTGAGAAGAATACCGACTCCACCTGAAGCAGAATGGCCTATGGAAAATCTAGTAAATCTGAGAGCTGAGAGAAGAGATAATATTTTATGATCAGTCTTATGGTGATATTTAGTTTCACCCATAAGAAGTATATGAGGGGAGCAGAGCGAGAGGCAGTTTTTAATAGCTAGAACTCTATCAATTGAGTTGATGCCGCGAATATTAATGCCAGCAATTTTGCAGAACATGATAGATTAATCCAAACTGTCCTCAGCAAAGTGTACCAAGTCAATGTGGGGCATCTCCATGTTAATGAGTTCTGATGTTGTTTGGAAATCAGAGTCTTGTGATTGAACTTGTGGATGGATTGGTGATATATTTGTTGGTTGAGGAAATGCATCCATGAAGTCTTCGGTGTCTGATGAAGTAGTGTAATCTGTCTGAGATTCATCAGATGGATCAATGGTATCGATGGTTATAGGATCCATGGTTTTCCTCTTTTTTCTATGGATTTGTGAAGCTTTGTGCTGGATATATCTGAGATTTGTTTGCTAGCGGGTGGTGGTGAATAATGTATTGGATGGGAGCTGTCATCATCAGAGCTTGATTTATCTGAGCGAATTGATTTTCTTTTAATTTTCTTATTTGTATTTTGGGTATTTGTTGTGTTGGTTTCTGGGGTTTTTTTAAGTTTAGTAGTGTTGTTTTCTTTTTCCTGTACTTTTGATGAAAGTGTTTTTTTATTGTTATAAGAATTTGGTTTAAATTTTAGATCTGGGTGGGAGTTGTTATAGATGAATTGTTTTGAAATTTTTTAAGTGTATTTTCTTCATCGCCTGGGTTTTCCTTGCTCTCGTTAGATGGTTTGGTCATATTGTCTTCTTTTGTAGAAAGAGTTTGGCCTAGCATTGTTTCTCGGGGATTAGTACAATATGTATCTAATGAATGATCTTGAGTATTATTGGTTTGAGAGATTGGTTTAGTAGCAGTATATGTTATTGCTTGGTTCTCTGATTCACTATTATTAGTGTAGAGGTTGGTGTTTGTTCTTTCTTGAAGATTTTTATTTTGAAAGATAGGTTTGGATGTGAGAGGGTTTGTTGGAGGATTTATTTGAGTCAGATTGTCTGGGTTTGTGAGGTTGCTGTTTGAATTAATCCCATGTGGTGATTGTCTATTTAAGGATGTGATAGCCATATTAATAGGTCTACCAGGGCATCTGTGAACTTTATTCTTTTTAATACCACAGTGTATGCATAATCTTGCTGCACAATCTTTAATAAGGTGTGTTCTTTGAAGGCAGAAGAAACATTGTGGCTGTACTCCCCTGAAGGTCAAAACCATAGGAGAGCCTCTTGCAGTAATAATGGTGGGTATGTCAGTGGGTATAATGTTTTTCTTTAAAGTAAGTGTGAAGACAACTGTATTGGACAGAATTTGATCTTCGAAGTGAGGGTTTAGAAGGTGTTTAAATTTACTAATTGAACCATAATTAATAAGGATGTCTTGTAGTTCTTGTTCTTTCAAATGGGCAAGGCAGTTTTGAATTCTGCCAGATAGTGTAACTGGATGGTTCATATCTATGGAGCAAAGTATATAATTTCCCAAAGATCGGTAGTTATTTTTAAAGTTCATACAGTCCGCCCACGTTTTAAACTCAACGATAACATAGCGGTCATTGGGATGATTAAGGATCATGTGAATGCCTCTGCCTAATTGATTTTGATTGATTAGACTGTATAATTGTTCTAGAGGGAACTTATATAATGCACATTGTTGATTTGTTATGGCTAAGATTAACGACTTATCGCTGTAGTAGTTTGTAAACGATTTATACAGAGTGTTGGGAATCGTTTTGTTAAACTCGTTATTTATTTTTAGGAACATGTCATCATTAAGATCGTTTATATTAAATGAGACATTTTCTAGAGTGTTTGATTCTTGTTCTGTGTCTAATTCTGAGATATTCAAATATAGTTCATTGAAATTATCGGCCTTAATATTTTCAGAGATTCTCTCAGAATTTTTAGACCTTATGATATTTGCGTATGTAGTGGAATTTTTCAATATTGGAATTGAGGAAATTGGTTTAGATTGCAAGTTGGCTGATGTAGCAATGGATTGTTCTGTGCTATAATCTTTGTTTGTTTTGGAATGAGGTTTATTAGTTTTAAAATTTATTTCTTCTTTTTGATTTTTAAATTTACTGTTGACAAACTGTAATGTGACAGCGCCAGTTTTGTCGACCTCTGGTGGAAAAGTTTTAACTTTAAAAAATTCGCCGATATCATCTTGTTGGAAATTTTGTCTATTATTTTCAGATATGATTTTCGGGGTATTATAGGGCAAAGAAAATTGCTCATTAGAGTCTTCTGCGGGAGCGTAAAATCTTCGGAGAGGAGATGATTGGTTTTTGCTTGTATAGTTAAGGATTTCAATAATTTCGCTTGATGAGATATTTATGCTATTGTTTATATTAGGGGTAAGTTGAATATTTTCTAAACTTTTGTTGATATTTGCGATGGTGTTTTCATTTGATTTATTGGTTTGTGGGTTTTTATTTGTAGTAGAAGTTAGTTTAGTTGCATTTAGATTAGATCTAAGGCTATAATATTTACGACCGATGGCTGCATTGCTAGGTTGAATGCTGAGATCGGGGTTAACATTAATTTGATGAAGATTTTTAAAGTTTTTTTATTATTATCTAATAATAGACATATATATATATATATATGATAAACAAAAATGCAAGTTAAAAAACTTGCTAACGCTTGTATTTATGTCCACAGATGGCGTCCTACCAAGACTGCCAATCAAGCGTATGTTTTGTTTACATAAACGTCAGAGTAGTTAGTATTCACTATCTCTAACTATAATTCCACTTTCAGATCATGATTTCAAGCTATTTGCTATCGTCAGTGAAAGACAGATAGCAAATAGCTTGAAATCATGATCTGAAAGTGGAATTATAGTTAGAGATAGTGAATACTAACTACTCTGACGTTTATGTAAACAAAACATACGCTTGATTGGCAGTCTTGGTAGGACGCCATCTGTGGACATATATATATATATATATATATATATGTCAAGGGGAAATGTAGTAGTATATATATACTCATACATTCATGTAATCAATATGTATACATTATACTTGCATTATTATTATATTTATGAAAATAAATATATAACTTAAGTTAGTATTTTTCATTCTTTAAAATAAAAAAAAGACATTGACAAAAGGTGGTTGACAAGGTTATAAATGACCTTTGGTTCACATAGTTTATCAAATTAAAAGAAATGAAATTCACTTATTGTTTTAATATTGAATTGTTATTGCAACAATGTAGAATGTGTATGCTTCAGAAAGCTGATGGAGTGAGATACAATGTAATAATTCAATTCTTTTTATTAGAAGACTAAGGATTCTATTTTTGTCAGCTATATACTCATAAAAACTTATACTATGTTTGATTTCAAAGAACTGTGTAAGATAAAGTCTATATTTTGAACAATTTAATACTCATTAGAAGAAATTTCTAATATTTGTTTAAAGAAAGTAATTTGAATATATTTTCATGTTCTATAAAAATTGTTTGAATTACATGTTTTAAAATGTAAACTGCGTTTTAAAAAAAAGAACATGTTTATAGAAACTTCAATTAAATTTAATGTACTTTATATTATAAAGAAAATGCAAAGCAGGTGGAATACCAATTTATCATGGTATAGATAAAATGCACTTGCCTAATCAAATATATATGTGTGAATAACATTTTTTGCTGGAATGCCTTAAAATTATAAAAGAATTAGATCTTCAAAATGGAATTATAATTGTTAATAAAGGAACTATGTATTAGGAAGATAAAATCTACATATAAAGAGGAAACTAAATGTCAACTTAGGACATCCTATTATTTTCTTTAATGTCTAACAATGAAGGAATCAAGAATTATGTCTTCAAAGAATTTTCATTTGCGGAGAACATTTGAGATTATTGTATTAACTTTTATAAATACCATTTAAGATTTTTGAAAATTAAAATTGGGAAAAATTAATTTCATTTCCTTTATTATTGTATTCATTTTATTATAAAAATGAATAAGATAGAATTAATAATTTAAAATATTTTTATTTATATTTATGATTAATAAAGAATTAAATATTGGTTAAGAAATGTCAATATGGGAAAGGGATAAAGTGAACTTGAGGTAAGAGATAAAATTATTTTTAAATCCACATACTATTATTTTCTATGACATGACACTACATTGTTTATTTTAATTCAAATAGTCTAATAACAGTAATGTATAAGTGAATAAATGATTAACATTGTTGTGAAGTATATATTTATATATATATATATATATATATATATATATAAATATATACTTCACAACAATGTTAATCCATAACTATATATATATATATAACTATATATATATATATATATATATATATAAGTTATGGAGAATCATTTTAATGAATGAAGGTATTATATACAAATGATTGGATTATTATTTGTATAATCTAATTATTGTAAAATAGTATTAATATAAAAGTCTTAATATTTGGTTACTTATATTTCATATACATTGTAAAATCAGATAGTGTTATAGGTTAGAAAATATATCTACCATAAGTAAATAGAATATTTATATTTTTAATATAAAGAGGTTGATATACAAATAATTTTTTTGTATATTATAAAATTTAAGTTATTTAATTGTTAAATAAATAATTTTGTTTTTTATATTAAATTAAATAAAGTCTTCAATTTTGTTTTATTTAATTTAAAAAGTTAGTGAGATTCATTATTAATATTACTTTAGAATATTGATAAGAACCCCTGAAGCGAGTAAATTGTTAAACTTCCCTGAGTTCAAAATCTAAGCATAATGGTAAAGTAATTAAGGTGACAATTGATTTGATGTAGTTTAGATATAATAATTTATTAATAATACATTAGTTATTAGGAACAAATATAGTTTTATATCAAAATTAAATCACATCATTCATGGCATCCTATATAAAGACCTTAAATCTGACAATAGTGAGATGCAACTGCCTTAACTTATCTTGTTGAGAGGGTGCATACTGTTACAACATATATATATATATATATATATATATATATATATATATATATATATATATATATATATATATATATATCAAATTGATGTCTGTATTTCTTCAAAATAATATACATAACTTTATAAATAAATATTTGAAAAAACAGTAATTAAAAGTCTATAAAAATTATATGTATAACTATAACTTAGAAGTGCTTTCACTACCTTGTAGCTTTGTCAACTATCACATTTAAAATGTCAACTTTCCCATGATTCAATGTCAACTTTCCCATAATTCTGTGATCTAAATGTTTACTGCTTGCTGATTAATTAAATTTTGCTTGTAGTTATATATTAACATCGCCTCTTTAATTTTTCTTTTATTATTATTTCTTTCAGTTTCCAATATTTTTACATTGCTATAAAGAAAATCAAAATCATATATACATGATTTATTATGGTCATAAAAAACAGAAGCTGATAAAATATCACTATTTTTAATATTTTGTTTCATATTTTGAACCCTTTTAAATAATAATACATGCTTTTTGGTTCTTTTTTCCAATGTGCACCTCGATTCACCTATATATCCACTACCACACCTACATGTCCATTTGTAAATGATACAATTTTTATTTATCAATAAAGTTTTATCTTTTGAACTGTTTATTAATTTATTTAATGTAGGCGGTGCATAAAATGCAATATCGCATATTCCTTTATAAATTTTCTTAATGAAACTTGCCTGTTGATTAGATATATATGGTATTGATATCCACAACTTTTTATCAAAAAAATTAACATTCTTATTAATATTTTTATATTTAGAAGTAAAATTTTTAACAGTATAATATACACAATCATAATTGTATCCAATGTTTCTCATTACAATATATTTCAATATTATTTACAAAGTTTATCATTTACCTTTGAAATATGCATCAGATAAAACTAAAAATATTGAAATTTATTGTAATGAGTTGTGAAACGTTGGATACAATTAAGATTGTGTATATTATACTGTTAAAAATTTTACTTCTAAATATAAAAATATTAATAAAAATGTTAATTTTTCTGATAAAAAGTTGTGGATATCAATACCATATATATCTAATCAACAGGCAAGTTTCATTAAAAAAATTTATAAAAGAATATGCGATATTGGATTTTATGCACCACCTACATTAAATAAATTAATAAACAATTCAAAAGATAAAATTTTATTGACAAATAAAAATTGTATCATTTACAAATGGACATGAAGGTGTGGTAGTGGATATATAGGTGAATTGAGGTGCACATTGGAAAAAAAAACAAAAGAGCACGTATTATTATTTAAAAGAGTTCAAAATACAAAACAAATTATTAAAAATAGTGATAATTTATCAGCTTCTGTTTTTTATGACCATAATAAATCATGTATATATGTTTTTGATTTTGATTATAACAATGTAAAAATATAGGAAACTTAAAGAAATAATAAAAGAAAAATTAAAGAGGTGATGTTAATATATAAATACAAGCAAAATTTAATTAATCGGCAAGCAGCAAAAGTTAATATCACAGAATTATGGGAAAGTTGACAATGAATCATGGGAAAGTTGACATTTTAAATGTGATAGTTGACAAAGCTACAAGGTAGTGAAAGTGCTTCTAAGTTATAGTTATACATATAATTTTTATAGACTTTTAATTACTGTATTTTCAAATATTTATTTATAAAGTTACATATATATATATATATATATATATATATATATATATATATATATATATATATATATATATATGGCTGCAGAAAGGAGTTTGTTATTAACTGAAAGAAGACCCTTTGATTCCTCTTGGAGGCCTTAAATGAACTGAGCAGGGCAAATTCCTAATGTCAACTCCATATGTTCTTATTGTTGCAGCTGTTATTACTATGTGATTATTCATATAGTATACGAACATGGATGGTCTGCTCACCAACACACATTAGCCAGCGTGGTGAGTTTATTGGCTTTTTACCTCTGAGTTTAAGATCAAGAAACACCATGGTCTTTCTTCTCAGTGCCTGATAAGGCAGAATGAATGTTTGTGTAAATGATAAATATTTTTCCAATACATATATACAATTATGACAGACAAAAATAAAGCATGGCCCTTATTCCCAGGAGGCTGTAAAGTCATCAACCAAGGCAGTGGTTGGTGGATGAAGGCGGAGGGTGCTAAGAATCCCCTGATTGTGGACCTAGGCTGCCATTTGATGATGACTTTTTATTTAGGTACTTACAACTGCAGATCACTTTCAAGTGAAGGAAGATTGCAAGAATTAAAAGAAAAACTGTCTTATATTAAATGGGACATTGTTGGACTTTGTGAAGTTAGAAGAAAAGGTGAAGAAACAATTGATTTAAAAAGTGGACATATACTCTATTATAAAGGCACACATATTGGAAATACAAGTGGAGTAGGATTCATTATAAATAAAAAGTGGAAGAACAATATTGTGGAGATTGATGGTGTATTGGACAGAGTGGCAAGATTAGTTATACAACTTAATAGCAGATACCAAATGCAGATAATTCAGGTTTATGCCCCAACAAGTTCTCATAGTGATGAAGTAGTAGAAGATTTTTATATGGATGTACAAAAGGCTTTTGATCAGAGTAAACAACATTTTAAAATTATTATGGGAGACTTTAATGCTAGAATTGGTAGACAAATGAAAGATGAAATTGCTGTAGGTAATTTTGGTTATAGTAATAGAAATGAGAGAGGACATAGACTTGTGGAGTTTGCAGAAAAAGAAAAACTTTATATTATGAATTCATTTTTTGAGAAAAATGTTAAAAGGAAATGGACATGGAAACATCCAAATGAAGGTACAGCAGAATTGGATTATATTTTGACTAACAGAAAATACATATTTCAAGATTGTAATGTTCTTAATAAATTTAACACAGGAAGTGATCATCGATTAGTAAGGTGTAAGTTACGTGTTAATGTAAAACTAAAGAGACAAAAATTATTAAGAAAAACAATATTTACAGTTGATATTCCTAATCTTCAGAAACATTCTAATGAATTTAAATTAGAACTTACAAATAGGTTTCAAGTGTTAGGAGATTTTGAACATGATTCAGATTTGAATGAAATTAATATGAAAATAACTGATACACTTTTAAAAACTGCAACAAAGATAGCTGGTAGAAAAAAGCAGCAATTGACTAATAAAATTTCTACTGAGACTAGAGAATTTATGAAGAAAAGAAGGAATATGAAGATATACAAAAATGATGTATTAAAAAGAATTGAATATCTCGAATTTTGTAAAATGGTATGGAAAAGAGTTGAAAATGATATAAGAAAGTATAACTGTGAAATAGCAAGGAAAGCTGTAGAAGAAAGTAAAAGTCTCAAGAATGTTAAACAACATTTTGGTATTGGTAGGAAATTTATATCTGAAAGAAGAAAAAAAGATGGAATTATTACTAAAAAGAGAGATGACATCATGAAATTGGTAGAAGATTTTTATCAAGAATTATATAGTAATAAAGAACAAGTACCTCCTATATCTATTACATCTTCCGAATTGCCCAGAATTTTAAATGAAGAAGTGAGACAAGCAATTAAATGTATAAAGAAAGGAAGGGCTCCAGGAAATGATGGAATTATAATTGATATATTAAAAGAAGCAGGTGAAAAAATAGAAACAATTTTAGCAAAGTTATATACCAAATGTCTAAATGATAAAGATGTACTGAAAGATTGGAAGAATGCAGTAATAATATTAATATTTAAAAAAGGTGATAAAAAAGATATTAGAAATTATAGACCTATCAGCCTTTTATCAGTTTTATATAAAAATTTTAGCAAGATAATTACAACTCGTCTACAGAGAACTTTGGATTTCCACCAACCAAGAGAACAAGCTGGATTTAAAAGTGATTTTAGTACAATAGATCATATCCAGGTATTGAGAGAAGTCATAGAAAGGACAAATGAATATGAGTTGTCATTATGTTTTCAATTTGTAGATTATGAAAAGGCATTCAATTCTATACACATTTCTTCAGTGATTAAAGCATTGGATCATCAAGGTATAGATCCAGGATATTGTCATATTTTAAATAATATTTGTAAAAATGCAACAGCAACAATTAGATTACATAATGATACTGGAAAAATCAACATTGAGAAAGGTGTAAGACAAGGTGACTCCATATCTCCAAAACTTTTTACAGCAATGCTCCAAGAAGTATTTTGTGGATTAAAATGGGAAACTAAAGGAGTGAAAGTAAATGGAGAGTATTTAAGTCATTTCGATTTCGTAGATGATGTAGTTGTTTTTGCAAATAATGCTTCAGAGCTGCAGAAAATGTTGCAGGAGTGAGCAGATGAAAGTAGAAAAGTAGGACTAAAGATAAATGTTAAAAAGACTAAAGTAATGTTTAATCGATTTGCTCAAAATATGAAAATAAAAATTGATTATGAAGAATTAGAAGAAGTTAACAGTTACAAATACCTTGGTCAAATTATTAATACAGATGGAAACATAATGGAGGAAATTAATCATAGAATTAAACTTGGTTGGAGTGCTTTTGGTAGAAATAACTTGATACTAAAAAAAAATATACCCATGTGTTTGAAAAGGATGGTTTTTAACAAATGTGTTTTACCAGTTCTGATTTATGGATCTGAGACTTGGACACTTAATAGAAAAGCAATACAGAGACTTCAGAGCACTCAAAGGAGTATGGAGAGATGTATGTTGGGAGTAACAATAAGAGATCGAAAACACAATGTATGAGTAAGACAACAAATAGGTGTTACTGACCTTATTAAAAAAATTAAAAGATTGAAATGGAGTTGGGCTGGATATATTTTTAGAAGAGATTATAATAGACAGACAATTGAAATTTTAAACTGGATTCCAAGAGATTGTAAAAGACCGAAAAGGAGATCACATGTGAGATGGATGGATGAAATAAGAAAGTGTGCAGGGGTGTTGTGGAGAAGAGAAGCTAAAGATCGGAAAAGATGGATTAAACTTGGAGAGACCTTCATCCTGCAGTGGATTGATAATGATTGATGATATATATATATATATATATCCGAATATATATATATATATATATATATATATATATATATATTGATACTAAGATTTTCATGGGTTGCATATATAAAAGACATTTTGCGGGTTCATCCATATTAAAATATTTTAACACAGATGAACCCATAAAATATGTCCTATATATATAATCTGATGTCTGTATTTCTTCAAATATATATGCATAATCTTATAATTAAATATTTATAAATACAGTAATTAGAAATATGTAAATAATAACTTTAGAAAAGTTTTATCCACTTAGGAGTGCTTTCGACTATCCTTGTAGTCTTTGTCAACTAACACTAAGCCTTGTTTGTATTTGTACATTAGCATAAAATAACAACAAAAGGAAAATAAAGGAAGCTATGATAATATATAAATACAAACAAGACTTAATTAGCAGATAGGCAGCAAACATTAAGATCATGAAATTGTGGAAGATTAACTTTTCAAAATGTTAGTTGACAAAGACTATCAGGTTAGTCAAAAGCACTGCATAGTGGTTATTTTTTTAAAAGTTATTACTTTACATATTACTAATTACTGTATTTATAAATATTTAATTATATATAAATATATCTTATCACTGATCAATAATTGGATATTAAAGATAATTCCAATTAACTATAAATAAAACTAAGTTTTTTAGTTTGTTAAAAATTTTCAGCCATCAAACTAATCATTACTCTATGTGTCCTTATATATATATATATGTCCACAGATGGTGTTCTACCAAAAACGCCCATCAAGCGTATGTTTTGTTTACATAAACGTCAGAGTAGTTAGTATTCACTATCTCTAACTATAATTCCACTTTCAGATCATGATTTCAAGCTATTTGCTATCGTCAGTGAAAGACAGGAATAAAGAAACTAGATCTAAATACAAACTCTGAGCGTTTATGAAACAATTTCTATTCAGCTTGCAAGCGTGAATTTTTTAGACACGTAATGTCTTCAAACTCAGCATAGCAAACCAGATAGCTATATGGGTCTGATCTCAGTTCAGCATCACCACATAGTAGAAGCCTCTGCAATCTATATCATTGCAAGAAAGACCTCAAAGGTACATTTATGATAAACAAAAATGCAAGTTAAAAAACTTGCTAACGCTTGTATTTATGTCCACAGATGGCGTTCTACCAAAAACACCCATCAAGCGTATGTTTTGTTTACATAAACGTCAGAGTAGTTAGTATTCACTATCTCTAACTATAATTCCACTTTCAGATCATGATTTCAAGCTATTTGCTATCGTCAGAGGCTTCTACTATGTGGTGATGCTGAACTGAGATCAGACCCATATAGCTATCTGGTTTGCTATGCTGAGTTTGAAGACATTACATGTCTAAAAAATTCACGCTTGCAAGCTGAATAGAAATTGTTTCATAAACACTCAGAGTTTGTATTTAGATCTAGTTTCTTTATTCCTGTCTTTCACTGACGATAGCAAATAGCTTGAAATCATGATCTGAAAGTGGAATTATAGTTAGAGATAGTGAATACTAACTACTCTGACGTTTATGTAAACAAAACATATGCTTGATGGGCGTTTTTGGTAGAACGCCATCTGTGGACATAAATACAAGCGTTAGCAAGTTTTTTTTTAACTTGCATTTTTGTTTATCATAAATGTACCTTTGAGGTCTTTCTTGCAATGATATAGATTGCAGAGGCTTCTACTATGTGGTGATGCTGAACTGAGATCAGACCCTTATAGCTATCTGGTTTGCTATGCTGAGTTTGAAGACAATACGTGTCTAAAAAATTCACGCTTGCAAGCTGAATAGAAATTGTTTCATAAACGCTCAGAGTTTGTATTTAGATCTAGTTTCTTTATTCCTGTCTTTCACTGACGATAGCAAATAGCTTGAAATCATGATCTGAAAGTGGAATTATAGTTAGAGATAGTGAATACTAACTACTCTGACGTTTATGTAAACAAAACATACGCTTGATGGGCGTTTTTGGTAGAACGCCATCTGTGGACATAAATACAAGCGTTAGCAAGTTTTTTAACTTGCATTTTTGTTTATATATATATAATGTAAATATGTAATAAATTTACTAGAGCACTTGATAAATTTCTGCAATCAAACAAAACTTTGAGTTTTGTGATCTATTCCTCCAATGCTTGCTGCAAATCTTGAATTTTTTGCTTAGTGTAAAATTTCCTAGACCAATACCTCACATTATACATGCCTTTTATGAGAAGTTCTTATTCAGATGATATTCTGAAGATATGATGCACCTGAACCTCACACACAAATAATAGCCTTCTGTCTTTATATATTTTAGTTATAATCAATTTAATTTATAGCTTGAATGTTTTAAAATCTTTCAAATACATATATAGTATTTAATTCAACAATACATACACATTTTGACAATGATTATTGTGAATAGATTAGTCCAGTGGTGAAAACTGTGAATCAAAAGCACAAAATTTCTTTTAAAATGTCTCAATTTTATCATTTAAACCTGGTCTAAATTTCAAGTTTTAATAACAAAAATCAAAACGTTTGAATTATTATTTTCAATTTTTACTCATATTATAGGTATAAGTGTGTGAATACTGGTTTTTAATTTTAACAATGACTAATTTTTATGATTAAATAATGCTGAATATTTAATTTTTTTAGAAAATGAAGTAATAACCTGTAGATTTATACTTGACGTTTGTCTTCAATATGATATTAAATCGTGCTATCACACTTCCAACATAAAGCTGTAACAACAAATAGAAAAGTAATACAGATACTTCAAACCACTCAAAGAAGTATGGAAAGATGTATGTTAGGAGTAATGAAAAGAGCTCAAAAATGAAATACGTAATTTAGAGAGAACAAATAAATGCTCTGACGTCATTGAAAGAATTTAAGAGACTAAAATGGAGTTGGACTGGTCATAATGCTCAAAGAGATCATAATACATGGACAGTTAAAATTTTAAATTTGGATTTCAAAAGAATGTAAAAGATCTAGTAAGAGACCACATGGATAGATGGATGAAATAAGGAATTGTACTGGGGTGATGTGAAGAAGAGAGGCTAGAGATCGGAAAAAGTGGATTGATCTTGGAGAGATTTTCATCCTGCAGTGGATCGATAGTAGTTGAAAATGATGATTCATGATTTAATTTTTTAGATATATACGCACACACACAACTTCTTATTAAATGTCGAAGCTTCAATTTACTGTACTTGAAATATTTTTTCATTGCTGAATCTTTTTTTATATTTAGCATCTTTTTTAATTTGACGCTGCAATATTTAATTTTTTTTCTTTTTAAGAAAGATTAATTTTTGAAGTAAATTATTTTTCCTTTTTTAAATAATTATTTGTAAATTTTCTTTTCTCAGAATGTCAATACAATTTTTATGCTTAACATCAAAATTGAAAACAACAGATTTACACTTATAAAAAAAAAAAATCAATAAATTTCTTTAAATTTTGTTTAATTTAACTAATTCTTTCTATTTCTACTCTTCACCCAGGTAGCTTTTTTTTTTTTTTTTTGATTCTTTGTTTTTCAAAAAAATATACAAAAAAAAATCAATAACCAGATTTAGTCTAGAAAAGTGTAAATTAAATATAAAAAAGTCAATACAACATTCTCATATATATATATAATGAAAAATAATCAATTTAAAACAAAATTAAAACAGCCAACTCAGTATAAATAAAAAAAACATATTTAATACATCAAACCGGCTTTCATTCCTTAATGGAAGCTTTTCAAGATGTTTCTTCTTACACACTCACATGACTAATTACCCTACATCAACTCCCCCAGTGGACATTATTTACATTACATTACAATACTTACATTAAATATAATTAGTAAAATACATATATGTACATAAAAATGATTAAATTTATTACAATCCTTTCTTCCTCCCCCTTTCGTAATATATATATATATATACAAATAATCTAAAAAAAAAAACAATAATAATAATCCATTCCTTTTACTTTTAAAATTATAACTCTAAAGTTTCCAATAATCTATCAATGACCATTTTGCTTCTAATAGTGCTGGCCCTTCAACCACGTTTACACATTTGATTAAATTTCCTTAAATATACAAAGTTTCATAATATTTTCTTTCCTAGTAATTTTTAAATTAATTTGATTTTTTTTAATATAATCAGTTTTAAATTATTTTTAATTTTATGTATATAGAAGGCAACATTATGGACACATTTTAACATTGAAATTTAATCATTTAAAGTGTGTGTGTATATATATATACATCATGTTTATTTTTCAGAGGGATATATATATATATTAGCAGTTAAAACTATATTCTGGCAATGAGAACTATGTGCACTATGTAAAATTATTGTACCTGTGATAGAGAATAGACCAAAAAGTGTTAGAAGATGTGTCTATTCAATATATTTATAGATCTATAATCTCAAGATATTGTAAAAGCTTCAAATGAATATTCATAGTATTTTCTTGTTCAAATTCTTTTTCTGAAAGTATTATTGGATCAAATATCTTGTTGTCATTGGCATTGGTATTTTTAATTTTTAAACATGTATAGATAATCTTAATTTGTATTTAATATAGAATTTCTTTTAAGACCACACGAATATATTAAAGGGCTAAAGTGGAATTATTTTTTGCATATAGTTGTAACATGTACCATAATATTTTATACTTCATTTAAAAATTTATTTTTCATTGTTTTTGAAGTTTCAATTCTATTGAAAATTATCCTAGCTTTCTTGGGAGTCACTGACTACATCTACAGTACTTATTTTTCTTCTTTCAATTTTCAAAAATATTTTATTAAAAATGTATACGGTATAATACATGATAAGAATAACACATATTTTGATTAATGAAATGCTAAATCAAAAACATTGTCCATTCTTTTTAATTAAAAAATGATTTAAATGCCTCAAATAAAAATATAATTATTTCTATTGTATTTTTTTAATGAGAGCCAATGAGTATTAGAATAAGATGAAAGCAACTGATATTCTGAATTAACAAATTCAAAGAATACTTTAAATTATTTGATCCAAAGTGTATAGATAGTAAAATAATTAGAGTTTACACTAACTGTCTTAATTAAAATGAAAGGCTAAAAACCTCTCACATGCACTTTTAGAATGCTTATATGACAGCCAATCAGATGTAATTATGACTGTATAGGGAGCAACTTAAGTCACAACACAAGACAGATTTCATAAGAAAAAGGTGGTTCCACCTTTCTCTTTACTTAAATTTTTATATATATAAGCCAGTCTGAAGCATTTTGACTTAAGAGCGTGAAGCTTTAAACATCTTCACATTTAACTCACTGCATATTATTTATAAATCAACTATGCAATTTTAATGAAATTTACTTTTCGAAGGATTTGTTAAATGAAGTGCTTCAGAAATTTTGTCAGTGTTATTAATAGTTGAATGTATTTAAAATGTTTAAATAATATTTGATTTTTTTTAAAAATCTTTATCAATAATACCCCCTTTAATATATATTTTCTATTTATATTAACTTTAAAAAATTAAAAACATTAATTTATAATTATAAATAAATATATCAAGAGATATCACAAATTATTTTAAGACATAAAGAAATTTAATTTACATATATTAAAAATGTAATAATACTTAATAAAATGCCAGAATCAAAAAGGTGTTGGTATTCTCTTCTTACTGACTTCATTTCATAGGTTACATATGTATATAAGGATATAAAAACAATGGTCATCAACATTTCTCTATATGGATATTAAGAATATTCATTATATATATATATATATTGTAACGGTATATAATATGCCATTACATATTTTAAATTAAAATAAAAAGATTATAAATAAAAATTGATTTATTAAAAAAAAACTTAACTTAAAAACTGAAAGTTAAAAGTTGTTTAATGTATATAATATATCGCACAGATGGAATGAAAACTTTAAAAGTATTATTTTCTTTTTTTTTAAAAAAAAGCACAAGATCTAAAGATAAAATATTTTTGTAAATGGAAATGATTGTTTTATAAATTAAACAAAAAGCAAACTAGCCCTTGGGGCTCTTATATAAAAAGTCAGATGAAAGATATAGATAAGAGAACAAAAAAAATTAGATGTCCAATAGAAGCAGCAAATCAATGCTCAGACCTTAATGAAAATGATTGGAACAGGAAACTATGTTCAATGTATCCAGAGGATTACTAGAAAAAAAAATATCCAAATTAAGAACAGTTTCAGCTTGATCTTTTTGAGAAGAGTGATAAGTGCACTGTTCATTCTCTCTCACCTTTTTCAAATGAAATGACTGTTGAATTATGAATGGTACTGTTGCAGACCCTGAATCATAAGAGTACTGCAATTCAATAGTACCAGGATTGAAGCAGCTATGGCAACCTCTGGAATAAAAACTACACTATGAACAACAGACCAGTCTTCCATTAATAAAGTCTTTGTGGGAATTGGCCCAAGGAATCATGAGCTCTTCTACTGTAAAGTATGAACTATACAATTTTAGAAAAAAAAAAAATAAGAACTTTCAAGATTTGACAAGTTAAACCTAATTTTTTTAAAAATGAACTTTAATCTGACTTTTCAAATTCAATTATTAATGTTTAAATTATATACATTTGAGTTTTCTAAGTTAAACATTTCCATTTTTTTTTATATTTATTGATTAAATTGTTTAAATGCATTAAATTTAAGTTGGGTATAGATGACTGCAGAGATTTGTTAAAGTTTAATTATGTTTTTATTTTCATATTTGATTAAAATATATAGATATTCAATAAATATGATACCTCATGTTGAGTATCTAAAGATGTATTTATTCAAGTGTTTTTTTAGTTATTGATATCAATGCAGCATTTTATGATGAATGCCATTGGGTTTCTTGTAAATTTCCCTCTGCAATTTCATCAATGACTTTATATTTTGATTGTTTGTTTATTTTGAAATGTTTTTAACTGAGTAATCTATGTAGCCTATTTATACTCAACATTATAAAACAAACTTTTATAAAATGTCCATCTGTGTAGACTTCTTAATAATTTAAATTTAAAAATTTATAACAAATCTAAAATAATAAATTTTATTCCTCAATTTTAAATGTTTATATATGTGCATTAATAAATGTTAAATCTAAGTTGGGCATGAATGGCTTCATAGATTTGTAAAGTTATATTAATTAATTAAGGGAGGGTTAATCTTACTTTATTTGTTTCATAGTTAAATTGGGTTAATCAATTGGATATATTGGCATAATTAGTAAATGTAGCATGAGATTTTCTATGTGCAAGATACTATTATATGCCGCACTTGGGCAAAATAAGTCTCCTATCTCACTGACCATCAGAAGCAGATGGTATTCCCTGCTCCTTGGATCACCCCTCTTAGCCTATGGAATGGTATAGTAAGATAAAAAATGCAGTCCCTTCCTATGGAGTTTTTATATTGTTCTTCTCGCCAGACAGATGTAGTATTCCTGTACTGGATGAGAGTCAATGTCTTCTATAACCATGCTGTTCAGATGTACATTCCTGACAGTATAGTATTTGTGCTGTCATATTCATGCTGCATTGAATACATTGATTTATCATGGATTGAAGTTGGTTTGACTGTGAACTTTTGGCCTAAAGTTGAATAAGGGATAGAATTTTTTTTTCAAATGCAATCTATGTAGTTTATTCATACTCGACATTTACAAATATCAAATTCATCTATGCTGATTGTTTAAAATAAAATTTTAAATTAAAAAATTAATAACCAACCTAAATAATAAATTTTATTCCTCAATTTTATTTATATGTGCATTAATAAATGTTTGTGTGTTAATTAATGGCAGTGGCTTTTTTTATTATTATTTTTTTTAATGTTGAAAATATTTTTTAAATAATTTATTTTTATAAATCTCTGCATTTCACTGAGCCAGTGGCTTGGGCTGATGTTCAGAATAAACCATATATATGTAAAAGTTAGATCTTAACAGTGTGTATCTGCCTACACTATAAATTTTCTAGGTTCAAGTAGTGCAGATATGGTAAGACTCCACTTCATTCTGACCATTATAATATATATATATATATAAATTAGATTAACAATTCAATACTGGGTTATTGAGCACATGAAATACTCTCAGTCTATCTTGTGCTTTGGTTTGAGAGTATTTTACATGCTCAAAAAGCCATTGCTGAGTTATTAATCTAATTAATATATAATATTAATTATTAGGAAATGTTTGTATTTACACACACACATATATATATATATATATATATATATATATATATATATATATATATAATTAAAAGCCAGACAACACTTAGACAATTGCAATATCAATAACAATCAACAAATTCAAACTGTTGTCAAGGCAACCTCCTTTTAACATATATCTTAAATCACTCCACATATCTAAGAAATTCAGAATGGCCCTCTGTGAAATAATTATATAAATATATTAGCTTTTGAAATACAAACTCTAATGTATTTGTATATTTATGTCACAGAAGGCCATTCTGAATTTATTAACTGGTTATTTAATATTTGAATATTGATTTCAGTTTAGCATTATGCATTGGAATTGCTGTCATATATTGAAACGGAAATCTCCAATCCCTTTCCGTTTCACCATCAACCTAATGACCTACTCGTCTGAACTAGTTTCGAACCTATCTTAAATGTAGAAATGTCATATGTAAAAATGTTATATATAAATCGAGCGGGAAAACTTTGCTATAATTGCCGCTTAAATGGCATTATCCATTTACATACGAAGACACGCTATAATTAGACAGGTTTGATAAAATTATAGCGGAGAAATGCTCATAAATTATTATAAAATGTTTTATTAATTTTCGGTCAATTCTTAATTATATTCGCTATTATTTCGTATGTGGTATGGTAATTTAAACCTTGGAATAACGGCAAAATGATTCATATATATTTAAGTTTAAATAAAAGTAATGTAAATGTTTTCTTTAATTTATTTAACGGTTTTCTGATTTAATGTTTTACATATATAGTTGAAACAAGTATTTTCTTTAAATTTGTTTTTTTTTTTAATAAACAAATATGTTAAAAGTTATTTAGTTTTATAAAATAAGAATTATCTGTTCGCAATTAAAAATGAGAATTTTTGTAAACAAGATATCAATTAGTGACACACCTGGGTAAAAAAGTAAAATCTGTTTTCTGATTGATTTTTGTTTGCAACAAAAGACTTTTTCATTAAATCAGAATACCGTTCTTTCTGCTAAGTAATAACACCTGAAAAGGAATTTAATTAATGAAAATGAATCAGATTATATAGTTTATATATTTTGATACATTTTTTTAAGGAAATTAAATATAACACCTCGGAGATTTTATCAGTTGTTGTAGAAATTGAATTATATTATTTTGCTTTAATTAAAAGTCAATTGGTCCCGAGGCTTACGAAATTCCAGAAAGGTGTTAAAGTTTAGTAGAAGGATATAAATAGGCCTTATTTTAAGTGGGAAGGGAGAATCCATCTTACTTTTGAAGAGAGTCAACAGGAGAAGTTTTATTATTGTTCAACCTTAACATGTCTGGCTAAAGTCAGGCAAAATTTTGCTGCTTTCCCGTGATGGAACGCCTAGTTCAATCCATCAAATGCCAAAGGAACAACCAAGCTTACACCAACTAAATGTGAAGATGCCATAAGCCATAAAAATAATTTGCCCTCGTTCCGATTTCAATCCAGCTAAAGAAACACTATTTTAAAAAATCGTCTCCCAACTAAATTGAAGATGCCATAAGCCGCCAAAGAAGTCACCTTCGTTTCCAGCTCGAATCTCTCCTTAGCTAGAGAACTATTTTAGTATTATTTAAAATCGCAGAGCTCTGTGTGCATTTCAAAAACATTCATTATTTCTTCAAAAACAGGTTAGCTAACCATATTATTGAAATTTCTATCTAAATTGTTTTCAAAATAATATTTAAATGAAATACTTTTTGCTAATACAATAGTGTAAACTGTCTAAATTGTTTCCTAAAATATTTTAATTCTATAAATGAAATACTTTTGCTAAATTTCTGTTAATTAATGTTTTGCTATATAATTTAATCACTGCAATTATATTTTGCTTTTCTTTTGCTTATTTTATTTATTATTAGTTATGCCTATGTTTCGAAATGGTGTGCATTTAATTATTAAAATGTTTTTAAAGATATGAATTTAAAATCTCCGTATTATTATTTATATAGCGTCATTTCGTGCGCTGTTTCGAAACCCAAATTCATATTTTTGTCATTTAGTAAATTAATTAATATAAATATAAAATGTGGCTTTTCAACCTTTATTTATTATGTTACTCAAGATTAAACTAGCCTGGAGTGCAATCATAAGTATATTTTTTTAGTTAAGTATTCGTAAGTCCCCTATTAAATATACTTTTCCCCCTTTTAAAAGTTTAGTAGTTATAGATAACTAAAGAGATTGAACGGGATAAAGTAAAGTTGTATCTATATATTCCTGTCAGTAGCATATCGTATTTCTCATGCTACAGAAGAGTTGGCTCTTTTGATCAAGCTGATGATCTAGTGTTCATTTAATATATGATCTTTAATTTATAATATCCTTCGGCTTGGCGGATGTGGGATTTATTAATGTTTTCTCGTTGTGCTGTTCTTTTTGATATATATATAAGATGGAGCCATGGTAAGTCCAGCCCATCTTCTCTTATGGGTAGTGCAGTAGCGAAGTCTGAGCTACGGGCCAGATTAGCATGTAAGTCCCCCGCCTCTGAACCAAATAAAGGTTCCCCATTAGCAGCATGACAACCGGTTCTTGGGTAAACCGTTGTTTGTCACAAAAACCCTAAAACTATTCTTCCATCCGCAGAGCCACTTTATTATTATACTTTACTTGTGCCTAGCGTATTAGTAAAATGGTTATAGCCAACTCTCCCTCCCTAATATGCAGTCTTCGGTGTTGATCCGAAGCATTCTTGAAAACTCGTTCGATCTAAAGCTATCTGGGACTCTTTAAAAGCCCATAGTTAATATAAATTTATTATAATTAAGACGTATTATTAAGCTTCACTCCAGACTTGGTTTGATTTTATGTAAAAGAGCCACTCGAACTGATTATAAAAGGACATAACAAATAAGTTAATGTAGTGATTAGTTGTATAGCAGGATATTTGGCTCCATTAAATCATAGCCACAAACCTATTTGCCAACATCAATTATTGTTCAAATAGTCTAGAGAATGTTACTTTATAAATGAAATGCCTGTGTGCATTTGCCAACAACAATTGTCAATAAATATCTTTTAATTCATCATATATCAGTTTCTGTCTCATTATTAAATCAATCCAATTCACTAATTGCCCATAAGTATTCATTAGTAAAGCCCCTATTATTTAAATATGTTAGATTTTATCTGTGGAATGTCTAGTATTTAAGTTGTTTATATATATGTTTAAGTCCATGAGTCTTATTGTTTTCTCCGATTTGCTAGTGGGCCGGACGAAGAATTAAATCTCGTGTGCTACCATTGTTATGTTATCCATTGGGTGTTAGATCTGGTGCTTGGAGAGTGGGTTTGAATCCAGGCTGGTTCCTGACCTAAATCTCGGGCTTGACTGGGTTGGAAGTACATTTTGTGAGTTCCAGCTCGTGTTAGATGGATAAGCATGTTTTGACTGGCACATAGGTTTTTTTTTCCGCGTTTGGATGCCCAAATCGTGGGGCGTGTAACTCATTTCCTCCCCTGAAGAGATTATGGAGTATTTACATAATTCTTTTGGTCAAAATTAATGATTTTGAGTCAAATTTTTTTTGAATAATGTATATATGTAAGATTTTTTTTCCACGTTTGGACGACCAAATGAGGCTTCGATGTAAACACCTACATACTCTGAGTTATGGACTTTTGTGTGTATATAGCAAAAAAATTATTAAATTTATTTTGTGTCTTTCCTGTTCACTACTGACTGGCACCCGAGGATGATTGATCAAGTTATAAGTCATCCTCTTATAAATTTATCATTAGAGAGCAGAGAAAAGAAATTTAGATTAAAAAGAAAAGGGGGGACTCTTTGTTTTATCAAAGTATTTTTATGAATTGGAGTGGTTTAAAATGAGTAAGAAATATATATATATAAGTAACGTCAAATTAACCAAAAATTAAAGGTTTGAAATTGGTGCAGATGGGTCAAACGGAATTAGGTCATAAAACTATTTAAGTATATATATATAAAACAGCTGGAAGAAGAGAGCGGGGGTGAGTTAAATTTTTATTAAGTCATCTTTAATATTAAAATATGTGTTATACTTTAGATATATAGACGAAAAAAAAAAAAAAGATTTTTTTTTAAATTTTTCGTATATTTTATTAAAGCTAGAAAAAAAGAAGGGATTTTTTTTTAAATAAAAAAAGAATTTCATATATTTATAAAATAAAAAGTAGGGAGATCAAAATTTTTTTAAAAATTCATTATATGTTGGACGGGCATCGAGATGGAGTAAGCTTATAGATATATTAGTGAGTTAGGCATAGAGTTGGGATGGAAGTGAACGAGTCATTCTTGAAGGGGGAGAGCAGCAAACAGCTGTATTAAAAGTATAAAAGTTTTAAAAATCAAATATTTATTAGGTACAAAATAATAAGAATTTTGAAAGGATTGTACAAGATAACAAAAACTGTAGCTATGCCAGAGAATTTAGTTACAAAAATATCGGAACAGACACCGATGGAGATTAAGCAGAAAGGCTGGGATTTTAACTGGTTGCTGAGACAGCTTAGACGGGATACGGAGGAATGGAATAAAAAACGGGATCAGAAAATGGAGGAATGGAATAAAAAACAGGATCAGAAAATGGAGAAATGGAATAAAAAAATGGATCAGAAAATGGAAGAATGGGATAAAAGATACAGACAGAAAATGGAGGAAAGGTATCAGAAAATTGACCAAAGATTTGAGGCCCAAATTAAAGAAATTAGGCCATCAGTCAGTGGCCAGCATAAATATAAAGTTACGGGAGAATTCAAGGAAACTTTACAGACAAGTCAAGTGGAAAATAATCAAGATAGGGTCATAATGAAAGAAGTTAAGACCTTAGTAGAGAAGGTAGAATGTCAAGAAAAGAATGTGATAGACGAGGTTTATGATGTTGGTGTAGAATTAGGCAGTAAATTCCAAGAGTGTGAAGAAGCCCAAAGGGAGATCAGAGAGGAAATATATGAAATAAAAGAAAACCTGCTACAAAGAAGTCAAATAGCCGACAAAGAAAAAAACGTTATTACAGCATGTATTCCAGAATTGAGAGATGTAGCAGAAATGAAAGAAGAGACAGAAAAGGAAAGTAAGGAAAGCAACTTTGCTAGTGATTACGAAGATAAAAGACAGATAGTGCAAGTTATTGGCCAGACTGAAGATGATACTGAAAATGATTTTAGAGAGGGGGAAGCCAAAGTCGATCAGCAAAGTATCAAAATCAAAGGAAACGACTTTTTAAGCGAGCATAAGTGCCAGCTTAATTATAAAAATAGCACATTGTCCCGGTATGAAGAACAAGTTGGGATGGAAAAGGATGAATCCCAAGAGACGCAAAATCAAAGCAAGGAATGTGAAAAAGCACTTACTAGAGAAAGTACCACTAAAAATGAAAATAATGTAAAATGTACACAAGCAATAATAAACGGGAGTAATATTAATAATATAAAGCATCTAGACACCCCATGCCAAGAAACTCCTATAGAAAATACTAGTAAGTTATCTGTAGCAGAACAGGAGCCCACGTTTGAAGAAAAGAATCTCAAGCTGCATGAGATACGAAGTTTGACAATGCACCCTAAGCGATCTCCTGTGAGGTTGAAAGACAAAAATGAAAGCTATGAATGGATAACTGATGATGATGAAGACGGTTGGACATCTGATGAAGATGATGATGATCTATTGGGATGTTGTTTCAACCCCGGCGTGGAGTTACTCCTTAAACAACCCCCAGATCCTATTTAAATTGTTAGTTATTTTTGTGAGTGATTTGATCACTCTATATATATTATATACTCTATATTTGATTTATATACCTTATATATATATATATATATATATATATATATATATATATAGATATATATAATATATATAGATATATATATATATATATATATATATATATATATATTATACACTTTATATTTATTTACATACCCTTTATATTGTTATTATACACATTACATTTTATCTATATCCATTTTACCTATTATATACTTTATATTTTATCCATATATTATCTATATCTATATACCCTTTTATATATTTATTACACACATTATATTTTATATATATATAAAACATATCCATTATTTTGACAAAGAGATATACTCGTTTGGGTATATATCTGTTTAAGTTTAAAATATTTACTAATAACCGATAATTTCATTATGTGTATTGATAATTGTGAGAAGCATTAAATTTATTATATAGTGTAATCCAGTATGATGTATTATCATAAGTTTAGCGTAGGATTAGGCCAGTAGTTATAGTATGAAGAAAGCCATAATTTACCTCTGTGTTTATATAAGTAAAGTCATTATATATATATATATATATATATATATATATATATATATATATATATTTATATATATATATATATATATATATTATAAAAGACACCATGAAGATGTTAATATTGTAAATAAATAAAAGTGATAAACAATAAAACAAATAATTCAGAAGCAAAAATGTATATATAGTGTCATTAAATCACTCAAAGCATTTAAATAGTGATATTGAATCTTAGAACTTTTGGTAGAATAAATATTAGGTAAAGAATAATGAAACATTTATTGACTTCAAAATTGGATATATTATACATTGCATGTTCACGATCTTATTCTCAACCACATTAAATTATTAAAAATAAATAAATAACCATTTATTGAGCAATATTATATATCCAACTCGATTGGGTTGCAAGCTAGCTATAGAAAATCAAAATCCTTGGATTATTTAGAAATTCTCATTTACCTAAAATATTTCTAGTTTTAATATAAATTTATTTCAGATTCACTCTAACATCTGTGTAATCTGTAATATAAATTACGATAATAATAAAAAAAACGGTAATTGTTACTTTAAAAATGTTAGAACTAGATAACCGTCATTTTAAAAATTAACTAAATACTTTTAAAAATCAATACTATTTAATTAATCCTCGATAAAACTGTAAAAAAAAAAAATCGACTATTCAATTTTGTTTTCCAATCATTGAAAAATAATTTTACTAATGGATTGATTTACTCAAATACATTTTCATAAAAGTAAAACATTTTTTATATCACTGAAATAAGTGTTTTATAATTGTAATTTCATTTAGCAGAGATTTTTAAGAGCACTAAATAAATAATATAAAAACTATTTTTAAAAGTCATAGATATTATATCACAACAATATAATTTTTTATTTCAGAGTATTTTTCTCGAAGGTAAAAGTTGTAACTTTTCTTCCTTGAACAATTTACATCCATTAAAAATTAAATAATATAGGGGAAAAAATGACACATTTCAAATTTACATTGAGTGATATATTAAAAAGCAAATTATTTGACTCAAAATCATCTTTTATCAAACGCCATCAGGATAAATTATCATCAATAATAAGAATCATTATAAAGCAAAAATCATAACAGTAAGAAATGCTCTAATATTAATATATACATAAAGATAGATAGATATGTTGTCCCTCGTTATAAAATATCCTATTCATTGAGATGGATTATATATATATATATACTTTATAGATATATAATTTTCATGAATCATGCATACATTTTTTTCTTTATATGAACATAATTGTTTGCTTCATCTTTTTACACTCTCCCCCCCAATACGATGTGCTACTAAATTGATATCTAGTGCTGGAAATCATATAAATGACATATATTCAGAATAATTTATCATCTATTTAGATTTTTAGGCCTTTAATGGAACATTTATCATTATAATGATACAATCCATCCAATTATCAGTAAATCCATTTTTTCTATAGTTGCAGTCTTTATAAAGAATGACTTTAAAATAGTTTTGTCTTTAAAACAATATCCAATACAATTCCTGTTACTTTATTTTATTTCTTTAATACAATTTTTCATATACCTTTTATATCATTAATATATATTTATAATATAGACATTGCTTTGATGTTGAGTGATACACAGTCATCAACATTATAATGTTTAGACTGTTTATTTAACATTTTATGCTGTCTTTTATTTGTTTCTGCTGAAATTTTTGCTTTCTGAATAAAAATCGTATTTAATTGTAAATATCCATTATATTTTAACATTTATTTTACTTTCTCAATAAAAATAATTAATATTGCATCTTTTTTAAAACGTATTTAAGATGATCTTTATAATGCAATCAAGATCTGCTCTTGAATGAAAATCACTCAAGTGGATCATGAACTATTTTTTTTAGGAAATTGATTATAATCATTCATTTTGTTGAAAATATGTAATAATAATAGATTGAATATAATTCCATCTTTCAAAACAAAAGTTCTACAGATTCATTTTATGATCTTATTGTCTTATGAAATATTCTTAAATGAAATTTATTTACATTTCCAATATCTTTATGTTATGGCAATAACAAATCCAAATTTCACCTTAATATAATAAATGTGATAAAATAATATCTCTTTATACAATAAATTTATCTGAAGTAATTATTTCATTATAATATGATGCACTATTTTTAACAACATGTTAAGAGAGGTTATGTCTCTTTAAAAGTATATTTAAAATGATTCATATTCTCAGACAGCTAATCCTATAAGTTAAAAGTCCCTGAAAATTTTTATTTCATCCTTGGCTAATAAAACACTTGATCATTTGAAACATTAATTTCTAGGCCAGTGTCTTTATAGGTTGTGTTCAAAAGATTAAGAACATTCTGTAGATCATTTTCTTGAATTGACAAAATTAACACAATTACTAATATACCATGTATCTTATATATAATTGAAATAATAAATTTAACGGTTTACAAACTATTATAAACAATTCTTAAATCTGCAGAATTACTTTCGATTAATTTCTTAAACCTGCCTCAACTGCCATTAAGGTTTAAGAAATTAACCAAAAGTACTTCTGCACGGTTAAGGATTGTTTATAATAGTTTGTAAACAGTTAAATTTATTATTTCAATTATAATTACAATTTTGTTTTAATTAACGGACATTATATATATATACATGTTTAATGTTTATATGATGTAAAAAAAGTAATTTTTGGGTTAAGCCAAGGGTTACTTTTGCTTACTTGCCAACATTTCGATGAAATAGCACCTGCTATTATCAAGGTTAACTTTTCAAAGAAAAACTGTTAGATCTCATATAGTAATGACATTGAATATAAAATAAAAAATGGGATTGAGCATGAAGTAGTTGAACATTCAAAGTATATATATATATATATATATATATATATATATATATATATATATATATATATATATTAAAATGGTGCATACATGCTTCATTTTCTTTAATTCCCATCTATTTCCATTAGATTATAGATTATATTAGTCTAAATAACTTACAATAAAACTAGGAAGATAAAGTAAACATTGAAAGCTAAGCAAACAATTAGATAAAGTTAATGTAGATAAACAATAAAGGAAGGGTTTGGTAATGAAAATAAGACATTACAGGATGTAAAAATTATTGCCTTATTTTTGTATCAATAGTAAAAATCACTGATATAGTTATAGTTCAATACTCTTAAGGCTTAGATACATCAAGAAGGTATTGATAGTAAAATAAAAGGAAGGAAATAGACACAGCAGGGGATCCAAGTAGTTATGAAATGAAATGCTAATAGAAGAGTACTTAAGAAAAGGGAAATAAGTAAATCCATTAAAATCATCTCATACAACATAAAATCTCCCCAAGACACCATAAAAGATATAAACTTAGAAGAGTGTATTGTTAAGGATGATTATTATTAATATTAGTAAATAATGTTCTACTCGATTTGTCAGATTTTGTTATAAAATTGTGCTACATACCAGAATGAGTGAGTAGTTTGATGTTGGCTTCTCCCTGTCATCAGAGAAGAATAGCTTCATGATGTTAGCTCCCATGGGATGATCAAAGTTGTAAAATGTTCCAACTAACCCAAATGCTGATTCAAAAATACCCACTTAACTTTGATATTCAGAACCCATTGCTATGATTGAATGAAATCATTTGTAAGATTGTCAACATACAGTATCCATCAACATAATCTACACGAAATTCAAATGCAAAGTGGTATCATTATAACTTCAATGCATTGTCATTTGCTGAAGTTGGATGGATATTCAATTATATTTATGGGCAATGAGTTAATTTCAAAACATTACATCTAAATATTTAGTTCTTTATTAAACATTTAAAGAATAGTTCCATATATTTATCACACATTGATATTTATTCATTCACATTTTACATTGAAATATCAAATAATAAGATTGTATTTGTTTTCTGAAATGAAATTGATTCTTTTGACAATAGACATGAAAAATATTTATTGTGTTGATTACAATGTAATTTTTTTAATACTTACAAAAGTCAAATGTGAATTTTTTAAATTTTCTTCATTTCTAAACAAAAATATCTATCAAATGAAGTAATATTTATTATACTCTAAAAATAAAAATGAATTAATATTAAATGTAAAGTTGAAAGCATTCAGACAGAGATAATAATTAAATTTATCTCAGTGCTAGAACTCTGCAGGAGGACACCTAGCATTGTATATTGTCAGTATAAATTATTTTTCATCACATATTCATGATTGTCTAATTGTGTATGAAGTTTTAAAAATAAGTGAAATAGCTTACTCTGTGAATTTAAATATCATTAATTTCAAAATCAATTCACGTCAAAAGCAATAAAATACACCACTCCTCTAGATATTGTACTTCTAGGTAACTCTATTATAAAAGATTGAAAAATGCATATATAAAGTATTGTGTTTTTTAAATGTAAAACATTATAGAACATGGCAGATAGAAGCATTTCAATTATTAATTTAATAGTACTTGAAATTATTATTTTACATTACATATTTTTAATATAAATTTATCATTATATAAATATGGATATAAATCTACTATTATTTAATTGTGAAAAATGGGAGTGCACAGAAATTTATAATTGTTAAAAGAACAGTGCATGACCAGAGGTTAATTTTCTTCTGCCCAATTATATATGGATAAAAGATAAACCTTTAATTTTAATGTGTTGCTCACATTTAATGTAACATATATTAGTGTCAATTCTATAGATATATAAATAGTCTACAACACCAGCAAGCATACAATTAAAATCAATGGAGATGTTCAAGCAATTTCACTCAAGTTGACTTATAATTTAATTTACACAAGATATTTTTTATTTTTATTTACACACATATTTTGAGCTGGTATTTTTCTGCCAGCTCATATCCATACATATACACACACTATATATATATATGTTAAAATCATGTATATATTATTTTGTAATAAAACATATTTTTATACTAATAATAAAACTTATTTTTTGAAATGAAATTTTAAAAGTTTTGAAATTAATTAAATAAAAAAAAGGAAAACAAAACATAAGAAATTCTTAAAGATAAAAGGAGAAAGAAAGTACAGTATAGAATTTTTCTGCAATTCCCTCTATTATTGAAACTTTGATAGTGGATGTATTTTTGTACTATCTATTGTGCTCATCAGTTTGGAATGTTTTTTCAGGATTATAAGTAACATTGTAAAAAAACTATAAATTATGGGATTGTCTTTTGTTTAAAATTAATTGGAATTTTGCCAAAGTTAGTGACTAGACTGTTGTTTTTGATTTGGCTCAGACTCTTCAACAATTTAAAACCTGCAAAGTAAAATCAAATTTAAAGAAAAGTGTAGAGGATATGTTGAGTGGCTAGAGATATCAGAACTTCCTCCCTTTTGGGGACTCTCTTTCCATTATCACCTGGAACTGCCAGTTGGAAAATACCAACCTTGCATAGGATGTGTAGGGCTAGCCGAGGAAATTGGATTAACATGGAAATCTAGGACATACCATGATAAGCGCAGGATAAAATACTTCACAGGACCATCACTATCAATCAGGGTAGCTATAAATGGTTATTGAGTGAACTTTGATTCCATTTTGCATAACAGAAATATACATATACTATTAAGTGTCTTAAATATTTCAACAATAGAATGTGGGATTATTGCTGGGAATTTTATTGTACTATGTTAAATTAATTAAAATAAAAGGAGAGGGGGTTAAACTCATATATTCTTTAAATATGTTTATATATATTCTAATAATGTTAACTCCTCAATCTTGAAAGACAAGTAGAGGAGGGAAGGATTTAGGCCAGTTGTATGTTTGACAATAAGCAACACTTGAACCTTATGTCAGAACATGGTATAGAGAAAATAGATGCTTTGATGGCTGTAAGCAAATGAAAGACACTTATGCCATACATTGAGATTAGATTAAATTGTTTAATGTGGGAAGAGGTGGTTTGAGGGTTGCCATTCAGCACACTTTTATTAGTAAGTCACCCTTGTGTTCACATCTAATTGTTCAAGGTTTTCTTTCATACATAGAGTTAATGATGGTGCATGTTCCCTTGAAAGGAGAATATTAGTTAAATAATTTGTAATTTAAGCTTGTATTTGTTCTTTATAAAAAGATTTGAGTCAGTTTAGAATGCTATAGGAAAAGAGAATATGTTTTTTTTTTTTAAATTGAAAGTGAATATAATAAAATCTATTAAATGTCATATTTGAGTGTCCCTGTTTAATCTGGTTTAGTAATTTAATTCAGTGTCTATTTGGCTGAGATAAATTCATGTAAGATTACTTTTTTAAAATATATTTGGTGATTGCTGTTTATAAATAAATAATTGATCATGATTGTGGAAACCTTCATAATCTGGTTCCAAGCTAGAAATGCTTAGTGGTACCCTCGAATGGCCAGAGGATCACTTTGAGTTTCAAAAGTATATTTAAAACATTTTAGATAAAATGCAAGATAGAATTAAGATTAAAATGTTCAAAGTAGATAAAGAAGAGACTCTATTTGAACACTTGGAGAGTTTAGAAGAGTGTTTCTGTATATACAGGGCAAGGGAAGAAGAAAAATAATTATAGCAAGTAATCATTTGGTGGGTACAGCAAGAGATTGGTAGAGAACAATACAGAAAAGCCTGGATGATTTTAAACAGTACAAAAGTAAATTAATGCATACATTTTGGAACATAAAAAGACAAGAAAAGATATGAAGAGTGATAGAATTAGAAAGGTATAAAAAGAAGAAGTGATAGGATATAGACAGGTTTTTTAAAGCAAATGTTGAAATTGAGAAAGATGATAGAATATTCTATTTCTGAATGGCAGATTATAAGTATTATAAAAATATGCCAAAAATATAGGAGAGTGATTAGCTGTTTGTTGGTACAAAGGAGTGGCAGACATATTGGAGATGAAGAAAACATACAGGAAGAAGAGAAACAAAAACAATTACCCAAGCTGTTAAATGTAGTCATTGAGGAAGAAAAAAATTCTAATGATGGCAGAACAAACATGTCCTATGATAACATTAAAAATACAGTGAATAGGGATATAAGCTCTACTAGACATGGGGAATCAAGTCTTGATAATCTCAAATAAAATATTTTATCAAATCAGGGCTCAAGAGAGGGAAATACAGTTGTAAAGTCTGAAATAAATATGGCTAATGGTAAAGGAGGTAAGTTGGACCCAGAACAAATATACAAGGAAGTACATTGGGGAATAAATATACAGCATACATTATTATCAACCCCAGTTTGGTAGAAGATCTTATATTGGGGTCAGATTTTATGCACCAAACTGGGACAAAAATTAATTATAGCAAAAAGAATATAGTGATAGGTAGTGAAAAGGTGTCATTTAGTGGGTGTAGTAGACAGAGTGATAACAAGGTAGCTTATTTAATGACTGATGACATATACCAATAAATAGAATGTAAAATAACTGAGTTAAGGAGCAATAATATGGGCTAGAAAAGTCAACTTAAAGAGGCACTTGTGCAAAATGAACAAGTATTCACCATAAAACCTGAAATTATAAAGGGGTATGTTCATCAGATAAAGGTGAAAGAAGAAACTCATTTCCAAAGTCAGTTGTACCCAGTTCCTATCAAATATAAAGATGAAGTTGATAAACAAATACAACAAATGGAACAATGAAGTATCATAAAAAACAACAGTCATTGTATATAAACCCTTTAGTAATTGTAAAAAAAACAGCTCTATGAGTGTATGCTTAGATGCTCATCAGTTAAATACTATTACTATACCTGATTGGGATGTGCCAACATGAATTACAGATTAGCTGTTGGAATTTATGGGAAATAAATATTTTTCATTGTTCGATTTAACATCAAGTTATTGGCAGATATTGCTTCACACTGAGAATCAAAAATACACAGCATTCCATTATGAAGGCTTTACTTACATGTTTCAATGAGTTCATTTGGACTAGTTAACAGTGGATCAGGGCTATTGTGATGTTTAGACCAGGTACTTACCAAGAGGGTAAAAGAATTTATACTATATTATATGGATGTTGTTGTGATAGCATCACAATCACATCAGGAACATTTAGAAAACTTGGTTGTGTTTTTTTGAGTGTCATTACAATAAATCTTAAAAAAAGTAATGCACTACAGAAAAAAATTATATTTCTTGGTCATCTCATATGTGCTAAAGGGGTGAGACCCCATTCTGACAAGATAGAAGTGATCATTAAATTTTTTCAGCCAAATAATAGAAAACAGATTAGATCATGCCTTGTTATATGTAATTTCTACCAAAGGTTCTACAAGGATTTTTGTACAGATATGGAAGCATTTGCATGCCTGCTGAAAAAACATAGCAAGTGAGAGTGACTATAAAACAAGAGCAAGTCTTTAATCAGATCAAAGAAAATTTTGTAGATACTATAATGCTTGCCTATCCTGATTTTGCCAAACTTTTTATGTTACAAACTGACAGTAGTAGTGTAGTATTGGAGGTGGTATTGTTCCAGGAAAATGAAGAGAAGATACATCGAGTTTTATATTTTTTAAATAGGACATTATATCCAGCAAAAAAGAAATTATACCACTATGGAAAGGGAAGCATTGGCAATTATTTGGGCCATAAATAAAATTAAACATTTATTTCTAAAATCTGAGATTATTATCAGCAATCATAAAAGTTTAAAGTTTATAAATAGATGCTACTTAACCAATGATAGGTTTACAAGATGGGCATTGTATTTACAGAAAATTAATTACAGGGTAGTTCTTGCTCCTGGAAAAATATAGTACTGGATATATTAAGCAGAAATCCAATTTTGGTTCACAGCCAAAACTTAACACTAGAGGAAGCTCAAATAATATCCCTTAAGACTGACCCTGAGATATCGATAGAGAAAGATATAAAGAGACTTCAGTTTTTACAACACTTAGATACTACAAGAAAGAAACTGATACAAGGCTATAATAAGGCAACTGTTAGTCAACAAAAAAAAATCACACACACACACAAAAAAAAAAACAAGTTATATCGATATAAAATAAAAAAATGGTTTGTTGATGTTTCAGGTTAAAAGGGGGGGTAGATTGTTGGAGAGTATTTATAACATGAAATCTAAAAAAAGTAATAAATTATGTGCATAGTATATATGGGCATTATGAAACACTTAAAACAAGTAAACTTCTACAAGGATGGTATTATTGGCTGAGTTTGTGTAGGTAAGTGGTTACTACATTGCAGAGGTGTCATGAATACTGGAAAAATAAATCAGCTAATAAACATTATGCTGGGATGCTGGCACCAATAATAAGCTAAAACTCAAATGAGCTACTAGCCATAGATCTTTATGATCCACTACTGTCCTTTCATAGATATAAATATATATTAGTACAGGCCTATCCCCTATGAAAGGCTGATGCCAAGTCTTCCATAAGTGTACTAAAAGAAAAACAATTTATTCAAGTTGGAAAACCCTAGATAATTTTGAGCAATCACGAGACTCCTTTCATATCAAGAGAATAAAAAAATTGGCTTTCATATCAAGAGAATGAAAAAATTGGCTTTAGCAAGAATACATCACATTCTCACCTCTATCTCTAACCACAATCTAACCCATGTGAATCGGTTATGAAAGAATTGGGAAACTTATTTCACATACATTTGAAAGGTAAACATCAACATTGGTTTAAAGTATTGCCACAAAAGGTTAAAATAATTAACTATACATACCATGAATCTACAGGATTAATTCTAAAATCATTGCACTAGGATCGGTTTGAGCTTTTTCTTTTTAAGTGGCCCATTCCTGTTGGAAATAAACAGCATATGTAGTGGAGAATTGAAGTTTTGCTAGAGACAGATTAAAGAAGAAAGCTGAACAGAGAATAAAGAAAGGGAATGTTTTCTCAATACAATTTACAATAGGAGATTAACACTTTCAAAGGCTAACCTTCCCACAATTACATGATTTTTATATTTTCTGCCTGTCTGTTTATTAAGTCTTGTTTATATTTAACATGGCTTCCTTTATTTTCCTTTTATTGTTGTTTCTTTCAATTTGCAATATTTTTATATTATTATAATTCAAATTAAAAACACATATACATAATCTATTATGGTCATAAAAATGATGCTGAAACATTATCATTTCCATTACAATAGCAAAAAGAGGTTACATTCCATATAAATCAAGAGTGCTAATGTCAAATTAAACAGCAGGTTTGAAATTCTTTTTATTTAGAAATAACAATCATTGTAAGTATTCATAGGATAAAGGCAAAAATACTGAAATGTATTTGAATGAATTGTTAAATGTTGGCTATGATTATGATCTTATATATTATACTATTAAAAATTTTAATAGAAAATATAAAAATAAAAATATTAATAATAAGATTCATTCTACTGCTAATAAAAAATATGGATATCAATACCATATATTTCAAATAAACAAGTAAATTTTATAAGAGAAATTTACAAAAAATATATGTGATATTGCATTTTATTGTACCTCCTGTATTAAACAAATTAATAAATAATTCAAAAGATAAAACCTCATTTTAAAATAAAAATGGCATCATTTATAAATGGAGATGTAAGTATGGCAGTAAACATATAGGGGAATCAAGATGTATATTGAAGAAAAGAACTAAAGAAGACTTGCTGTTATTAAGAAGGGTTCAAAAAATGAAACAAAATTGTAATAGAAATGATAATGTTTCAGCATTGGTTTTTTTTAGGACCATAATAGATTTTGTATATTTGATTTTAATTTTAATTATAATAATGTAAAAATATTGCAAATTGAAAGAAATAACAATAAAAGGAAAACAAAGGAAACCATATTAATTTATAAATATAAGCAAGACTTAATAAACAGACAATTGTGGGGAAGATAGCCTTTGAAAGTATTAGTTGACAAAGACTGTGAAGATAGTCAAAAGCACTCCTAAGTGGATAAAAGTTTTTTAAAGCTGTACTTTACATATATTTGTTTACTGTATTTATTAATATTCAATTACAAGATTATATATATATATTTATGTGTGTGTGTAATAAATAAAGTTTGATGTCTGTATTCGTTTCACAATATATGTAATATACAAATCAATATATATATCAAAATACAGTACAATTTACATAAATTATATTTCAATGCCATTTATATCAGATGAGCAGGTCAAGTTTATTAGGAAAATTTATAATGGTTTGTGTCATATTGCTTTTTTCTCTACAAATAACATAAATAGATTACTTAATGATTCTAAAATTCAAAATTCTAAGTTTAATCAAAATTCTATTATATATAGATTGATATGTGGATATGGCGTACAATACATTGGTGAATCTAAGTGTACATTTGAGAAGAGAATAAAAGAGCATATGCTTTTATATAATAGAATTCAAAAAGAGAATCAATCTGGAACAGATGTAAATAAACCTTCATCATCTGTTATATTTGATCATAATAAATCTTGTCAATATGGATTTAAATTTGATTATAAAAATATGAAAATTATTCAAATTGAATGTTGTCATAATAAACATAAAATAAAAGAGGCTATGTTGATTTCAAGAAATCGTCAAATGTTAATGAATCGCCAGTCATCAAATGTTAAGATAACAGAATTATGGGAAATCTGAATTGAACTATGGGTATTGTTAAAGGTTGTCTTGTTTTGATTATTCAATGTTATATAGTTGATAAAGACTACAAAGTGTATAGTCAAAAGTACTTCTAAAAGAATATAATTTATGTAAATTGTACTGTATTTTGATATATATATTGATTTGTATATTATATATATATGATAAAAATTACCCCAAATTCACAATTCATCCAGACTATCAAAAAAAAAAAAAAATTCTAAAACACTACCAATGATTTCACTGCTACAAGCAGCAGTTCTTCACACTTGAGAAGTCTGCTTGTAGCAATGAAACCATTGGTAGTTTTAAAATTTATTTTCTTGGCTAGTCTGATTGAGTTGTGAATTTAGGGTAATTTTGATTATTTATTGACTAGTTTAGCTTTATGCTTTTAATGTCTATATATATATTAAAGTGTGTGCGTGTTAATTAAACGGTATACAATTATATAAAAACATCTAAATACTTGAAAAACATTTATTACATTTTATTTTGTTACTTAATAAAATTTTAATATTTTGAAAAGTTCTTCTTGAGTATAGAAAAGGCTCAATAAGCAAATGTGACAGAGTTTAGAAATACCTTTCAATTTCTCAAACCAGTGAAGTGCAAAGGAATCTAGCAGCTGTTGTTGAAGTTCACAAATAGTTTTTCAGCTTGATAAAAGTGCTTAAGTGCAATTTTCTGAAATTAAGCCAATTTAGGATAGTGATATATTAAGTTTCTCATAAAAATATTCTGGAAAATTTACCTTTATGCAACAACTAATTACTATTGAGGATAGCGAGTGAACAATGAAGGACGGAGAAGTAATTTTATTCTATACTTTTTACTTTCCCAACACTTCAATAAAAAAAAAAAAAGCAGTAGATTAACTAGATTAACTATTTAATATTTTTTTAGCGTAGAATTGCAATTTCAGCTTAGTGCAGCTGTTGCAGGCGGCATTAAAAAACATTGCCCACTCATATTAAAATTCTATTTTTACTGTTTTAATCTACCTGAAATAAATCAATACAAATTAAATAACTTATTATAAAAATATAGTAAGACAAAGTTGAAAAGATACAAAAATAAGGTTAAATGACATTTGAAAAAGCAATATTATTGAGTATGAAAGTCATTATATGATCAAAGAATAAAAAACAACTAGGCGTTAATCAATGATAGATTATTATTACCATCAAACTAACTTTTAACTAAATATTTATAAATTATATAATAGTTTTAATATAAAAAAATTTAAATGCTTTATTTTAACTATGAAACACAGTTTGCACGTATATATATATATATATATAGTTTTTTGAAACTTATTTGAACTCATTTTTCTCTATCGGTGTAACTCTCTTCTTTTGAATAGTAGTAAGATAGAATCTGATGATTTTATTCTATTTTACCTATATGCAAAGTTATTTTTTAAAACAATATAGAAAAAAATCGTAATGTAATCACAAAAATACAGGTTATAAATAAAACTAAAAAATAATTTTAATACGTATTATCATTTATTAAATAAAAAATAATCACTGTAATTCTTAGGCGCTTATAAGAAGTATTCAGGCATAGGACATGATAGAGTAGAAAGGCCACGATTGGTTGATCTTGAACTCCAAAATTTATCATTCTACTACTGCATTAAATTATACTTGGCAATAACTTGGTTATAAATATAAAACTGAATATAATCTACTTTTGAATTTGGATGCAAAAATTCAGATTATCTTTCATTCATTATACATATATTTAAGATAAACATTGATTTTTTTTACATGTTTTGAAGACATAATTTCCACATCAGAACAATTTACAAATAAAAAAAGATTAGACTGTTGTTCTGATATAAAAGTTAGAAGTTTAAATCTTTAGTTCATACATATATATTGCAATAGCAATACAAATAATAAATATAATGGTAATTAACTATTATATACAGTCTTCAATCTGCAGAAGTATTTTAGATAATTTCTTAACTATCCTTAAGTTGTTTTTTTTTTAGTTTAACAGTAATTGAGGAGGGTTAAGCAATCAACCGAAAGTACTTCTGCAGATTGAAACAACTGTATCTAACACTTCTCTACCATTATATTTAAAATCTGTATTGTTATTACAATAGTTTTTTAATTAATGGATCTTTTACTTGTATATATCTACCTATTCCCCCAAAAATTGTAATGCATTAATAATTCACAAGCAATGTTTCTAAAAATAATGCCCAGTTTTTAAATTTTTATATCAATGTCAATCTATTTTGTCAGGTAAAAGATAATTCCTTTGATCTGAATTTTGGTTTGGCATATAATAGTATTTTAAGCACTGATAGTCAAAAAGATTGAAACTTTCTATTAGAGGTGTTTTTTGTTTTGTTTTATATTACCCAGGCCAACTAACAGTTTTAAAATTGGCATTAATATAACATAATATGTTGTTGTTTGCAAATTTATTTTTAAAAACATATTTGGATTTATTTTCTCAATAAATAGTTATAAATAAGTATTCCAGTTGTAGGTAAAGTCAGACAACAATTTTCAATTTCAGATCTGAATGGCAGCACACACATTGACCACTATATGGTTATAGCAGTGAGGCAAGTTCACATCAGCAGTGAAAGTTTCTAGAAGCTAAATCTAACATGAAATAAGCTGTCACAAACATCTGAAAGTGTCACCATAGATACACATAAGGCAAGCTGTCACAGTACATCTGGAAGCAGTAGGTAAACTGAAAAAGGTATCTAAAGTATTTTACATTAATAATTGAATGGGCAACTAAACAATGTACTACATCAAGGTATCAGGCATATGGTATTGCAAATATTATTGTGCATAATATTTAAATTATATATATTGTAATGGTCAGGATGAACTGACAACAGCAAAGTCACTGCTAGGGTGATTTAAACCAGCACAACTCATTTCAACCCACATACTACTTCATTTTAATTAGACTCAATGATCAGGGGGGGAGATACTCTTAGAATGAAATTATAACTATATGATATCCATGTGGCAAACAATATACCCAATACAATATATATGTGAATAATACAAACACTTTATTACCAATAAAATTACAAATAAAATAAAACTTAAAAAAATGCTATCACTTAATTGCTTTCTGGGCTCATTGGAGAAGTGAAAATGATATTAATTAGTGATTACCTATGACAAAAGATTTAATGTATAATAAAACATATATAGAGAAAAGAGACCTCGGATGATATACACATTTGATCTTTGGGACAGATATCCCTCAAGCAGAATAATAATAAATGAAGCAGGATAAATTTAATTAACTCTATAAAATATGGTTAAAATATATGATCACATAGATCTCATGATCATGATATGCCAATGTCTAAATACCAAGCTTTAACATACACAAAGAAGGAAGGGAGTCATGGTTGCTACTGTAATAAATAGTCCAATGATCAGGTAGACTGGAATATGATTTCCTCTGCAAGCCCATATCCCATGTCTCTATAAAATAAATGGATCCTGGTAAGAAGGAATGAGCATCTTCCCTATAATCATTAATAGACCTCATTAATGGGCAGGAATGATCCACTGCCAAATTGGTCCCACAAAATGAAGGTTCACTGGGTCTGAAATAGAAAGGAGTGTTCCTGAATTGTCAGGGGTCATATTTAAAAGGACCCAGCTATTAAATTTTCCAAAGCAGAAATATATGCCTGATGAAGAAATGCCCTAGAATACTCATAAAATTAGACAACACACTATTGCTAAATTTATATAAAATAATACATATTGGGCCTTAAATTTAAATCTATATATAAAAGTGAATGATCATGTGATAAGATTATGATATGTGAATGTCTATTACCTGAGGCTAAATCGGCCTACACAGTTATTATATATATTAAAAAATTCTGCCAATAAAATTATTCCCTGCTTAGTTGCATATAGAAGGAAATATTGATATAATAGCCTACAATGATAATATATTAAATTGAATTAAAAGTTTTAGAGAGTAAACTATCATATCATACTGTATACACATATATTTGTCCCTTTTAAAACAGAAAACAAAGTATTCACTTTTAACTTTGAACATTAAATTTTATTTTAAAACTGAAAGCTTGTTTATAGATCACATGTATGCAGTATACATATATACTTATCCCTTTAACTTTATTATGTTAATTTCAGTTTTATAAAATAAAAATTGTTTATGAACCATTTGTAATTGCATTAATGGCTCAGATTACATATTTGAAATTACAGATTTGAATAAACAAGTTTAAATAGCAAATAAAAAAAAAATAGAATCAGTCAGAGGATTAATTTAATTGTCTTGATTTGACCAAATTACTGGATTTCTTTTAGATGACATCAAATATTTTAGTCATTGAAATATTTTACTAAATTTACCTCCATCTGATTCTTAACCAATAAGTCTAACAGATTTAAGAAAGATTGAGTATATTACAAAGGTCAATCTTTTTTAATATCAAATTAATTAAGTTTAGATCAAAATACGATAAAAAAATATTTTAAATAATGCAATAAAATATCTAAATAATACAGTAAGAAACATATTTTACAGAATAATAAATATATAATTACTTAAACAAGAAAAAAGAAAATTAAAAAGGCTTTAACTATTTACCAGTAAATTTAAATTTATAAAGTTAAAATAATCATTGTTTTAACAGACCTTCAAATGATTTTGGTAGATAGTCAAACATTATGTTGAACTTCCTAGTATAGTTCATTGGTGCTATAGGGTAGTGTGCTTGTATATTGACTGGCTGGTCACTACCATGATATTATACTAAAGGCTTCCTATTGATGGTAACTGCATAGTATGTCAGCAACTTGGATAATCAATTGTAGGCAGGGACTTTATCACATAGCATCTTATAGTGCTAGGGAACTCCATACTCAGCTCCTCCAAGATGGTCAGAGAAATTGTGATGATCTACTATTTGTCATAACTTGACATAATTTAACAGCTTGAGACAAGAACTTTACAAGAAGTCTACAAGCTCTACAAAAAGTAACACTTTCTTTTTGGCCCCTGAGGGCTATTTGCAAGTTCATTTAAATATTTTTTTTAGAAATCTTTATTTTAGTAACAGATTTGAAATTATTTACTCTACAAATATATTTGTATTCTTAGCATTACATATTTGAAAAACCTAGTATTATATATTTGATAGGCCATAAAATTATTCAGGTGCTTATTAAAATCATTGCAATTTCATTTAAATTAATATTTGAAACTATAAGCTCCTTTGATTCACTGCTAATATAGGATGGTCTTTAACAAGTATCAATGCTTGATCTATTATTGTCAAAAATAAAAAAAGTGAAAATCTTTTATCTTATAATATAAATTGGCATTGATATAATAAAGGATAGGCTTTGATTTCAAATTCATTTAAATGATTCTTTAGAAATCTTATCTGTGAATTATATTAGTAATAGATTTGTTCTCTGAATTGGTTTATATTATTAATGTTTCATATGTAAGAAGCCATACATGTGTATTAAAATTTTAGTATATATATATAAATATGTAAAACCATAAAACAATACAGTACTAGATTAAATTCAAAATTTTACCAAAATCCTTACACAACCATGGTTTCATCTACTACAAATAGACCTTCTCAAGTGAAAATCAACCTAAAGGAAAACATATATATATACAAACAAACAAACCTTCCCATAATTCATTTCAAACTCCACCTTCCCTTAATATCAAAAGAAGTCTTCATAAGATTGATAGCCTCAGAATCAAGGAGTTTTATCATCAAAGTCTCCTTTATTCTTCTTTTTAACTCATTCTTTTCATAAAAAATAACCAAAGCATTGTCAAACAATATTCTATGACCTGTATTCAATTCATGAATATATAAAGCTGAGTTAAGATACCTATGTTTAACTCTACTTATATGAACCTTAACCCTTTCCTTAAGGCTAAATTTACTCTGGCCTACATAAAATTTACCACAACTACATGGAATTTTATAAACAATACCAGGAATAGTAGGTGTATTCCTGGTATTGTTTATAAAATTCCATGTAGTTGTGGTAAATTTTATGTAGGCCAGAATAAATTTAGCCTTAAGGAAAGGGTTAAGGTTCATATAAGTAGAGTTAAACATAGGTATCTTAACTCAGCTTTATATATTCATGAATTGAATACAGGTCATAGAATATTGTTTGACAATGCTTCGGTTATTTTTTATGAAAAGAATGAGTTAAAAAGAAGAATAAAGGAGACTTTGATGATAAAACTCCTTGATTCTGAGGCTATCAATCTTATGAAGACTTCTTTTGATATTAAGGGAAGGTGGAGTTTGAAATGAATTATGGGAAGGTTTGTTTGTTTGTATATATATATATATGTTTTCCTTTAGGTTGATTTTCACTTGAGAAGGTCTATTTGTAGTAGATGAAACCATGGTTGTGTAAGGATTTTGGTAAAATTTTGAATTTAATCTAGTACTGTATTGTTTTATGGTTTTGCATTTTAATTTTTTGCTAATATAGTGTTAGACAGGGTTTTATATATATATATATTGAAACAGACAGATCGGAGAACCGATCTTCGTTTCAGGTGTTTTTATGTACGGTAATTCAAACCACTGTTCGCCCGCAGTGAGATTTTGTCTATTTTAATTTATAATAAAAATTAATTATATATTTTATAGTTTATTAGTCAATGTGTAAAGATGCCGTATATAAATGTCGCAAACCATGAAATAATATTTGTGTGTGCGTGGTTTGCGAATTTATATCATTTAATTTAAAGTTTCAGTGCGGGCGTATTTGTTTTAAATTTTAGTTTTAAAATTGTATAAAGTCGTTTAAAAATACTGATCAAAAATCACATTCCTTTGATCAGTGTTTTAATTAAAATCTAATTGCACAAATGTACAAAGCAATTAAGTTGTATTCAAAATTAGTAAGGAATTTTATATGTAATTACTATGTCAATTTGAAAATAACGTATTAAATTAAAAGATTGCTAAAAACAGATAATTGATTATTGGTCAAGCTGCATCGTTAGAGGCTAGAGAAAGTAGGCGGAGCCTAAAACAAAAACAAGTCGGAAAGGTCAGCAGTGGCAAATTCTAGAAAAAACTTACATTCTAACTTTGGTCGTGTTTGAGAGAGGTAGTCTCGAGACAACACAGCAGTTAATAATAATTCAAATATCTTATTAAGAAGTTTACCAGTGAATCGCCATGTTCATGGGCTAATTGCCAGGAGCTGGTCTCTGCCTGCCAATATGGATCCTCGTGCCGCTGTTTGATCATGTTTCATATACTTCAGAATTTCCAACTTCCAATCTCAAAATTTACTATGCCTTACAAATAACTTTCAAAAATGCGCGCCTACGTTACAAGCCAAGCTGGATGAAGAAAAAGAGAACTTTGTTACATGAACTTTAATTTTCTTCCGTGCTTAATATTATTAATCAAGTGAATCATATGTAAGTCTTTATATCATTTATAATGCTATTATTTAACCTGTCAGTAAATTTTCTTTTCTTTTTTTTTTTTTTTAATCCTCTGCTCTAGTCTTTAGAAATCATTTATAAAATTGTAATTAATAGTAATAATATTTCAACTGAATGCATTTATATTTTCTTATGTTGCTTATTTCATAAACAAACATTGCCAATAGTAATATTTCCAAATCTGTGTAAACTAGTGTGTAATAATGATCAATTTAATTTAAAAGTAATTTCATGTTCTGAATTAAATATTCTTTCACATTCCGAGTTAGTAAATGTTAAATCACTTTATTATTCTATGTTCAGTTGTTATAAAATTACAATCCAAGTTTCAATCTTAAATATATATATAATCGTTTCAAAGTGTTCATTAATGTTATGTATAATATGAGAAATAATTCATTGCGTAATTTGATACTATCGCTACCGCCTGTCAACCCGAAGGGTTAGAGTTTCAGAGTAAATTTAACTAATTATTGTTGTCACCGTCAGTTTAAGTCCGCTACGTTTTATTGGGGTAAGGATCTCAGCCTGTGGCGTAGAAACAGACTAATAGATTCCAGGTTTTATATAATTTCTCTTAAAAAATCCGCTTCAAGTATTCGTCCTTCATGTCTGTGGCAATGCCTTCCCTTCGCTGAAGTCAGCGTCTCGCCATTCTACCATTGGGGAATGAAAGCAGTTTTTCTTTCCCGGTAATCTCTTGGATCACCGGGGTTCGAAATGATCCCGGCTGGTTGTCGTGTCCCGGAGCTACTTGGGGGCATTAAGCCTTGTCAAAGTACAAGCCGCCCGGTATTCCGTTAATGCACCGCAATTGATTACTGTAGGGCTCTTGAATATAGGCAACCACCAGTTCATATATTTTCCACGTCGTATTTATATAAAACCTCCAGTTCACCTATCTCTTATGTCGTATTTATATAAAACCATCTCCACTGTTCGTCTACGTTCCGGCTCGAGCCTATTCAAATAAAATAAGTAAACAAAAATCTTTAGATAAATATTTTTTCCAATGCTCTAATACTCTGATTCTCTTAACCACCTGTCAATTATTTAACTACCCAGCTATTGGCATGAGTTTGTTCATTAAATAAAACGTTCACTAAAGACTAGTAGCCAAATACAAGAGGATTTATGAAGTCTTACCGTACTGTATAACACTATATTTATATGCTGTATATTTCTATTATATAACACTATGTTCATGTGCTTTCTATTTGTCTTATTTAACACTCTATTTATGTGCTTTATAATTTGCTTATTAAACACTTTCTTTAATTAAATTTTTGTGTCCTCCACTTTATTACTCTCTAAGTCTATTTAGCCACTTACTGTCTGTATTGGCAACTTAAATATATACGATACATGAATGACCGTTCCAATATCTAGAGTCTAACGAATATATGTATCATTAACTGTAAGAATTTTGTCCATGTTCTAAGCTGAGCTAGAAAAGGGATAACCCCGTGCTGTTATAAAGTCATCATCGGTTGGTCATACCGGGGTTTGGGTTTGAATTTAGTTGGCGTTTTGGAATTTATTCTTAAACGTGGACTGGGTTTGAACTCGGGTACTGTGTATGAGTAAGCGTGGTGGATTTATACCGGTACAGTTATTATATTTTTGGTCGCCCTCCGTGGTGCTTCGATGAAGAAATCTCCCACACCCTGCAGAGTGAACGGAAGTAAACAGTTAAATGATAAAAATATTCAATTTTTTTTGTGTCGAGTCATAATATTGATACGTATTTGGCGTATTAAAATGCGCAAGTGAAAACTATAGTAATAAAACAAATGTATAAAATTTTTTTTCCCTTACACAAAGGTTCAGTATATAATCCTTCCAAATATTGTTAAGTCAGAGTGAAGATTTTTTTTTTTTTGAAAAGAGAGCAGAAGCAATTCGTGAGTGTAATTAATTAAAATAAATGAGTTATTCCATAATGTTTTTGTGAGTTCATTCTTGTCGTTTAAATCATATGAAAAAATAAAGAAGTAGAATTAAGTCCAGTTCTAAAAAAAATAAAAACGTGTACGCGTATATATATTTGTGTACGTATATATATTTTCGTTTGTTGTGAAAAATATTTTTTGAAAAAAGAACAAAGAAGTAGGATCATTCTTGAGTTTTAAAAATAAAAACGTGTGTGCATATATATGTTGTAATATAAAAAAAAAAAAAACCTTACCGGAGTCAGTATTAAATTTTTTTTTGCATATATAAATCTTAAATCAAAAATTATTAGGTCATATAAAAGTATATATTTGGGGATCAGTAGATTAAATTATCTATTGGTCACATGTTGCTGGCTGGCGCCTATCAAATAAATTTGTCAGCAAACATGTTTGTCCATACAGCAGTGGCGAGTGTTGTTTTAAAAGAGAGTAGGGTGGCATATATAAAAAGAGAGAATTACTGACAGAAATACAAAAAAAATACTATGTTATGTACCCATTATGAATATGTATGTATTATAGGACTGAGGAGAACAGTGCAACTGGGTGAAAGAAAGTTTTTTTTTCCCTGTATATTTTTAGTAATGATTTTAGACATGTCATATGATATTCCTAAATAAAGAAAAAAACGTAGATAACAAAAACCAGACTGAACGTAGGCGAAGGAAGAAAGAGAGAAAGGAAGTAAGCCACACAAACAGTATCAGCAGCGGAGGAGGATTTGGCACAAGGAGCAGGGATCAGTAACCTTTTATGAAATATACAAATCAAAGCGTTGTACAAATCAAAGTCTTATGCTAAAAACATTTCTAAGGAAAAACGAAGCAGAAATGGCAGAAAGAGAAGGAAACAAACAGAGGGAGCACGATCGCGATGCGAAGTTTAACGCGATCCTCAGAGAGGGGAGAGAGGACAGGAAGATTATGATGATGATGTTGGAGAGGCTGGGAAGGATCGAGGAAGCATATGGCATCCAAGCCAACTCAAATCTAGAAAATGTAAAGCGTCAGCAAGAAATAAATCCCTCTGAAGACCCAAAAATAGAAAATGAAGATGACCTGGCCACACCAAAAGAAGTTGGGGGCAGTAAAGAAATTATTAGTGCGAGGAGTGGAGCAGAGGACACAGAACCTCAACCAACTAAAATAAGGTTGGAACCTCATGAGATTAGATTAGTGAATACAAATGCCAGCTCTACTCAACAAAAATGTAAAGAATTAGATGTGACAGAAATTACTCAGAGTCAAAGTTTTACTCTAGCAGATTTAGCTAAAGATGAAGTAATTACTGAGGAAATGGTCGTTTCAAATCTAATGCAAGCCAGCCCATCTCAAAGTGATGACACCAGTTTAGTACCTTCTAATGGAGTGGCTGTATCGATGTTGAAAGATATCAATAGAACAAAAGATACTGTTTTGAATAAATCTTCTGAAATCATAAGTAATAATTCTGAGTTATCTTTTCATAAAGATGTTCTGTGGAAAAGTGATGATGAAAGATTAATGAAGTCATCAAAGTTAAAGTTTAAAAATGATGCTGAATGGCCTCCTGATCTGAAAAGGAAGAAAGTGGACAGATCTTTAGTTGTGTACAATGCTGCACATTTTAATAAAACCCATACTTATTTGTTTATGAAATATGATCAGAACAAAATTGATGAGGAGCTGAACTCATTAAACAGAAATAATAAACTTTGTTTTAAAGCATGGACATATGTTGAAAAAAATAGTTTCATAAAAAATGGAGAAAAACTTCTTAACTCCCAAAGTGAAAATGTTATAATGGATGCCATTAGATCACAGAAAGTTAGAGAAATTCTTTTAAAGCAAGATACTTTTAATAATGAACAATATAATAATATACCAAAGCACAATATTGTGACCACTTTTGCTATTTTAGTAAGAGATCTAAAAAGACATACCTATAAACCTTATATACCTCCCGACCCAGGGAAAAGGTAGAGATATACAAAATGATAACCCGGAAAATGACCACTATGACATGCACATGATGACGAGAAAAGGAATTACGGCAATATACCCACCTTTGTAAATATTAAGTTCAAACCCTCACCCAGACTGTTCTCCAAGGTCAAATCAATAAAAAAATCAATTATGTAAAAAAATGAATGAAGAAAATGTAACCAGAAATTATGTATAATCATTTTTTTTTGTTGTTTTTTTTTATAAAGTGACAAGAAATGAAACAGACAGATCGGAGAACCGATCTTCGTTTCAGGTGTTTTTATGTACGGTAATTCAAACCACTGTTCGCCCGCAGTGAGATTTTGTCTATTTTAATTTATAATAAAAATTAATTATATATTTTATAGTTTATTAGTCAATGTGTAAAGATGCCGTATATAAATGTCGCAAACCATGAAATAATATTTGTGTGTGCGTGGTTTGCGAATTTATATCATTTAATTTAAAGTTTCAGTGCGGGCGTATTTGTTTTAAATTTTAGTTTTAAAATTGTATAAAGTCGTTTAAAAATACTGATCAAAAATCACATTCCTTTGATCAGTGTTTTAATTAAAATCTAATTGCACAAATGTACAAAGCAATTAAGTTGTATTCAAAATTAGTAAGGAATTTTATATGTAATTACTATGTCAATTTGAAAATAACGTATTAAATTAAAAGATTGCTAAAAACAGATAATTGATTATTGGTCAAGCTGCATCGCTAGAGGCTAGAGAAAGTAGGCGGAGCCTAAAACAAAAACAAGTCGGAAAGGTCAGCAGTGGCAAATTCTAGAAAAAACTTACATTCTAACTTTGGTCGTGTTTGAGAGAGGTAGTCTCGAGACAACACAGCAGTTAATAATAATTCAAATATCTTATTAAGAAGTTTACCAGTGAATCGCCATGTTCATGGGCTAATTGCCAGGAGCTGGTCTCTGCCTGCCAATATGGATCCTCGTGCCGCTGTTTGATCATGTTTCATATACTTCAGAATTTCCAACTTCCAATCTCAAAATTTACTATGCCTTACAAATAACTTTCAAAAATGCGCGCCTACGTTACAAGCCAAGCTGGATGAAGAAAAAGAGAACTTTGTTACATGAACTTTAATTTTCTTCCGTGCTTAATATTATTAATCAAGTGAATCATATGTAAGTCTTTATATCATTTATAATGCTATTATTTAACCTGTCAGTAAATTTTCTTTTCTTTTTTTTTTTTTTTAATCCTCTGCTCTAGTCTTTAGAAATCATTTATAAAATTGTAATTAATAGTAATAATATTTCAACTGAATGCATTTATATTTTCTTATGTTGCTTATTTCATAAACAAACATTGCCAATAGTAATATTTCCAAATCTGTGTAAACTAGTGTGTAATAATGATCAATTTAATTTAAAAGTAATTTCATGTTCTGAATTAAATATTCTTTCACATTCCGAGTTAGTAAATGTTAAATCACTTTATTATTCTATGTTCAGTTGTTATAAAATTACAATCCAAGTTTCAATCTTAAATATATATATAATCGTTTCAAAGTGTTCATTAATGTTATGTATAATATGAGAAATAATTCATTGCGTAATTTGATACTATCGCTACCGCCTGTCAACCCGAAGGGTTAGAGTTTCAGAGTAAATTTAACTAATTATTGTTGTCACCGTCAGTTTAAGTCCGCTACGTTTTATTGGGGTAAGGATCTCAGCCTGTGGCGTAGAAACAGACTAATAGATTCCAGGTTTTATATAATTTCTTTTAAAAATCCGCTTCAAGTATTCGTCCTTCATGTCTGTGGCAATGCCTTCCCTTCGCTGAAGTCAGCGTCTCGCCATTCTACCATTGGGGAATGAAAGCAGTTTTTCTTTCCCGGTAATCTCTTGGATCACCGGGGTTCGAAATGATCCCGGCTGGTTGTCGTGTCCCGGAGCTACTTGGGGGCATTAAGCCTTGTCAAAGTACAAGCCGCCCGGTATTCCGTTAATGCACCGCAATTGATTACTGTAGGGCTCTTGAATATAGGCAACCACCAGTTCATATATTTTCCACGTCGTATTTATATAAAACCTCCAGTTCACCTATCTCTTATGTCGTATTTATATAAAACCATCTCCACTGTTCGTCTACGTTCCGGCTCGAGCCTATTCAAATAAAATAAGTAAACAAAAATCTTTAGATAAATATTTTTTCCAATGCTCTAATACTCTGATTCTCTTAACCACCTGTCAATTATTTAACTACCCAGCTATTGGCATGAGTTTGTTCATTAAATAAAACGTTCACTAAAGACTAGTAGCCAAATACAAGAGGATTTATGAAGTCTTACCGTACTGTATAACACTATATTTATATGCTGTATATTTCTATTATATAACACTATGTTCATGTGCTTTCTATTTGTCTTATTTAACACTCTATTTATGTGCTTTATAATTTGCTTATTAAACACTTTCTTTAATTAAATTTTTGTGTCCTCCACTTTATTACTCTCTAAGTCTATTTAGCCACTTACTGTCTGTATTGGCAACTTAAATATATATGATACATGAATGACCGTTCCAATATCTAGAGTCTAACGAATATATGTATCATTAACTGTAAGAATTTTGTCCATGTTCTAAGCTGAGCTAGAAAAGGGATAACCCCGTGCTGTTATAAAGTCATCATCGGTTGGTCATACCGGGGTTTGGGTTTGAATTTAGTTGGCGTTTTGGAATTTATTCTTAAACGTGGACTGGGTTTGAACTCGGGTACTGTGTATGAGTAAGCGTGGTGGATTTATACCGGTACAATATATATATATATATATATATATATATATATATATAAGTGCTGAAAGCAAAAGAATTCAAAATCTCTATCAGAAACTCCCAATCTCCAGGCTAATTGGATTTGAGCTCTTCGCTCATCTCAGTGGAGTGCTGGTACTTTAGAAACTAGATCTAAAGTACTAACTCAAAAGTCAGCACTTATAAAACATGATTCTATCAATTTAAAAGCCACAACTTTTGAGATATGTAAATGACTTCAAATCCAGCTTTATAAACCAGATAGCCATATGGGTCTAAATTCAGCTCAGTTTCATCATATAGTAATAGCTTCTGCAATATATATCACAAAAGCCTTCAAAGGTACACTTAGAAAAAAAGCTTAACTAGAGCTATTGGTAAGGTCCATCTAGTGATTATTTAAATGCAAGCTTAAAAGCAAGTTATGAAATTTATGACATGGGTAATTATTATATGTGTACCTTTGAAAGGTTTTATGATGCTATATTGCAGAGGCTATTACTATATGGTAAACTGAGCTGAATTCAGACCCATATAGCTATTTGGTTTGTAAATATGGATTTGAAGACATTTACGTGTCTGAAATGTTCAGGCTTTCAAATTGATAGAAACATGTTTTATAAGTGCTGACTTTTGAATTAGTATTTTAGCTCTAATTATAGAGTCACAGCATTTCACTGGGGTGAGCTCTATGCTTGAAACTAACTGGTCTGGAGTTAGAAACTATCCAATAGAGATTTTGAATTATTTCTCTTTCAAAACTTATAAAATAAAACTTGATTAGAGCTTTTGGTAAGCTCCATCTAGTGATTATTTAAATGCAAGCTTAAAAGGAAGTTACAAAATGTATGACTTGTTTTATTAATTATTATAAGTGTACCTTTGAAGGCTTTTGTGATGATATATTGTAGTGACTATTACTATATGGTGAAACTGATCTGAATTCAGACCCATATAGCTATCTGGTTTGTAAAACTAGATTTGAAGATATTTACATGTCTGAAAAGTTTAGGCTTTCAAATTGATAGAAACATGTTTTATAAGTGCTGACTTTTGAGTTAGTATTTTAGATCTAGTTTCTAGAGTTCCAGAACTCCACTGAAGTGAGCCATAAGCTGGGAACCAATTGGTCTGGAAATATGAACTTTCCGATAGAGATTTTGAATTCTTTCTCTTTCGGCACTTATAAAATAAAGCTTAAATAGAGTTATTGGTAAGGTCTATCTAGTGATCATTTAAATGCAAGCTTAAAATCAAGATAAGAAATTTATGACTTATTTTATTAATTATTATAAGTGTACCTTTAAAAGCTTTTGTGATGCTATAATGCAGAGACTATTACTATATGGTGAAACAGAGTGGAATTCAGACCATATATAGCTATCTGGTTTGTAAAGCTGTATTTGAAGAAATTTACATATCTGAAAAGTTCAAGCTTTCAAATTGATAGAAATGTGTTTTATAAGTGCTGACATTTGAGTTAGTATTTTAGCTCTAATTCTAGAGTTGCAGCACTCCACGGAGGTGAGCCATAAGCTCGAAATCAATTGGTCTGAAGATAAAGACTTTCCAATAGAGATTTTGAATTCTTTCTCTTTCAGCACTTATAAAATAAAGCTTGATTATTGCTGTTGGTAAGCTCCATCTAGTGATTATTTAAATGCAAGCTTAAAAACAAGTTACGAAATTTATGACTAGTTTTATTAATTATTATTTGTGTGCCTTTGAAGGCTTTTGTGATGCTATATTACAGAGGCTATTACTATATGATGAAACTGAGCTGAATTCAGACCTATATAACTATCTGGATTGAAAAGCTGGATTTGAAGACATTTACATGTCTGAAAAGTTCAGGCTTTTAAATTGATAGAAACATGTTTTATAAGTGCTGACTTCTGAGTTAGTATTTTAGATCTAGTTTCTAGAGTTCAAGAACTCCACTGAGGTGAGCCATAAGCTCAACATCAATTGGTCTGGAGATAGAGACTTTCTGATAGAGATTTTTGAATTCTTTCTTTTTTGGCACTTATAAAATAAAGCTTGATTAGAGCTATTGGTAAGCTTCATCTAGTGATCATTTAAATGCAAGCTTAAAAGCAAGTTACAAAATTTATGACTTGTTTTATTAATTATTATATATATTAATTCTAATATTGTCATGTACAAATGATGAATTCATAGAATTATTTCCAGGGGCTTCTATGTAATAAAAATATAGTAGCTAAATAGCAATGATGTTTCAGTACAATAATAAATACTTTCCTCACAGCTTTTTCTTTGTCAAATCATAAGAATGTGAAAACCCAAGAAAGGATGAACACATGTTGGCAGTTAGAGAAAAATCCAATTCATCAGCCATTTATTCACACATTAAACTAACTAACCACAACATCTATTTTAATAAAACACATATTCTGACAAAAATTTAAAAAAATATGACCAGAGATTGCCAAGGGAAACTGTAGAGATTTTTAAAAGGCCTAAGAAAATAAATGAAAAGTGTGAATTAAAGAAAATTAACAATAGTTGGAAAAAGCTATTGGAGGATAAAAAAATTTTTTAAATCTTCTCAACCAAAGAATTTGAGAATGAGAAGAAAATAAAGAAAAAAAAAAGATTTTATATCTCACTGCACACATTCTTATGATTTGAGAGAAAAAATCTGAGAAAAGTACTTCTTATTGTATTGAAAGTCATCCCTATATTACAATTTATCCAAACCACTTCAAACAATTTTTAGCAAAACTCTTTATTTGTACATATTCATACATCTATAATTCGACTGACCTGCAGTCTTCTTCAGAGCAATCAAAATAAACTTGCTCTGTGTTTGAAGCAGTTTAGATAAATTGTATTTATAGGATATTACAGCAAAAATAAAGAAAAGTGTCATCACTATATTGCTATTATATTTTTATTACATAGAAACTCCCAGAAATTATATATATATACAATGTGTAAAACAGAGTAAATATATAATATTAATAGATGAAAATAATTTAGAACCAGATTAATGGCAATCAACTATTAAGAAATCAACTATCATTAATATATGCTAATTTTATCATTTAATAAATTGTGAATAAAATTAGAATGATTTAAATAATTAGATTACGTGTAGTTTTGTTTTGAAAATATTAAAAGGAATAATGATTAAATACAAGATAAATGTAAAAGAGTAATTCTATTAGTTTTGATATTACTGTATTTAGTTTCTTTCCTATAATTTTGAAGAAGAAATGTTTATAATGTTTGTTTTATTTTTTTGAACTAATAAAACTGTTGTAAATATATATATATATATGGAATTTAATTATGAGAAAACAAAAACAACAAATCTGTATTAACAATGGAGAGAATATTGATTTAGAAAAGAAAACAAAAGCAAGACTTTTATAAATGAGTAATCCAAAATTAAAATATATTTTATTTAAGAATTGTATGATAAATGAAATGGAGTATAAAAGGCGTAGCCTTCAAGCATGTTTATTAAATAATGATTTAGCTAATATGGACGTGTGAATCAACAAAATGCTGTAATGTTTCTATAAGACTGAAGTTTATTTACAAAATAATAATAATAATAATAATAATGAGCACTGATTATATATATGTGTGAGGATAGTAATCTAGACCAACTGATGATTGCTGTTTTGGCATGAAATACGTATATTGGTGATTATTTATCGTTTCAACATGTGTGTGATCAGTTAGGTCAGCAATATGAGATGGCACTGAGAGTAGTGGGTCGTGTGAAAGTCTGAGTTCGAATCCTGAATATATTACATATATAAATGCAGGTTTAAGCCTGTACAACGTAATAATAATAATTTAATTTAATTTAGTACATTTAACAGATTTTACATCCAAACAAAAATGCACAGCTAATCTAGTTCACAAAGCATTTGCAGAGTTTTTTGCACAGTAGTCCTAAATGTTCTATCATCTGTTCAAATATATTAACAGCATTAAAATATTTATTGTACAATCTAGGTAATATTACTAATGCTGAATTTTTTAATGTTTCACTTTTAAATTTTGGAATATTATCCAAATTTTTTGATCTCATATCCTTTATCTTCACACTAAATGATAATGTTGTATGGCAACTTCTCACATCTATTATACCTGATGTAATTTTTTTAAAATACTTCATATCAGTATAGATTCGTCTTTTGTAGAGTGCATTGTTGTCACATATTATTTCTGATTTAATGTATCTGAAAATTTTTTTATAAACTATTTCCAGTGCTAATCTATTATTTAATTTAGATGAATTCCAGATCAAAGATCCATAATTTAAAATAGATAAGATCAATGTATGAAACAAATACACACATGTATTTCTCTTAAACATTTTACAGTTTCTGAGAATTAAACCCATTATTTTATAACTTTTTATAATAATATTTTGAATATTATTATTAAATGTTCCATTATTATTAAAATTAATACCTAAAGCTTTATGATCTTGTTTTTTTGAAATACTTTTTGAGTTTTGTGTATAATTAAACAGACTTGTAGATGATTTTTTAGAAAACGATATATCACAACCTTTTTCAATGTTAATTTCCATATAGTTTCCCACACACCAATCCTAAAATTTTTTGATATCAGATTGCAAAATCTTCTGATCATCAAAATTCCTAATAGTTTTATACAGTTTAATATCATCTGCAAAGCAGAGAATGTCAGAACCACTTACACACTGCTCTATATCCAAAAAATAAACTGAAAAAAGCAATGGTCCAAGTACACTTCCTTGAGGCACTCCAGCATTACTAAAATATGTGTATGATTTTGCAGACCCAAAAGATACAAAATTCGGTCTATTTGAGACAAAAGATATGAACCACTGCAAAAGTTCACAACTAAAACCAATCGTGTGCAACTTACTAATCAATCTAGAGTGATCTACTCAGTCAAATGCTTTGCTTAAATCAAAATAAATCACATCAAGCTGTAATCTGTTATCAATTGCATTTGCAATAGCATCTTTAATATGTATCAAATTAGTCTCAACAGATCTACCTGGGTTAAAACCATGTTGTGTTTTAGATAAAGATTTACATACTTTATCTATTATTTTATTATACACACATTTTTCAAAGATTTTTCCAGCTATACATAATAATAAAATAGGTCTATAATTACTAACATCATTTGATTTGACTTCTGGTATTGGTATAACTTTTGCAACTTTCCATGAATCAGGAAAAATACCTTGCTGTAAAGAGATATTAAAAATATAACAAAGCACTGGAAGTAGCAGTTCAGCACATCGTTTATAAATAAAAACAGGTAGCATATCATATCCAAAACTTTTTTATTTCTAAGCTGTTTTATTGCTAATAAAATGCCATTATAATTTAATGAGTTAATAACTAACAAATCATTACTTTTAAAAGCAGATTTAACTATATATGATTTAGATGTCACATTTTTCTCTGTACATGATGAGAAGTAGTTGGCAAAATCATCATCTGTAAGACTTCCATTGTTAATTGACATTTTATTTTTTACACCGGAATGCTTTTTAATAAATAACCAAAAGTAATTTGAATTGCACTTTATGTTGTTCTCTACTTTCTTAATATATCTTTTGAAATCAATTTTTTCTATGGTTTTAAATAATCTTCTAAAATTTATAAAGTTATTATAACATATTATTGATCCTGATTTCTTAAACAACTTATGATGCTTATGTTTTCTTTTGTAAATACAAATCAATTTCTTAGAAAACCAAGGAGGATATTTTTTAGATGATTCATAGCATAATGGTATTCTATTGTTTAAAATGTTTTGCGTAATTTTTTGAAACAGATATACTGCCTCATTTACTGTTGGGGAATAATATATTTGGTCCCAATCAGCATACTTGATGTCACAATATAAATTATAATAATCACCAAGTTTATAATTTCTATTTGAAGTTATCATACCCTTATTTAATGATATATGTTTGACATAAACAAAAAACTCAATTTCTGGATGATGAGAGTCTTCCTTCAATAATGGCTGTATACTATGCCTCACATCTACATCACTAAAGTTAATTAATATAAAATCTAGAACACATCCATTATTATTTTTTAACTGATTTCTTTGTACTACACCAGTTATTTTCATAAATTCTATAATTCTTTGTCCTTTATTTATTTCATTACTGCTTAATTCAGTTATTTCATCTGCTGTCATTACATATCATGCATTAAAGTCACCACAGATCAAAATATTGTGCTTATAATTAAGTAAATATTTTTCTAATTTCTCCAAATCATTATTTAGTTCAATTATATTAATATAAGGAGGAATATATATATTCCCAACCAAAAACAATTGAGATCCTAATATCTTTTCAATCCAAATTAAATCAAAAAAATTTAGTTCTATATTTATTTGCTTTGTTACAATGTTGTTTTTAACTGCCAATAAAACACCTCCACCTCTTGAAAGCTTAGAGTTTATACAATCGTGTCTATATAGTAAATATCTATCATCTACAATCTGATCAGTAACAAATTGATCATTCAACCATGTTTCTGTCAAGGCTATTAGATCATCTTCTTCTGCAAAAACAGCATGTTTCAATAACTGACATTTAGTTCTTAACCCTCTAACATTTTGCATATAACAACAGAAAATGTTACTTTTATTAATTAACTTCTTATTACCATTGTTATGTGATGAATTTTTATATTTTGTTTTACAATTTTTATAAATGCAATAATCCATTATACATCACCAATATTATCCTCAACTACCTGATCCTTTATTTGTTCATTAACAATTAAATCTTTATTTAATTTCCCATAAAATGGATATATAAATGCTTGATGCCCAAAAATTTGAAATAATTATTTCACTCACATCATTTTTTTTTGACAAAAATATAAAATGAGGAATAAAATTTATTTGCAGGTATAAACTTATGACATACCACAGTTGTGTCTAACTTTCCTGTTATATAAGCAATCACATCTTTTGAGGTAGTAGTAGTAGTAGTAGTAGTAGTAGTAGTAGTAGTAGTAGTAGTAGTAGTAGTAGTAGTAGTAGTAGTAGTAGTAGTAGTAGTAGTAGTAGTAGTAGTAGTAGTAGTAGTAGTAGTAGTAGTAGTAGTAGTAGTAGTAGTAGTAGTAGTAGTAGTAGTAGTAGTAGTAGTAGTAGTAGTAGTAGTAGTAGTAGTAGTAGTAGTAGTAGTAGTAGTAGTAGTAGTAGTAGTAGTAGTAGTAGTAGTAGTAGTAGTAGTAGTAGTAGTAGTAGTAGTAGTAGTAGTAGTAGTAGTAGTAGTAGTAGTAGTAGTAGTAGTAGTAGTAGTAGTAGTAGTAGTAGTAGTAGTAGTAGTAGTAGTAGTAGTAGTAGTAGTAGTAGTAGTAGTAGTAGTAGTAGTAGTAGTAGTAGTAGTAGTAGTAGTAGTAGTAGTAGTAGTAGTAGTAGTAGTGGTAGTGGTAGTGGTAGTGGTAGTGGTAGTGGTAGTAGTGGTAGTAGTAGTAGTAGTAGTAGTAGTAGTAGTAGTAGTAGTAGTAGTAGTAGTAGTAGTAGTAGTAGTAGTAGTAGTAGTAGTAGTAGTAGTAGTAGTAGTAGTAGTAGTAGTAGTAGTAGTAGTAGTAGTAGTAGTAGTAGTGGTAGTAGTAGTAGTAGTCATAGTAGTAGTCCGATAGTAGTAGTAGTAGTAGTAGTAGTAGTAGTAGTAGTAGTAGTAGTAGTAGTAGTAGTAGTAGTAGTAGTAGTAGTAGTAGTAGTAGTAGTAGTAGTAGTAGTAGTAGTAGTAGTAGTAGTAGTAGTAGTAGTAGTAGTAGTAGTAGTAGTAGTAGTAGTAGTAGTAGTAGTAGTAGTGCAGTAGTAGTAGTAGTAGTAGTGGTAGTAGTAGTAGTAGTAGTAGTAGTAGTAGTAGTAGTAGTAGTAGTAGTAGTAGTAACAACAACAACAACAACAACAACAACAACAACAACAACAACAACAACAACAACAACAACAACAACAACAACAACAACAACAACAACAACAACAACAACAACAACAACAACAACAACAACAACAACAACAACAACAACAACAACAACAACAACAACAACAACAACAACAACAACAACAACAACAACAACAACAACAACAACAACAACAACAACAACAACAACAACAACAACAACAACAACAACAACAACAACAATAATAATAATAATAATAATAATAATAATAATAATAATAATAATAATAATAATAATAATAATAATAATAATAATAATAATAATAATAATAATAATAATAATAATAATAATAATAATAATAATGGATAAGAACAAGAGTTGGATTATACTAACTTTCAACTGTCTATAGTATTGTCCAAAATATGTGCTTAAATTATTGTAATGTTTTGTTCTTGTGATTTTTGTTTTGATCAAATATCTGTGATATTTTGTTATTAATAGCAATTTATATTATTAAAATTGTTAAAAAGATTCGCACATGCACACATACATAACTGCAGTTATAAAATCTTTCTAATACTAGTTATATCAATACAATGCCTTCTAGGGACAAATCTGCTATGCAAAAAGTAAAACAAAGTCAGTTTTAAAACAGACAAAAAGTCATTTTTATTAGCAGTCTAAGTTCTTATATATAAAAAAACAAATCAAATGATATCTTAAAAATGCAAATTTAATTAGATTTACTTTTCATTCACGAAACCGGATTTGAAACTGAAGAGCATTATGTTCATTTATGCTCAGAAAGCATTCCAATTATTATATTTGACATTTTCATATATAAATATAATGTTGACTTGTCTCATTTGTTCAAATATATATCTTATCTACATATAAATGCTTCATTTTGAAAAATTATATCATCCAGCAACTTAATGTTAATACCTATATGAATGCAATGCATATTTGGACTTTTTATTATTTTTCATAGTTGTATCCATATGTTTGATCAAAGATACATCTGAACACATGTAGAAAAAAATCACATGCAATATACTTTGTAACATCTTATAGCTAAATGGCAAATGAGTATAAATTTAGAGTACTCCGACTTTTTATGTGGATATAATCACTTTCATCTAATGATTACATTTCTTGTCTTGTATTGAAACTTATACTTAGTTTCAAATTTTCTTCAAAGAAAGTCTGCATAATGAATCTCTATATTTCCCCATTTGTCTATGCAACTTTTATTTTTTAAATTGTTTATATTTCTTAATGTTTTATTATTAATAACTCTTTCAGACAGTAGCAGTATAGAATAATATTGTTGATAAATGATTAATATAACTGAATCAGTGATGTTAGATGATACTATGATAAATTATTACAACCATATCAAATGGAACAATGTAGGATGATGTAGATAATTCCAGTCATAACACAAACTGTGATATTATAAGAGGCAAAACTCTCTCCATAAAGTAGTGCCACTCTAAGCATCAATGGATGCCAGAAGGCTTGTGCATAAAATCCCTATCTAGTGCCTGCTATGATATTGGGTGATTATCGTAATAGATTATGTCATGTCAGAAACAATGGTGTTGTATTATGTTGGTGAGAGATAATAACAGTGAAATCAGAATGATGATATTGGATGAGGTTAATGGAATATTATTATAGTCATATCAAAAATAGTGACATTAGATGGCATTAATAATAAATTATCATAGTCATGTCAGAGGGAGCAATATTTCATATGTTTGTAGATGATCAGTCATATCAAGAGCACTAACTTTGACTAATGCTGATAATAGATGTACACAGTCACATCCAAAGCAGCAAAATTAGATGATGTCTGTGATAGAAGATCAAGATGATCATACCACTAGTAATAACATTGGATGATGCTGATAATGAATGATGACAGTCTGTGTCTGAATTAAAATATCATTTTAAACTGCATGATCAAAAACAATCATGAATTATTTCTTTACATTAGATTAAAAATTAATAAATATTTAGAGAAGAAAGAATAAAATTATAACATGAAAGGATGAGTCTAAAAATTGTAACAGTGTCCAACATGTTGCCACAAAAAAATCAAATTTTTTTATCAATATTACTGTATGATGTGACCCCATTAATATCTATTTGGATGTCTAAATAATGATGCCAACAATATAGAAAAAAATATAAAGCTTCAGCCACAAGATAAATCATTGTTAAATGGTTTATAAATCAAGAAAATTATAATGATAAAATAGAGTTTCTATATACTGATATCTTAAGAATTAGTATAATAATATGAACTAAATTATAAGTTGTTCAGGATGAGTAGTTATCTATTATTTCTATTAAAGATGATAAAAAATAATGTGTGTTTCCTGTTGTTTAAAAATAGGATATTGCAAGAAATATCATTATAAAAGATCATGAAAATAAAACTTCAGCATTATTATTACCAGAAGTATGCATCATCCAATTTCAGTAATACTATAATAAACAGCAAGGGTATTTCAATTCCAAAGCAAAAAGGAGAAAAAAATCTACTCTAGAAATGAGTTTTGCAATGACTATACAAACCAATCTATGAAGCACAAATTTATCCATATATAGAATATACTGGTCCATTATTCTGTTTATTTGATATTTTATACTTTTGTTTTTTAATTTCCTTAGCAGAAAACATTTTATTTGGAAATACTTTAACATCATATCTAATTGTAGATTTTCAATGTATTCCATTCTCTGCCATATCTTTCAAATAGAAATAAATGATATTGTACTCCTATAGAATGTTTTTTGAAATAATCCTTATAACATAGACAAGGTTTACCTCTCCTATGAAATTCATGTGCAAGTTTACCATAAAATAATCTTTTAATAAGCATTCCATATTCATTTGTTTTAAATGTCCATTCCAGTGAAGGTTTGATTTTACAATATTGGACTCAATATTATTACTTCCAACAAGCTGAAGAACTTATTGATTGGTTTTATGATTTTTCCTGTGTACTTTTAAAATTTTGTATGGTATTCTTAAATGAAATTATTATTTTACTTGATATTGTGAGAGATAGAGTGTCCAAATTTTACATCCATATAATAAAAGAGATAAATAACAAATAGCTTAAAATAGAGCTAATTTACTTACAAAAGTTATTTCCCTGTGATTAAATACTCTACCATTTAACTTAATAAAACAACAGCAGAATATTGGAGTCTATTTTGGACTTCAATATCTAAGACCACCTTTCTTATTATATAACTACCAAGATGTTTAAACTGGCTTATCCTTTCTAGTTGATAACCACTCATGCTAAAATTTGCAGATAATTTTTTCTTCCAATTCTGGTTAATAGGAAACTTGAGTTTTTTTTGAAAATTAATTAATAAATCAAGACCTTTAGTAAGTTGCATTTAAAACATTAAGAGTATTTTAAAAATCTTCTTTTGAACTTAAGCCACATATAAACACTTTCAAAGGTCATTGTCATAAAAATTAAAAACAATGTTGAAGCAAGTATGCATCCCTAGTTAAGTCCAATTTTCATTAATGCCTCAGATTTTCCATCTGTGATAATAATCCTAATATGGATAAATTTTGATGGAAAACCAACTAATTTCAAACAATGATAGACATGTTCTATTAACTGAATCAAATATTCTGATCAAATCAATGAAAGCAGTATATCACTCATTTATTCTTGACACTTTTCATGCATTTACTTAGCAGCAAAACTCATATATAGAGAGCATTTAGATTTTTAAAAATTACAATATCTCTGGTAACTATTCACCTATAACTGGAATCAACCTATTCAACAAAATTCTATACAATGGCTAATAATAATGATATTCCACAATAATTACTGCAATCTTGTTTATTCCCTTTTTAAAAATTGAAGCAATAAAACATTCTTAGAATTGGGTGCACAACTTTATGGGTCCAGATAATTCTAAAAAATTCGAAAATGTTTGAAATTAATATATTGGCACTATATTTTAAAACAGACCTGCAGTCTTTCTTCTTTTAAGATTACAAAGAACCATTTAGACTTCCTCATGTTGGATTTCTTTATCAAAATCTAAATGATAAAATGAATATAACATTAAAAGTCATTAATTCAGTTCTTGTATCATTATTCAAAAAATGATCAACCTGTTCAAAATATATTATCAACATATAACAGAGAGCCATTGTGGGATTTACTAAAATTGTAAGTTTTTTTTAGGTTGTTATATTTAATATAGAATGGAAATGTTCAGTGAATGTTTTATCTTCTTTGCAGTTTTAACCCATCAATCATTTTTAAACCTTTTTGTCAGTCAGTGAATTTTTGTCTTCAAATCATTATATTTATTATGAAGCTCCACGTGAAATCTATTATTTTTCCAAGCAGAAAATGTGGAATTTACTTTTAATTAAATTACTAATCATAAGAACATTGTCAGCAAAACAGTCATGATTTTTTTCTAATTATTGAATCCAAGAATAGATTTACTAATATTCATAACACACTTTTTATGGGGAAAAGTCCATGTTTCAGCAATATGACAATTCTGAAAAAACAAATGATTAATTTCAGTGTTTAATAACTGTTGAAATTTAGTTTATGTAGTAGATTCTTCAAACAAACAATTAGCAATCTTCATGTGAATATAGATGGAACAAAATCTATTTTTAATGCAATGACTATTTTAGTCATGTGCATACCGATCTATTATTTGCCCAACATTTTGAGCTTGTAAGTGCTTTTGTAATCTACATTTCTCTTTTATTCTGGTTTCAAATTATAATTTAATCTATTAAATGCCATTGTTTTGAGCATGGATGCATCCATGTTCCTTTGTAGCAATTTTTCTGTTTATACAAAGTGTTTGTGATAATCAATTTACATGTTAAGCATAAATTCAATAATAATAAGCCCTTTGAAACCACCAAATACCATTATTTCCATAGCATTTGATATTTTTACCAACAAATGCATTAAAGTTTACAATAAAAAAATACCTATTAATCATATTACTGTAATAATGATATACAATAAGAAATAAAAGCTTACTTAGCATTAATAAAATAAATCTTAGTACCATTATACAAGATAAGTTTTAAGATCATCAGCCTTTCTTTGATACAATGGGAAATTTTATTTAATAAGGAATAGAACCTTTTTTTCTCTGCATTTTCTCAAACTAAGGTAAGTAATATTTACCGAGGCTGTAACCTCAAGAATATGCATGTAAAACGCGATATAGGGACCTCTACAGTTGTTTAACCGCAAGCTTATGCTATGGAAGAAAAGAGGGGAATCCTTCTTTACTTCAAGCTACTTTCTATTTAAATAGATGAAGCTGAAGTGGTTAGATCTGTGAGCATGAAGCTATTCAATACTTCACTGATTAAATCCACATTTCTTATTACACATTAATACTCATGAAATCTTTCGATTTACAATGAGTTAATGGGAAGATCTTATAGTTAGAAATCTATTACAGTAATTTATAAGTTGTAATTATAAATTTATTAAATTCACATTGATTACATAAGTAATATTTACCAAGGCTGTAACCTCGAGAATATGCATGTAAAATGTGATAGTAGGGATGTCTACAGGTATTTAACCACAAGCTTTGAATAGCTTGACGCTTGCAGATCTAACCACTTTAGCTTCACCTATTTAAATAGAAAGTAGGTTGAAGTAAAAAAGGGTTCCCCTCTTTTCTTCCATAGCGTAAGCTTGTGATTAAACACCTGTAGAGGTCCCTACTATCACATTTTACACCCATATTTTTGAGGTTACAGCCTCGGTAAATATTATTTACATAATCAATGTGCATTTAATAAATTTATAATTCAAACTAAGGTAGAAATATAGACAGTAATAAAATGAAACTTAGTATCATTATGCAAGATAAGTTTTAAGATTATTAATCTTTCATTGATACAATGAGGAATTTTTGCAACAGAAAATACTAAATTAAAGTTTGCAACAATGAATTTTTATTTTTTTAATTATATTGATAATTATAAAGATATAAATATGTATTTTTGTAGATCCTTGAAAATGACTACAAATAAAGTTGTAGTAACATTGGATGTTTAAACAAGTCTATATATATATATATATATATTACAAATTTAAGACCTTGTATCCATCCATATCTTCTAAATTACCACCCAGGGACATCTATATTTAATCTTTACAGTTTCTTAATTACAAGTGCCGTTTTCCATAGAGTGTACAAACCACACAGTCCCATGTTTATAATTATTATAATGATGTATCCAATTACATGAGAGATTCATGATATCTGGCCATATCATTACTTAAGTGATTAAAAAAGGAAAAGAAGAAAGCAAAAAAGACCATTTGTATTTGATAAACCAACATTCTGTCTTTCAAGACAGTTTGATTGGTTCTGTTTATTTATTATTTACAATTAGTCTTCTTATCTAAAAGCCATTTTTCTATTACCACTTGTGGAGTGCATCAGTAGCCTGAATACAGTACTCAAAATTATTTTAATAAAAGTTATTATACTCAAATTTCTGCAATAATTTCTGCAATATTATAAAAAAAACTATATCCCATGCCTCAAGTAATCAAAGTAAAAACTGAAAAGCTTAATAATTAGTTGCATTTGGAATTTGACAAGTATGCCAATAAAAAATATATGGAAAATATTGTTGATCAACATAAACTTGAAACAGAAATGTAATATGAGAATGATTAATAAGCTGTTGTTAATTTTTTTTTTTTTGTTTCTTATATGTTTTAATCAGACAATACAAATGGATATCACTAGGAAAATTTTTAAGAAACAAATTGATAACATTGCAGTAACTATCAATAAGAAACTTTAATTTAAATACAAAAAAAAAAAAACAAAAACAAGATATTTATGTGTTATTACTAACAAGTTGTTTGTATTTGGAATGCTTATGTGAAGATTTTTAAACAAATCGGTCTTGTGTAAACTTTAAATGAAGCTGAAAAATAAGAATTACAGGTTTGAAAAATGGCCTATATATAATCTACAAAATTATATTTATTGCTTTATAGAATAATATCAGAAATTTTTATATATAAATAAAGATAAATCACTTTTATGAATAAATATGAAAAAAGTAATGGAATCTGACAAAAAATTAAATAAGATTGAAATATATATATATAAGAAAAAACAAATATCAGGCGGCAAAAAATTATTTCAACAAATAAGTAAGAAATTTAAGCAGCATTCAGAATAAATAACACTATTTTCATAGCTACTGAAATAAAAACAATCATAAAAAACAACATTTATCATTTAGAAATTAATATGAAATGAATTAAAAATATTAACACAATGAAAAGTCTTATTGAAAAATGCTTATGTAAAGATTAAAATAATATAATAAAAATTAAACATACATAGCAGGGATGTGCAGAAAGGGTACACACACACACACACACACACACACATATATATATATATATATATCAGAAAAAACATGGCTTTTCTATATCTTGAAAATTTTCAGCAATACAAAATGAGACCAAAGAAACTTTGATATCATTTTCAAAAAATAAAAAAGGTTGGATAGAAGTGGAAAAAAATCACTAAAAGCACTGGACAAATTCTATTAATTAATCTGAAAAATTACCTCAAAGGTTTAAAATAGGATTCATTTTATATTTCTATACCATAAAAGGAGTCCTTTACACAGTGTAAAACTATCACATTGTATTTTTATATCGTACTTATTAAGATTAATTACTTTGGTACAGATGGATTAGATCTTTACATTGCAAGGTAACAAATTAATACCATAGGAGAGAAAAAAAAAACATCACTGCTATTATATATTAAATAACCGAAAATGAATATATATACAAAATATTAAACTGTTCCTACCGAAGATGTTTCTATGAGACTAAAAACTTTAATTAAAACAGGCTATGTTGAAATAAACTAGTTTAAGCAGTTAGTAAAAATGCTTAATATAATCCCACATATTTATAACAATCATAGATATGCTGATGACATGACAGTTATAGCAGACTTAAATTTTCTAATTACAATAGTTAAAAAACAGAATAAAAGATGCCATTTGATCTAAATATAAAAGACCGAAAAATTATGTTGATAGAATTAGAAACTCACTTCATATTGATGATGATAATAATGCAGTGGTTGGAAAATAGTTTTCATCCTTGAATCATTCGTAACAACAACTCCAGAGAGTCATCATAGACTAACACTTGAAATATTTGCAATGGAAAAGATTTTTAAATTCTAGATGTAAGCTTATCTAAAAATATACAAAATCCTTACTGTTCAAGTTTAATATGTTTCTTTGAATCTCCGTGAATGAAAATGAACATTAAAAAAGCAATAATGAAAAATATTGATTTCTTATACTGCAACATTGCAAAGACTTTTTTAAAATCCCTTGAATCACTAAGAAAGTAATAAGTATAGTAAATGAGATTACATCTAAATTATTGTGCAATGATAGAAATGGTATATTCCTGGTAAAGTGATGTGATTTAATTCATTAAATATCATGTAGTGTTTTGAAAGATAAAAAAAGATCAATAAACAATAGAAATGATGTATTCCATCATCAAAATAATAAGAGAATCTTTGATGATTGAAAAATAGAACAGATGGTTAGTCATTCTGGAAAAATGACAATCATATGATTATCAGATATTATTGTTGATTTTGTAATATATAATATTAATAAAAATTATATATAAAATATACATACCAGTAAATATATATTAATAAGTTTTTACAAATATGCTTTTATAAAAACTTGAGCTTAAGTAAATTTAATAAAACAAAAATATTTCAGATTTTGTTTATGAATATGAGTTTGACTTACCTGAACAATAATAATTATTTTTCAATGCTCAAAATAATTACAACTCCATTAATATTATTAAACATAAAATGATAATTTATTAATATAAAGAGTCTTCATGCTTCACATTTGATTAATTCCAAAAATCATGCAAGGAAATTGAATTGGTGAACAATAGGACTTACATTTTTATGAGAGTAATGTTAATAGTGTTTAATTTGTGCTATGGCAGAATAACATTACTGTATTTACTTTTATATATGCTTATAAAATACATGAATATAAATGCTATACTGTAACCATTAGAAAACAGTCAACACTTAGACAATCCCAATATAGATAACAATCAAGAATTTCAAACTATTGTCAAGGCAATCTCCTTTTAGCAGTAGAGGTGAAATCCCACTTCTATTAATAGTCCTATATATTTTATATAGATATTAAAGATTACAACGAGGATGAAATTATTGATAGAACAAAGTTTAAATAAACCTTCTTAAACAATTAAATATCACCTGTCCTGAATGCAGACTAATAAATAGTCCATTATAACATTATAAATTGCAATTATAATTTTCAAATTGCACCCAAAGTATTACTTAAATAATAAGTGTAATAATTCTCAAGATTAAATAGGTTTTTAAATAACCATTAAAAACAATCAACATTTAGACAAAACCAGTCAACACTTAGACAATCCCAATATAAATAACATTCAAAAATTTCAAACTTTTGCCAAGGCAACTTCCTTTTAGCAATAGAGGTAGAATCCCATCTCTATAAATGTTCCCATAAATTTATATAGACACTAAAGATTGCAACTTGACCACAGAGATTGAAATTATTGATAGAAAGAAGTATAAATAAATCTCCTTAAACAGGTAAGTATAACCTGTTCCAAATGCAAACTAATAAATAGTCAATTATAACATTACAAATTGCACCCAACATATTACTTAAATAATGAGTGTAATAAATTTCATGGCTAAATGGGTTTATAAGTAAATATTTAGAAACCAGTCAACACTTAGACAATCCCAATGTAGATAACAATCAAGAATTTCAAACTGTTGTCAAGGCAATCTCCTTATGCTGTAAACGTGCAAGAGTTTCAGTTTCATAAGAAATAAAAACAATTTATGAATTAACAATTACAAATTAATACTTATTTTCTCTATCCCTTCTTTAATCTTAAAGAAAAAAAGAAAATTAAGCATTTGTTTAAAAAAAAGGTCAAGTAAATCTTATTTTCCTCCTGCTTCCACTCATTAGTTTATTTTCACATTTAAAATCATTATTCTTTCACTACATGGTATCTATTTTTAAATTTATTTTTAAATAACTGATAAATTGAATGTATGGCAATACAGATTTTTCAAGATTTTCAAATATTTGTAGATTCATTAAAAAAAAACGCAGAGATGTTACCATCAATTAATGATTTGAATTTAATATTTTTTGTCTCAAAATTTATATTCAAAAATTGTTTTATAAATTAATCTCACCAAAACAGAAGTTATTTTATTAATTTTATTTTTTTCAACTTAGTTTTAAAAAATATTTAAGCATTATGAAAAACAAAACAAAAAAAGGATAGTTTTGTTTTAAATTGTTTAGAAATTGAAGATTTTTTTTTTTTTTAAATTTTCATTAATTAATCTGTTATTCATATCACGGTGTTTATTTTACAATTTTAAATATATCCCTTTGCTTTCATATAATTAAAGAATATTTTTAACATAAGTTGTAATTCCCCTCTATTCTTGTAAAATATTTTAAATTCATATTGTCATTCTTTTTTTTTTTGACAGTGGGCTTTTTTTTTTTTTTGTTTAAGCAATATGAAATAATTTATTTTGTAAGGTTCCTGTCTAGGAAGCTTTTTTAAAAAAAAAAAAAAAAAAAGCAAGAAAAGATTTTATCAGATTATTCTACAAATTGACCAATCATAATTATGCAAAAAAATACATAATGAAGATATGAATAACAATAACCCTCTATAAAAAGATGCAATTCTATAGAGCCAATTATTTGACTTCAAAAGAGTTAAATACTTCGTTATTTTTATCAAAAGAGTTTGTTGGACCCTAATCATATAATATTATCTTTATTTATTTTATAATTAAATAAAAATAAAATTGCCTTAAAGACAAATACCTAATCAATAAAGGACAAGCATGCACGCACTTCTGATAGCATAAAAATTCTTTGTCAAGTTAAGCATTTCTTTTTTAGAGCATATCAAACTATCTGAAAATATAATCTAGGACAGATTTTTTTTGTAGATATTAAATTATAGACTCAGAATCTGAATTTGTTTCTACTAATCTAAATGTTAACAATAAGAAAAAAAATGCATTTTTAGAAAATACAACATAAAATTAACTTATCACTTCTATGTTTTGATTATCTAATAGATTTTTTTCCCATGAATATAATTGATAATATTAAACTTTAAAACATTCATGAAATAAATTTTGAAATAAAATTTGGCACAAAGACATACATATATAAATATTCATAGATTTATGTATACATTTAATGTGTACAAATATAGATACTCATGCATAAAAATAGTTACATAAGCTTTTTTTTTTGCAAAAAAAGAAATAACATTTAATTAGATTATTGAACAATAAATCATTATGCTATTTTAATACAAGAAAGCTTTTTTAGATAATGTTTTATTAACTTTTTAAATCGAAATATAAATAAATGCTAAAAAAGCCAATATATATATATATATATATATTATATTTTTTAGCATTTATTTATATTTCTATATATATATATATATATATATATATATATATATATTAGTAGTACAGACCATATAGTAAGTGAATAATAATGATAAGTAATTAAAACTGCAAAAAATAAAAAAAATGCAAACTTCCTTTCTACAGCTATAATTAATTATCTTTATTGTTTGCTTATATCTTCTTAATTTACATTGCAAACACACAAGATGTAAAAGGAAGCATGCAAACTCATCATTCATCAACATTAATTATCCACTCAAAATACATCAATACAATAAATCAAGTCCATCTTGTGGCTGGATTTGGACACTTACCAAATATAAATCAACAGTCAATCTGGTGACTGGATTTGAAATGTGTCTTCTGTAGACCAAGTTAACTATTGAGCCTTTTCCAGCTTGGGGTAATTATTTAAACATAATTTGGATACACAAACTAAGAACTCATCCACAAGACTACATAATCATCAAAAACAATAATGCTTGACATTAAAACATGCTTATTATCATCAATCCTCTGGCCACTTAGTACATTAAGCGACTAGTTCAATTATAAACTTAATTTCTAATAAGACTAAAGTAAAATATAGTACATGGACTTTAAATAATATATTATCAGTCCAACCCAAATTTAACTGGGTGCCCACAAACACTAATATACATCCACATTAATATAATCAGCTGTAATGCACAAATCTAGCTCCTTGAACATGAGAACTATAATTGTTACAATGATCAAAAGTTGACGCAGTACAATTTTAACAATTGAATTTAAGTTTATTAACAACAAAAAATGAAGTTAAGGTCTCTAGAATATGGCTGTATATATAAATTAAGACTCTGAGTTTGATTAATATATAATAAAAATCATCACATTTGTGATTTATAAAATTACTATACACAATTCAAGTTATAACATTATGATTTACACATATGGTCTATATAGGCACACAGACATGAATTTTATTATACAATATATACCTATTTTAATTGACATTCAATAATAAAAAATGATTAAATTTTACATGTCTATTTGACATTCATTGATATATGCATAGACATGTGCAGTATATTTTTAAGACATAATTGAATCATTATATAAAATACAATAAATGATTAAAATTTCACATATGTGTGTGTGTATATGCATACACTGATTTTTACCTATTTTAATTTGTTATAATAATAATATTGTTATTTTCATAGTTAATTCCTTTTGGAAAATATGCATAAAATTCACACATACATGTGTGTATTAATAAAAATAAAAATGATATGAATCAAATTCTGTCATAATAGTTTGCAGCTTTTTTTAAAAAAAATTCTTTTATAATGTTCTTTTTTTCTTTTTCTTAAAAAAAAAGTATTATCAACTTTTTTTTCTTTTTTTTTAAATATAAAGTTAATGAATTAAATTTTTACTCTTAGATGTTTAATCCAAGTAAATTTATTTGCTGGTATTTTTTCAATAATATATATATACCAAATCATCTCTCTTTTAGATGTTTGACTCAATCAAATTATTTACCTATTTTATTTTAAACTGTAAGTTAAAATGTTATTTTCTAAGAAAATCATTTAAAATTTCATTATTATGCATAATGCTACCACATGTAGCATTTAACTAATCATAATTTCTTTAAGTTAAATACAGAAATTTTAAAATGTCTTTTAAATGAATTATTTCAAAAACAACTCTCTTTTGTATATACATTTATTAGTGCTTTTCTGCATATAGACACAGCAACATGATATAACTACTTCATCATCAACCTTTCTCTTGATAAGTTTGTTTTTTGATGATTGTATAATTAAGTAACTTATTGACATTGATTAGTTCTATAGATTTGGGGCAATTCAAACTGTCTTGTCCACATTTGGAGCTATGACCCTGGAAATTGATCCATTTTCCTCCAAGTGAATTCAAACTCCATCATGATAAAGTAGAGCAGCCTTTTCTGCCTTGACTTCAGATACCTCTTGATAGCAGTTCTCTGTATAATTCTACCAGCCATCTTTTTGGCCAGCTAAAACCAACTGCTGCAAACTTCAACAAGCTGCAACAAAAAATTGTAAACAACTTTTTAGCAGATCAATTTGGTCAGCTAATTGCTGCCAACTTTTCCAACAGCTTCTCAAAAATATTAAAACTATCTGAACTGATATTTTTATTAGTTTTTTATGAGTCATCTGTGATGATAAAAACACCTTTAATTAAAAAGTGTTTTTCTTATCTTTTCAAAAAGAACACTAATACTTTCAAAAGTAACTTTGAAATTTTACCAAAAATGTGATCTACATGATTTTAATTAGAGAATTGTGTACAAGCATTAATTAAAAGATTTCAAAAATAATCAAAAAATTTACAATTATAAGTATGACCTACTTGTTTTTTAAATTCAAAATCAGAATTACAAATAATATTTATTAGACTCTTTTAACTATTTACTTCATAATGAAATTTTATTTTACATTTAGAATTATTGATTTCTTTTTCTATGATTATTTTATTCTAGGAAAATAGAAAATATCTACTAAAATTTTTGACTGTGTCTATTTCTACTATTCCTTTCAACTTTATATATGTTTGTGCACTAATATTATATTATTGTGTGCCATATAAGAGACCTGTTATAATATATATATATATATATATATATATATATATATATATAACAGGTCTCTTATATATATATATATATATATATATATATATATAACGACAGGTGAAAATTTTACAAATCTATTTAAATAATAATTGAACTGCCCTCTAGCTGCCAAGTTCAATAACTTTTTATAATAAGATAGTGGACCACTTCTTAATGTCTTTTAGATGTTTTTATGTACAGCTATCCAGAACAATAACAGCTAGAGTGCCAATTTAAATAATCTTTGTATCCCAGTTAGTTAAAAATTAATTTATATTAAAAGATGCAAAGACTGATTTAAATTGGCACTCTAGCTGTTATTGGTCTGGATGGCTGTACATAAAAACATCTAAAAGACATTAAGAGATGGTCCACTCTCTTATTGTAAAAAGTTATTGAACTTGGTAGCTAGAGATCAGTTCAATTATTATTTAAATAGATTTGTAAAAAATTTCTCATGTCATTATAGTTATTCATTATTAAAATATTATTTCTCATTTTATATATATATAGTATTTCAGGATTAAATCATGTAAAAATTTGTGTTAATTCCCAATATTTTGATGAAATAACATTCATCATTGTCAAGGGCAAGTTCTTAAAGAAAAATAATAGATTCAAAGCAGTAATAAGATTGAGATTGAGAGTGAAATAAGGAACAATTGCAAATATATTAGATAGTTGATTTTTCAGAATTTGTGGACTAACAAAATATTTCTTTTCTTCATTTTTGCCATTAATTGATTTTAAGTTGATTTTAAAAGAAGAAATAAAATAGGTCTCCACAAGCCTGGAATCTGTTGTGCTTCATGAGCTTCACTTATACTCTACTTAAGATCTAATAGTTGTCTTTAACAACTTGACCTTGACAATGGTGAATGTTATTTTATTGAAACATTAGGAATTAATATAAAATATTATATAGTTTAATTCTAAAAATTCTTTATTTACATCAGGTGCTCAGTTTGCAGCAGTTTGTTTTAGCTGGCCAAAGAGATGGCTGGAAGAATTATACAGAGAACTGCTATGAAGAGGTATCTAAAATCAAGACAGAAGGAAGCTGCTGTAATTCATGATGGTGGAGTTTTAATTCACTTGAAGGAAAATGGGTCAACTTTCAGTGTCATAGCTCCAAATGTGGACAAGACAGTTTGCTTGCTTGAAATCTGTAAAACTGATCAATGTCAATAAGTTACTTAATTATACATTTTCTGGTAATGACAATCACCAAAAACAAACTTATCAAAAGAAAGCTTGATGAAGAAGTAGTTATATGTATGTTGCTGTGTCTATATGCAGAGAAGCACTGATAAATGTATATACAAAAGAGAGTTGTTTTTGAAATAATTCATTTAAAAGAAATTTTAAAATTTGTGTATTTAATTTAAAGACATTATGATTAGTTAAATGTGATGTGTGGCATCATTATATATAATAATGAAATTTTAAATGATTTTCTTAGAAAATAACATTTTAATCTATAACTTAAAATAAAACAAGTAAATAATTTATTTGAGTCAAACATCTAAAAGAGAGATGATTTGATATATATATATATATATATATATATATATATATATCTATATATAAATATAATTTCTTCATATATATATATATATATATATATAATTGAAGAAATTGTTTTTAGTATTTACCCAAAAATGGCATTTTTAAAATACCAGCAAATAAATTTATTTGGATTAAAAGTCTAAGAGTAAAGATTTAATTAATTGACTTTATATTTTTAAAAGAAAAAAAAGTTGATAATACTTTTTTTTTAAGAAAAAGAAAAAAAAGGAACTTATAAAAGGATATTTTAAAAAAAAAAACTGCAAACTATTATGATAGAATTTGATTCATATTTTTATTTTTAATAATACACACATGTATGTGTGAATTTATATATATTTTCCAAAAGGAATAACTATGAAAATTATAATATTATTGTAACAAATTAAAATAAGTAAACATCAGTGTGTGTATATACACACATATATATGTAACATTTTAATCATTTACTGTATTTTATATAATGATTCAAATTGTTTAAATAATATTTTTGCTTTAATATTAATATTTCGAATTATCAAATATATTTAAATTGTTTAATAAAGGTATTTAATAGGATATAAATGTTAAATATTTTTTATATAATATTTAAAAGGATGAGTCATAATTAAAAATTTTATTTTGTAGTGACAAAATTTAATTTATATCTAAATTAATTTCTAAGTAGAAATTGGATTAGCCAATGATATTACTAAATAAAATAAGTATAAATAAAGTTGTTTGACCAGTCTAGACAGTGAAATTTATTATTAATATTTTTTTAATCTTGTTTAATTTATCTAATTGGATATTGTTTAAAGTTGCAATTTTTTAATAAAATTATTTTTAAAGTTTAAAGTATAATTTTAAATAACTATTTTAAAATAATGTGTGAATAAGCTAGTTATTTCCTAACAACAAAATTTCATTCAAAACATGATGAAAAACTGCAATAATTTTATGAAAGCCAATGGGGATCATCAAAGTTTCAGTAAAATGTGTATCAAAAGCCATGAAAAATTAAACCATGTGACCAGAGTAGATTTAAGGATGTATAAGAATTTTGAATTTAATATGTTTAGTATGTATGGAATGAAAGAACATTTATCTTTAATAACTTTGATAAATTCTAATAACTATAAACTGTCAAGAAAGTTTAACCTTATAAGTATAACATGAATATTTGCTAAAATTTATTCAAACAGTTTTATGAATTTTAAAAGAAAGAAAAGAAAGGACAAATTAATATTGTACACTTGAATTGAAACTTGTATGAAAGAGTATTATGAAATGCAATCATATTTTATTACTTTATGTAATATTTTATTACTAGTTTATCTTAAAAAGAAATTTTAATGTATCATATATTTAAAAGTGATGCAAAGAAAAATTGAGAAAAAATGTCTTTTGAACTTTATATTTTAGAAAAATACTTACAAAAAAAAAACTGATGGATAAACTATACCTTTTAAATGACAATAAAATGGATTGTAATATGATTTTGAAGATTATTATTATGTTATATAATATTGCCTGGATGGAGAAGTTGTATAATTCTATGTAAAAGTTGTTGATGGAAATGTGAACATTTACAAGAGAAAAAAATCTTGAATTGTTAAAAAAGTATTTATCTTTAATAAATGTGAATATATATGTTGCTTTTTGAAGAAAATAAGGATAAAAGTTGTTGAGTAAAAAATTAACAAATGAATAAATCTTATTTCATAAAGTGCTTAATAAATGCTTACTAATGAAAAATATTAATATTGTGAGTTTTTTTTCTATAAAAAGTCTGGACTAGTATGATAAGAATATACATACATAAAATATATTATTTAATATGAAATTATATTTATGAAAGATTTTGGTACTAAAATATCAGTTCTCTTGATAAATATTGAGAAAATGAACTCAATGGTATATTTATTTAAAATGGATGAACAATATTACATCTAGATTTAGCAATATTTAACTATGTGATTTATGAGTTTTGTTTTACAGTGCCAGGAGATGAGAGAAACTTCCATTCAAAACTTTTTCTAGTATCATAGCAATGGCAAAACTCTCCATATAGTAGTGCCACTCAGTGCAAGTCAGAGTAACCAATGGATTCCAGAAGGCTTGTGAATAAAATTTCTATCTAATGTCTACTCACCCAATATCCACAGACTAGTTTTTAGCTTGTGGATTTTGTCAGTGAAGAGCTTTGGATCTGAGTTATGATCAAGGATAAGAAATGGTGATCATATGATCTTAGCAATGAGTGAGCAATCACAGTGTTAGAAAAACAAAGTAAAAAAAAACTTTAATAACTTTAAATTTTTTTTTATTATCTTAGTTTTTAGTGTTAATATTTTATTATCTTTATCTTTAATAATGTTTAATTGACATCTTCTTTAGAAGTGTTTTTTTTTTTTTTTAGTTTTAAGTATTGATATAATTTATTTCTTTTTAATACATAAAGCAAAAGATATGTCTCAGAAAATCATTTTCTGAAAAGTAAATAAAATAATTATAACATATTTGATGTTGGATGATCAAGAAGAAAAGTGGATTGCCATATATAATTATAATAATTGTTGGAATTATAGATATATGTTATATCATATTTTAATAATATTTTAAATGACATTTAATTGATATTTTATTTATCATATTGCTTGAATGTCAAAGATTAGAGGAATCATATTTATATGATTATGAATGTATTAATTGTTTGTGGGACATAAAGGTATTTTAAATGTTTTTTTTATAAATGCTTGAATATGCATATATTTTTACAATATGATTATTAGTTGTTAATATATCATTGTGCATAGTATCTGTTGAGATATGGTAATGTGAAAATGTTGATCTCAAAATTATATAATGCTATAATATTAATAATAGATATATGATACTGATAAATATTTTATCAAAAACATTTGTGCATAAAATGCTTTGAACCATCTTAAAGTGAATATTAGATATTTGCTTTGGAAAAGTGGTTTGGATATTATTTATGTAGCATGTTTGTATTTCTTTGTGATGTTAGCAAAACTATTCAGCATGTGGAAAATAAAGGATAATGGTCAGGGGAAGTAATTATGAAATGAAATCTTAGATGCTAGGGATATTAAAGAAAGATATAATATGTGAATCACATTGTTATAAGTTGATAATCTAAATACATGTAACAAAGGACTGTATAGTTATTCCATAAGTAGTTGCATTCTTTTTACAGTTCAGTAAAATCTTAGGGAGAAGCCATGAGAAGAATTTAAGGTACATGATAAATATGTGACCTTAAGCTGTAACTATGCTGTTTTCATACTCATTTGAGTTATCACTATCAATCACCATTGTTATTACATCATAAATGAGATTTTAAAACCGGTTAGAATAATAATTAAACTATTGGAAGTTGAAAATTTTGTGAATGCATAAGGAGAGAAAGATTCTATCACAAATGATGTCGAATTAGTTACTGTTTGTAATAAACCTAGAAATGGAATCATTTGTTGTTTCTATAAATGTTTGAATGTTAGATATCGTTAAACTCAAGTATTTATGCATATTTTGTTTGGATTGTGACAAAGTGTAATAAAAGCATGATATCTGTGAATGCTATGATGGATATAAATTATAAGATTGAATAAATAAAGAATGTCAAGCAATATAAGTCTTTAATATAATTTAAAGTTGCTGTAAAAAGGGTGAACTAATAAAACAGAAAAAATATATAGGATTATATTTGTAAATGTTTTAAAAATAATTAATTTTATAAAGTGATGCAATAACTATACATTTCTTTATTTAAATTTTGCATTGACATGCTAGAACATATCCAAAATGTAAAGAGAGATGCTTTACCGGAATGTAAAAAAGTGTCTAATATTTTTTTTAATATTATAGAATATGCTAAGTTTTAGATAATTGATAACTTTAAGTAAATTTTATAGTATTAAGCAATTCCAATATCAGAAACAATTAATAAATTCACAATGTTGTCAAGGCAACCTTATTTTACCAATAAAGGTGGAATCTCACCTTTATTAATGGTCAAATATACTTATACAGATCCTAAAGACTGCAACTTGACCACAAAACTTGAAATTATTGATACAAAGAAGCTTAAGTAAACCTCTTTAAACAGATAAACAAAACTATTCTGAATGCATACTAATGAATAGTCAGTTATAACATTACAAATTGCAATTATAAGTTTTCAAATTGCACTAAAAGTAATGTTCAAGGCTAAATGGGTTTGTAAATAATCATTAATGATCAGTCAGCACTTAGACAATCCCAATATCAGTAACAATCAACAAATTCAAACTGTTGTCAAGGTAACCTCTTTTTAATAATAAAGGTGGAATCCCACCCTTATTAATGGGCCAATATACTTATGTAGACCCTAAATATTACAACTTGACTATAGAGGTTGAAATTATTGATACAAAGAAGTTTAAATAAATTTCTTTAAACAGGTAAATAAAACTTATTCTGAATGCAGACTAATAAATAATCAATTATAACATTACAAATGGCAATTATAAGTTTGAAATTGCATCCAAAGTATTACTTATGTAATAAGTGTAATGATGCTTAAAACTAAATGGGTTTTTAACACCTACAACTACAAACATTATCTACAAAATCAATACATTTATTCTTATTTTCTTAATTTTCCATTTTAATTTCCAAAATTTTTCTAATAAATTTGCTATAAAAGTTTTGTAGATATGAAATCACTCTATCATATAACTATATCAAAGTTAAATTAACACTTTCATCATATATTCTAATCATTTCTATTGCATTTTAGTACATATTTTTCAGAATTTTACAATACACCACCTCTACATTTGGTTGCTCAATTATTTTAGTTGCCATTAACATGCTTACAGATTTAAATGCTTTTTCATGATCTACAACCCAAAGCAAAAGAGCAATTATACTCAGTAATTTTTCTTATACTTTCTTTTAATATTTAGATGTAAAATAATGTAAAATCATTTTGAAATATAGCCTATTTTAGAGTTAGTTTGAATCCAAGTTTCTCTAAATTTGAGTTGCAATGATCTTTATGAAGATGATACATATAATTAATTGAAGACTGATAAACCCTAATTTATTTTTCATTTTTTTTAAATATTGAAGTTATTAATATTGCATTTACTCAATCTTAATTTGTTTTTTATTATTATTAAATTGCCAAAAATTTCTTAATTTTTTTTTGCATGCTTCTTTTACAATATCAATAATAATTTTCATCATTTTCATGGGATTTGTATTTTTCAGTAGATTTAATTGCATATCTTATCACGTCACTCAAAATATTTGGAATTTCAAAAGATGTTATTATAATGGGAAATAGATGTGTTGTTTTTTAGTTTTTTTTAAATTTCTATAAAGTTTTTTGTAAAAAATTTTCTTGCATTTTACAATATTATCCTTCTTCTTTATAACCATTCTATATATTTTTTCCTATTATTGAAACAACTTTACTTCCAGTACTAATATGTTTTATTTTTATTTTTTTGAGGTTTTTACTTTCTTCTATAGACTTTTTAACTCTTCATATTTATATTTCTTAATGTCATTGTTAACTCTTTTTTTTTAACTATTTATAGAATTACAGATATTCAAATTTTGTATTTGGACCAAGTTAAAATACTTTTATATTCATTATTTCATTCACACAATGAGTTATTTCAATTGTAAATTTATTGTCAAACTATTGCTTTCTTGTGCTATTCCTGTTGTAGCTAGTCTTAATAGCTATCAGTTATTATCTTGTTGAATCCATTAAAGTATACTTTGATGACAACGTCTTAATATTTTAAATCAGTTTGAAAATTTTATATTAAATTTAGTGGAATACGTTTTTATATATAAACATTTATTTACATGTTAATTATATATATATATATATATATATATATATATATATATATATATATATATATATATATATATATATATCAGTTATTATAAAATTGAATTTCATAAAACATTAATGTAATGGATAGTTATTTGACAGCCCTGAAGAAGAGCATTTGATAATTGAAACATAGGAAAATGATAAGACAACTCTGATAAAAATAAAAGTGTTAAATTGATTATATATGTTTTTAAAATTTATTTCAAAACACTCAAGAGAGATTTATGATAAAAAATTCTAAAGAAGTAAAAAATATGTTAAATATCTGAAGTATTTCTTTCAAAATATATACACTTACTTACATATATTTTTAATATTTGAAAAACAGGTATATTTCATATACCTGGAATTTAATTGTAATTATAGGGTATTTGAACAGAGATTTTCAAGCTTTCTTCAGTTATCCACTTTACCTCATACACTGATACGCATGACTGCATACAAGTGTGTATTTTAAATATTATAGATTCAGTGTGCATCCTTTCGATCTCTCTACTGTGTATTTAAATGTACAAGATCCTATTCATGAGGGGACAGAGTGACTTAAGGTCAACACGGACATGGCAATGATATTGGCATCAGCATAGGATTTGTCATTTCATCATCAGATTTTTAATGGTACGGATGACTGAAGAATTGGAAGGTGGAATAGATTGAATTCTGTCCATTAAAGTTTGAAATTTTTTTATCTTAATATAAACCAAGCACTGATTATATGTATATGTGGAAGATGATGATCTGAGCCAACTGATGAGTGTTGGTTTAGCACAAAACATGTATATTGTTGATCATTTGACTTTTTCATAAGTGTGTAATCATTTGTTTTTTTCACATGTGCGTGATCATGTGTATTGGTGGTATGGGATATAGTGATTAGTTGATGGGAGCTTGAAAGTCTGTGTTTATATCCCGTATAATTACATATATTTTTTTGAGCAAACTTTTACACATTACACTTACATATTAACACTAATATACATAAAAGCCACTTTCTTTAATATATTTTTCTGTAGAAATTGCAGAATACCAACTAATCATCCTGTATTGTTGGCTAGTTATTACATCTGAAAAATCTTTTCAATTCAAGCTGGGGTCAGTTCAAAAGTTTGTTCGTTCTGATGTATATAATTATAAATATTCTTTAAATCTTTTACTTATTGAAAAATGGAACTAAATCAAACTAAAAGCAGTTGCTGTTAAAATATATATTCTACCTAATGGTGAATCTACGATTCATATAATAATATAGCAAAAAAAAAAAATATATTTTTTTTTCATTAAAAAATCAACCCCTCCCCCAATAAAAAAGACATGAAAAATAAAGTACATTTGAAACATAAAAATAATATAATTTATTTATAAACAAACTGAAAATAATACATTTAATAAATAAAGAATCATTGATAAAAACAAATATTTTCAACATGTTTAGTCATTGCAAACATTCAGTAAGAAATTAAATTAGTGATAATAAGAGAAGCAATTTTATAATAAATTACATTTAAATCAATGTAATGACATGTCAGCTCCAATCTTTGTGTGCAATATATTTTTATTACAGCTTCCATATTATATAAAAATGAGAAAAGCTCTTTTCTATGCATGCATTTCAAGAATAACTCTTTTCACCAAATGCCTTGAAGCACTGGTAATAAAATCATTCTGTTGCACTGAATACACAAAAGTACAACCATATATAAAGTAAACTATGTAATCTATAAGAATGTAATTTCTAGCAATAAAACCCTAAAAATATTCAAAAATATGTCAGACTTGCTGTGGTGAAAAATTATATTCAGATCAAAAACTGCATGAAGTTAACATATGGAGGTAAATGATATATTAGTTGTAAGAGCAAATGCAAATTCACAAAAATGTAAATTCCCCGAAAGAAGGGAAAATGAAAATTGTAAATGTCATAAAGTGCACAAAGACAAAAACCTACGTGTATTCATATTTTGACTAGGCTATAAGTTTCAGTATTTTTACACTGCACCACAGTGTAAATTTATAAAATTATAACTATGGCAATGACTTAACAATACTATTCTCTAATCAGAAAGTAATAATTTTTATCATTTGTGTCATTTCTGGGAAAATAATGATGAAAATTACTCTGTGTCCAAAGACATCATTAACATTTTTGCATAAGAACAATTTTTGATTCCACCATGCAGAAAAAAGAAAGAAAAGTTTAAAAAGAAAATTTTTTATTTTATTTTGAAGTGTCCACAGAAATGTTGCCAATGAACTCATTTAGTCAGAAAAGGTAATGGCTTTTTTCACTTACTTTCATGATATTTTTGATGATTTATTTTATTTTGTTTTAAACATACATATATTGTTGGAAAATGATTTAGGAGAATATTTTTAAGTAAAGTGATCAACTGGTTTAACATATTCCCAAAAGATTGCAAGTACAACAACTTTAGTACAAGAAAGAGGTCACAGAGTAAAAAAAAGATATAACTAGATTTGTTGAACAGAAAAAGTGCAATGCAGAAAGTATTCTGGCCAGTAACTAGCTCCCTTCATCAGCTGACCCAGATGTTCAAATTATTAACAGGAATCAATTATCTATTGCTTGAGAAGTCAAATGACAATCAAGAATCAGAAATATTGAATAATGATTCAGAAATATTTACTTTTATCAATCTATTACTGTCAAACTGCACAGATCAATTAACAGCATTAATATGCATACAATAAATGTACACACGTTTGTGTTTGTAATGTTATTAGAAAATACACTTTGTAAACCAAGAACAGTTATCTTCATTCTACATTAGAAACATATCTGAATACTATGTAGTATAATCCACACAAACTTCTATTTTTGTTAATAGTATATTATTATGAGAACTGTATATACTGAAAAATATCTTAAATTACTAAATATTTTGAATTAATTTTTAATTAATGATTTTGTTTTAACATGTTTCAGCATCAGTTTTTTTAAAGTTTATTTACATTATGCATTTATTTATTTAAAAAATGAAAGTGTTAGCCTTTCACATATGTCATCATCATTATCAACCATTATCAATCCACTGCAGGATGAAGGTCTCTCCAACTTTAATCCATCTTCTCCGATCTTTAGCTTCTCTTCTCCACATCACCCCTGCACACTTTCTTATTTCATCCATCCATCTCACATGTGGTCTCTTTCTGGGTTTTTTACAATCTCTTGGAATCCAATTTAAAATTTCAATTGTCCATCTAATATCATCTCTTCTAACAATATGACCAGCCCAAATCCACTTCAATCTTTTAATTTTTTCAATGAGGTCAGTAACACCTGTTTGTTCTCTTACCCATACATTGCGTTTACGATCTCTTCTTGTTACTCCCAACATACATCTCTCCATATTTCTTTGAGTTGTCTAAAGTCTCTGAATTGCTCTTCTATTAAGTGTCCAAGTCTCAGATCCATAAGTAAGAACTGGTAAAACACATTTGTTAAAAACCTTCCTTTTCAAACACATAGGCATATTTCCTTTTAGTATCAAGTTATTTCTATCAAAAGCACTCCAACCAACTTTAATTCTATGATTAATTTCCTCCATTATGTTTCAATATGTATTAATAATCTGACCAAGGTATTTGTAACTGTTAACTTCTTCTAATTCATCATAATCAATCTTTATTTTCATATTTTGAGCAAATCGATTAAACATTACTTTAGTGTTTTTAACATTTATCTTTAGTCCTACTTTCCTACTTTCACCTGATAATTCATGCAAAATTTCCTGCAGATCTGAAGCATTATTTGCAAAAATAACTACATCATCTGCAAAATCTAAATGACTTAAATAATCACCATTTACTTTCACTCCTTTAGTTTCCCATTTTAATCCACAAAATACTTCATGCAGCACTGCTGTAAAAAGTTTTGGAGATATGGAGTCACTTTGTCTTACACCTTTCTCAATGTTGACTTTCCCAGTGTCATTATGTAATCTAAATGTTGCTGTTGCATTTTTATAAATATTCTTTAAAATATAACAATATCCTGGATCTTTACCTTGATGATCTAATGCTTTAATCACTGAAGAAATGTTTATAGAATCAAATGCCTTTTTATAATCTACAAATCCTAAGCATAATGGTAACTCATATTCGTTTGTCCTTTCTATAACTTCTCTCAATACCTGGATATGATCTACTGTACTAAAACCACTTTTAAATCCAGCTTGTTCTCTTGGTTGGTGGAAATCCAATGTTCTCTGTAGACGAATAGTAATTATCTTGGTAAAAATTTTATATAAAACTGATAAAAGGCTGATAGGTCTGTAATTTCTAATATTTTCTTTATCACCTTTTTTAAATATTAATATTATTACTGCATTCTTCCAATCATCCGGTACATCTTTATCATTTAGACATTTGGTATATAACTTTGCTAAAAATTTTTCTATTTCTTCACCTGCTTCTTTTAATATATCAATTATATTTCCATCATTACCTGAAGCCTTTCCTTTCTTCATACATTTAATTGCATGTCTCACTTCTTCATTTAAAATTCTGGGCAATTTGGAAGATGTAATAGATATAGGAGGTACTTGTTTTTTATTACTATATAATTCTTGATAAAAATCTTCTACCAATTTCATGATGCCATCTCTCCTTTTAATAATAATTCCATATTTTTTTCTTATTGCAGATATAAATTTCCTACCAATACCAAAATGTTGTTTTACATTCTTAAGACTTTTATTTTCTTCTACAGCTTTGCTTGCTAGTTCACAGTTATACTTTCTTATATCATTTTCAACTCTTTTCCGCACCATTTTACAAAATTCGAGATATTCAATTCTTTTTAATGCATCATTTTTGTATATCTTCATATTCCTTCTTTTCTTCATAAATTCTCTAGTCTCAGTAGAAATTTTATTGGACAATTGCTGTTTCTTTCTACCAGCTATTTTTGTTGCAGTTTTCAAAAGTGTATCAGTTGTTTTCATATTAATTTCATTCAAATCTGAATCATGTTCAAAATCTACTAATACTTGAAACCGATTTGTAAGTTCTAATTTAAATTCATTAGAATGTTTCTGAAGATTAGGAATATCAACTGTAAATATTGTTTTTCTTAATAATTTTTGTCTCTCTAGTTTTACATTAACATGTATCTTACACCTTACTAATCGATGATCACTTACTGTGTTAAATTTATTAAGAACATTACAATCTCGAAATATGTATTTCCTGTTAGTCAAAATATAATCCAATTCTGCTGTACCTTCATTTGGATGCTTCCATGTCCATTTCCTTTTAACATTTTCCTCAAAAAAAGAATTCATAATATAAAGTTTTTCTTTTTCTGCAAACTCCACAAGTCTATGTTCTCTCTCATTTCTATTACCATAACCAAAATTACCCACAACACTTTCATCTTTCATTTTGTTACCAATTCTAGCATTAAAGTCTCCCATAACAATTTTAAAATGGTGTTTACTCTGATCAAAAGCCTTTTGTACATCCATATAAAAATTCTTCTACTACTGCATCACTATGAGAACTTGTTGGGGCATAAACCTGAATTATCTGCATTTGGTATCTGCTATTAAGTTGTATAACTAATCTTGCCACTCTGTCCGATACACCATCAATCTCCACAATATTGTTCTTCCACTTTTTATTTATAATGAATCCTAATCCACTTGTATTACCAATATTTGTGCCTTTATAATAGAGTATATGTCCACTTTTTAAATCAATTGTCTCTTCACCTTTTCTTCTAACTTTGCAAAGTCCAATAATGTCCCATTTAATATAAGAGAGTTCTTCTTCTAATTCTTGCAATCTTCCTTCACTTGAAAGTGATCTGCAGTTGAAAATACCTAAATAAAAAGTTGTCATCAAATGGCAGCCTGGGTCCACAATCAGGGGATTCTTAGCACCCTCCGCCTTCAGCCACCAACTGCTGCCTTGGTTGGTGACTTTACAGCCTCCTGGGAATAAGGGCCATGCTTTATTTTTGTCTGTCATAATTGTATATATATAGGGAAAATATTTATCATTTACCTAAACATTCATTCTGCCTTATCAGGCACTGAGAAGAAAGACCATGGTGTTTCTTGATCTTAAACTCAGAGGTAAAAAGCCAATAAACTCACCACGCTGGCTAATGCATGTTGGTGAGCAGCCCATCCATGTTCATATACTATATGAATAATCACATAGTAATAACAGCTGCAACGACAAGAACGTATGGAGTGGACATTAGGAATTTGCCCTGCTTGGTTCCTTTAAGGCCTCCAAGAGGAATCAAAGGGTATCCTTTCTGTTAATAGCAAAACTCCTTTCTGTTAAATTAGATTAAAATTTATATATATAACCATACATATCCAAGATATAGATGCCATCTATGAAGCCAACTGTGAAGAAATATCACAAATTATAATCAATAAAATTAGTCACGTATCACATGACTCAATCTTTAACCTTATAAATAAAAATAAAAGGCTCTGCTAATTGCTCTAAAAAGCTTTATTGATAAATGCCAGCAAAAACAAAGCATTTAAAAATCTCTGTCTAGATACCACTCCCCAACCTCACACCAATGGTTTCATGCTGTGGCACTCCTCACTGAGGTGCTAGCATAGTTTCAGACACTAGATCTAAAAATACCAAGCCAAAACAGTATTTACTCAAAAGTTAACTATTAAGTAGAAAATCTGAAATTTTTAGACACCTATATGTCTTTAAACCCAGCTATCTAACTTAAATAGCTATATGGGCCTGAGAAATTTAGTGTTTAAAACTACCTTAGAGCCTCAATGAGGAGTTCCAAAGCATGAAGTCATTGGTCAGATGTCAGGGAGTGATATGTAGATAGAGATTTTTAAATGCTTTGTTTTGCTGGCATTTTATCAATAAAGCGTATTAGAACAATTAGCAGAGATTTTTTTTAATTTTTTTATTTACAAGTTTAAAAATTGAGTCATGTGATATGTAACTTAAATTTTTATTGACTATTTATAGTCGTTGCTTTTAAGTCTTAAGCAAAGTTATATTGCTATGGCTATTAATATATGGTTTGGCTGAAGATCTCTCAGTCCCATATAACTATTTATGATAGATAGCTAAGTTTTGAGACATATAGATGTGTAAAATTTTCAGATTTTCTACTAATAGTTAATATTTAGATAAATGCTGTCTTTGGCTTGATATTTTTCGATCTAGTGTCTCAAACTCCCAGAGTGTCTCACTGAAGAGTGCCCAAGCAAATTGCCATTGGTCTGAGGTTGGAGAGTGGTTTCTAGATAGAGATTTTTAAATGCTTTGTTTTGCTGACATTTATCAATAAATCTTGTTAGATAAATTAGCAGAATTTTTTATTTTTAGCATAAATTGTATTTTCTGAAGCTTCAACTTTTTATTCCATCAGTTATTGAAAATTAAAATGTAATTCATGTTGTTGTAAAGGTCTTTCAACCTTAATTATCTACTATAATTACAATTCAATGGCTTTTAATCAAAAAATCAATAATGACATATACACAGCTATTTTAAAAAATCCTTGATATTTATTTTAAAATTTGAAATATTTAAATTATGTGCTACTATTTAAAATACTATCAAAGATACTTCAAGGTTGCAATTACTTGCATATATATACAAAAATAAGTTGACACACTTAGTTCTATTGTAATCTCATTGTGAAATAATATAGATATTATATAATACATCAATGTAAACTTAAACACTGGCAATAAGTAATCTAATCTATTAAAATTCAAATTTTTATTGTAAGAGATTTTTGATAAAATAGAAGTTGAAAAATGACCGCAAATATACTTTTGCTTAATCAATAGCTTGGAAATTAATACTTTTGGTATTTTAACAATCCCAAAACAAAAAAGAAGTGTGAAATAGGAAACTGGAAAGAATGTACTTATAAATTCATAATCTTGTTAACTATTAAACAATAATATTTGGTATACTGACCATCAGTATCACTATTCTGCAGTTCTCTGTTTCTCATTACCCATATTTGTCAAAAATCTTATTTTTTATCAACAATTTCCATAAGCATATGTGAATTTTATTAAATTTCTGTTTTATTATTCAAACTGTTTAATAAAATTATTCATATTTGAAAAATATATTAATGATAATATATTTATTATTAAATGCTTTTATTTAAGTTACAACATCTGTTTATTTGTTTGTATATTTTTTTTTGTAAATTGTGATAATCACTTTTATTATTATTAAAGTTACAATAAAATTTTAAAATTGGGATTTAATAGATTTAAATTCAATGGAATTAGTTCAAATTTATAACATAAAAAAGAAATATCAGGCAAAGCAATATAAGACAATAATATTTTACATAGGTATCCTAATTTCTTAGACCTGGACCAGTGGGTGGAAAAATTTTGAATATTTTGATATCAAATTTACAATTTTTTGCACATTAATATGTTTTAAGTAAGAGCCACAAGAGGGCAGTATAGAGAGTTTAGATTTTTGGTTTAAAGTTATAATATTTTAAAATCAAGATTTAATAGATTTAAATTTAATATAATTTGTTGAAATTTTGTACATTTTTTTTAAAATCATTACCAAGGTAATGGAGCACTATAATATTTTAGATAGGTGACCTAGTTTTTTACATAGGAAACACTGGGTAGGAAAGTTTTGAATATTTTATAACCAAATTGTACAATTGTTCTTAGAACTTCAATATGTTTTAAGTAATGCATACATTTTTTCAGTCTCAATTACAATTTTCATTTAAATTAGAAGAAATTAAAGTTAGTTTACAATATAATTTTGCTAAGCTTTTTTTAAAAAAATTTCAAATAAAAAAATTAAAACACCTTTTAACAAAAGAATGTTTTTACATTTTAAGTTAATTAGTAATTTATTATATACATATATAATTATGCACACATACTAAACATGATATATACATAAGGAATATACATATTAATTTAATGCAGAAATATATAGTGATACATAAAAACTATAATTGCCAAATTGATTCAAGTAAAATAATGTGTATTAAATAGAATTTATTTCAATATAGTTTTGGTAATATTTTTTAAATAAATATTTTCAATCAAAAGTAAAAGTGTTACACCCATTTCACTTAAAAGATTATTTTTATATTTTAGTCACTTAATGACTTATTATATATATATATATATATATATATATATATATATATATATATATATATATATAGATAGATAGATAGATAGATAGATAGATAGATAGATAGATAGATAGATAGATAGATAGATAGATAGATAGATAGATAGATAGATAGATAGATAGATAGATAGATAGATAGATAGATAGATAGATAGATAGATAGATAGATAGATAGATAGATAGATAGATAGATAGATAGATAGATAGATAGATAGATAGATAGATAGATAGATAGATAGATAGATAGATAGATAGATAGATAGATAGATAGATAGATAGATAGATAGATAGATAGATAGATAGATAGATAGATAGATAGATAGATAGATAGATAGATAGATAGACATATTAACTTATAGCAGAAATATCTAGTGATGTATATGCATATAAGCTATAAGTATTCAGGAATTTAAAGTACAATGTGGTTTTACATTTTATTTACTGTGCTAACACTATAATGGTAATAGAGATATTTTTTGTATTAAATGCTTTTATTTACTGTGCACTAAAAAGAAAAAAAAATGTTTCTTCAACCATCAATCCATAAATTAATTAAGTCAATCCCTATTTTTCATGACAATGTATTGACATAACTAATTTCTGGTCCTCCATGCATTTATTTTGAGTTAAATCTAAAAACCCACTTGTATGTAGAAGAAGAAACAATTGTTTTTTTTTGTTTTTAGTGCACAGTCAATAAAAGCATTTAATATAAAAATATTTCTCACTATTTATTTAATGAAGCTACTAAAATTTAAGTAAAATAAGAAAACAAAATGATTATATAACTTTATTTTGTGCATTTCTGAATGTCTAATTAGGTTAATCAAAATGTAAAAACCATAACCAAATTATGAATTATAAATTATGATAATAAGTGGTTTCCAGATTAAAATATATAATTTGACCATAATATCACATCTTATATTCACCATTTCATATATGTATAAAACTCTCCATACTGCAGTGACACCACATACAATCCTTTGTAATCCATAGATGCAGGAAAGTTTGCACATAAAATTTCTAATCTAGTGCCTACTCATCCAACATCACCAGACTAGTTTCGAGCTTGTGTCTTTTATCAGTGAGAAGCCTTGAATTTGAGAGCCATGTACCTAAATTATCTAGGTGCAGTGCTCTCAAATACAAAATTTCTGATTGATGACAGCCATAAGATAGAAACTAGTCTGGGGATGTTGGATGAGTAGGCACTTGATAGGAATATTATGCACAAACATTTCTGAATCCATTGATTACAAAGGCTTGCACTGGTACTCTTAATATTACATCTTATAATTTAGTTAAATAATGAACTAAAAAAGGAGTCTTAAATGCATTTATATATAAAAATAATAATATATAATTATGTATAAAATAGTGATAAATATCTAAATTAAATATTAATACAAAAATAAAGGATTTTAAATATTAAAATAAAAACATGCCAATGTTTTATTATTGTGATATTATCCTGAACTATTTAATGTTATTTTATCATATAGAATATATATATATTACTTTATTGTTATAATTATTTATATAATAAATGTAATAAAATGAATAAAAGCACTTTCATTTGTTTATCTAACTCTAATTATTTTTAAATAATAAATTATTAATATATTAATGAAATTTGTAATGAGATGAGAATGATAGTCATACAAATAATTATACTTAATAATGCCATAGCTGTGCATATAATAGTAAAAAGTTAAGTTTATAATTGTTTTTAAAAACAAATTCTTTTAGAAAGTTCAGATGCTTATTTTTTCCTTAATAGGTTATATTAGTTTTATCTTTTTACTTTTTTTTTTGCAATAAATAATTTTTGTGAAAATTTAACATATGATAAGTCCTTTATTTTTAATTTCAAGTAATTAAAAATATTTAAACTCTCTCCTACACAAATATAACATTAAATGATGATTTTATCATATATAGCTAATTTCCCTGGCAATCTCAGCTTTACCTGAATGTCACTAAAAAAATACCATTATTTATTTTAAAGTATAAAAGCACAGCTATTTCATTAATCCACAAAAAATCTTAAAGTACTCTGAAATATTTCTACAGTTCAAGTAAAAGTAGAATATGTGTACAGAGTATGTTAATATTTTATATTTTGTTTCATTATATGTCATTGGTTTTTAATATATATATATATATATTAAACAAAACAAGTTAATAATTCCGTAACTTGCTCATAGCTTCCATTTTATGATCACTAGATGGAGCTTTATCAATAGCCCACTATCAAGCTTTGTTTACATAAACGCTGAGAGAGATAGAATTCAATACCTCTTTCAAATTGTCTCCAACCTTTAAACAAAGCTTGATAGTGGGCTATTGGTAAAGCTCCATCTAGTGATATATTTATATATATATATATATATATATATGTCCAAAAGATGGCGCTATACCAAAACCGCCGAACAAGTGTAAGATTTGTTTTACATAAACGAAAAATGAAAGAGGTAGTTAATTTCTGACTCTTTTTTCGTTTATGTAAAACAAATCTTACACTTGTTCGGCGGTTTTGGTATAGCTGCCATCTTTTGGACATAAATAACAAGTGATAGCAGGTTACGTGATTAACTTGTATTTGTTTTTTCATAAATGTACCTTTAGAGTTTTCTTGCAATGATATATATTGCAGAGACTTTGATTATATGGTGATTCTGAACTGAGATCAGACCCATATAAATATCTAGCTTGCTAGGCTGGGTTTGAAGACTTTACCGGTCTGAAAAATTCACGCTTGCAATCTGATAGAAACGTTTTGCATAAACACTTGAGAGTCAGTGTTTTAGATCTAGTTTCTATACTCTATCTCCCACTGAGGATAGCAAACCAGCTTGAAATCAGCTGATCTGGGAGTGAGCAAATGAAAGAGGTAGTTAATTTCTGACTCTTTTTTCGTTTATGTAAAACAAATCTTACACTTGTTCGGCGGTTTTGGTATAGCGCCATCTTTTGGACATAAATAACAAGTGATAGCAGGTTACGTGATTAACTTGTATTTGTTTTTTCATATATATATATAAAATTGAGTAATTCATTCTCCTTACACTATCTTACATGATATGTTAATATTTTATTTTATAATTTGTTTTATTACCACCATATATAATGGAATGATTATTTTTACTTACATATAAGTAACTGACACTCAGTTGAGAAAGGATCGAAAATATAATAGGTCCAATTATTCTTAAGCCTTTTGATGTTTATAAATCTTAACATTCCCGTCATTGATGGAAGTTCAGAGTAAACTCAGTAAAAGAGTTATAATAAACATGTCATTAATAATTATTATATTAATAATCAATTATACAAGAATGGTGATTAAATCTTACTTTTAATAATCAAACAGAAATTAATAATTATAAACATTAAATTAACATATATTAATGTATATAATTAATGGAATAAATCACTCTATGGCCAAGCTGTGAATAAATAATTAATTTTCTGTTGACAAAAAATCAATAATCAAATAAATTCTCCTATTCTTCAAACTTACTCCTTCCAATAGTAAAAATTCTAAAGTGATTATAATATGTCTATGCCATGTTTTCATCTTGCTGTTATACTGAGTTTACACAGTTTTCAGAATCATCTGTACAAAATATTAATATATTTTGCCTTCTATTAAGATGTTATTATCAAGTCACTGCAAAGAGATAAACAATCAAATGCTCTTACTCATACACCAAGTGTCTATTATTTTGCAGTGTTCACAGAGAAATAAGGCTCTCTCTATCTAGTTGAAGAAAAATGTTATTTTTCTAAAATGTTGGTGTTCTTTTAATATTTTACACAGACATTCTCAAAAATTAAATTAGATTATGCGATACATATATATATATATATATATATATATATATATATATATATATATATATATATATATATATATATATATATATACACTCATGCAAAATCAGATAAAATATTATATAATAAAAGAAAATATGAATTAGTTCTATAACTTTAATATCAACAAATAACTGAATAATGATTGTAGCTCACTATCTTAAAGGATAAGTGTCATCTTTAGTAGCAACTACAATACTATAATTGCTAAAAGATAACTGCTATTTGTTGATTTATATGTTAGTACATTGAAAAATGTAGAATGCTGGTGTTTTCTTTTATGTATTATTTATATATAAATGAACACTTTAATAGATAAAATCTCTACTGTTTTTTCTGAATGTTATTGTTTGCTGTTAATAGTATAGAATTAATATTTAAGCTGGATCTCATCTATTATTTGAGTAGTAATGATGGTTGGATAGTTGCTGCTAGAGAGAAACTATTTCCAGAAAATACAGTGTCACTAGCAATGGTTACTGAGATCCCCATATTACCAAAAGAAACTAGATGAAATCCAACTGAATATTCAATGATATAATAGTAATGGCAAGCAGCCACATATATGAAAAAATGAATATTTATGTATTGAAAGTTTGATGAGATTTTTCATGTGTTTGATGTTACTAAGCAAGAAAATAATTAATTACTGGATTAGTAAATTGAAATCACATCTTCCAATTACAGTTGAAACAAATCCTTGCCTATTCTCTAGATTTAAATATTCTTTAGCAAGTATGTAAAAAAATGATATCCCTTTTCAAGTATTTCTATTAATAAATATTTTTTTCATAAAGAATTATATATAACAATAAAAATATTCATGAATTTTATAGATACAGACATTAATAACTTAATAACATTTTCTATGTATGCTTTTAATTATAGTTATGCCATGTAGTTATTAAGCAAGAAACAAATTAAAAAGTGAATTGGTAAAATGAAGTCACATCATTCAGCAACAATATTTTTATTTGCCTGATCCCTGCAAGCCCATATTACTGATTCAGTTATTAATTGATTGATTGCTCTAATTTAAAAAAAAATACATGGAAAATTGAATTAAACTCCCAACATTTACACACTGTGAAATTATATATATATATATATATATATATATATATATATATTTACTACATATATATATATATATATATATATATATATATATATAGTGTTTTAAACAACAAATCAATTTAAATTATTTGTTAATTAAAGTTACAAAAATAAAAATCAAATGAATATATTTTTGAGATTAATGTGAAAGCATTTCAAACATTCATTAGATTATAATGACATAATCAAACGCTACAGGTATATTATAAAAAATTAGAAACCTGGAAATCATACAGTAAACTTACCTTAACAACATAAATATAGCAGTAATTTTCAATTATATTTGTAACGAAGTTATCCAGAAAACAAATTGTTAACATCCTAAAAAGAAAAAAAATCATATTAAAATTATTTAGTAAGTTAGTAAAATTTTATGTATATTTTTTACTTATTAATTTAAAAGTACAACGATTTTTGGAATATTTATTAAGAAATACATATAAACATTTTCTCCAAATATGCACAAACACCCAAATACATAAATATGCACAGATTTACAAGCTTAACCAAAAACAAAAATATTAAATAACGTTTCTATTTTACAGTCAGCTTATATTTATCAGCAGAAATCTTTTGTCCTATATTAAAAAAAAACAATATTGGGTAATCATATATTTACCTTGCTATGATGTCATGACATTGTTTCTATGCACTGGAATGGGAAGGGGGGCCTCCAATGTTTTTGCCTGTCTGGAGGACAGGCCAATACATTCTCAATTATAAAATTCAGTGTGTAGAAACAATGTTGACCATCATGACATCATAACAAGGTAAATACGTGACTACCCAATTTTGGAATCACTACATATCAGAGAGTAGTGACACTCCAATTTTGATACCATTTTCTACCTTATTGATCTTCATTGGAAAATATCAATTTTATACTTTTTTGTATATTATTTTGGAATTTAGGTTAATGGCTTAAATTTTTCAAAACCCCCAAAATTTAAATTTAATCCCAATTAGCTTATCTAATTAAATAACGATATTTTTAGATTAGCAATTATATATTTTAGTGAACCCAATTATAGGATGACTGATGTGCCATTGATCTTTTAAAAAAGAATGGTATAAAAGACACTTATAATTCTTAAAAGTATGTATTAGCATAATTTATAAATTATGATTGAGTTTAATATTGCCAGTAGTAATAAAAGTATAATAAGTAGAAAACTATAAGCAAAATGTAAAGAGTAAGTAAATAAATGATTTGTTTATTTAGAATAGTTGTATTAATGATGATATCCACATTCTATTGATTGTACCAATATTATGATTATAAACACATGCAACCTTAAAAAAACATATAGGAATTTTCTAAGTAGAAAAATTAGATAATTATAAATGTAAAAAATTAGATAATTTATCAATAAGTATAAATAATAAAATTCTGCTTTAAATATATATTTACTTACATGCAATTTTATCATCTGTCCAAGATTCAATGTTTTCAATTGCATTAGGAATAAAAACTCCTAACAAACTAAAAGATTAATATTGAGCACTCCTCATGGCACAACTGAAAGAGAAAACTATATCTTTAACAACTGATTAACAATAAATAAAGTTGTAGAGCTGGGTTCCATTTTATCAGACTTTTTGCAAGGAATAAATAAAATGAAGATTCTGGAAAAGGACTGCATTTTAATGGTTGGGAACATTTGATTTTTTGATGAATGTTGTTGATAAGAGAGAAAATACTATAGTAACCCTATAGACTGCAATATTCCTTGGCATCTAAACACATTACTCATAAATTACTTTTTATGGTTAATCCATAGTCAAATTTGCAGACACATCTCAAGTATTTTTTTCTTAGTTCCTAACTAATACATGCCAATGATTCAAAAAGTTTGAGAAGTTGAAATAGTTTAGAATATTTTGAGGAATATTGATTGCAAAAGCAAATTATTGTTATGCTCCTATAGAAATGGGCTTGATAATGTATTCTGAAAGCTATAAAAGTTTTATTTCTTTAAAGATATGATTGAGTGTCAGACTTTGTGGTATAAGGTTCTCAGATTGCTTCCAGTTCTGACACTTTTATAAAACTTCTTATGAATTCTCAAGTAATAAAATTATTTGATTATTTATTTATATTATCCTACAACATTCATTAAGTGAAAAAATATCTCTTGATTATAGTGAGAGGACAGGGGATGAAGAACTTTCATTACAATATACAATAAGAATGTATCTCACTTTCTATTCAAATAAAAATGTGCTTTGGAGAATGATTATCAAAGTGTTAATATAAACATGACAGTTTTAAAATCTAGCTTAGAGTGTTCAAAACACATGTGCAAACTGATATATCAAATTTAGTATCATTTATAAATAAACATGTCCTATCTCCATAATATTGCAATAACTTTTAATTTGAAACCAATGAAATTAATTAATATTCTTAATGTGTTTTTGTTTTTCATTTTGGTCTTAATTTATATATGATGATCACAATGTGCAAAATAAGAAAAATATTGATTTATGTGTTAGACTGCATAGATGCTAATGTCCTCTAAGCATATTTACATACAGCTTTTTGCACTTTATATCACAGGAATTAAAATAGTATTGTTTTAATGCACCTTTACAGTTACAACATCAACTAATACTTTAAAGGAAGACTTTAATCTTTATCATATGTGCCTTGAGTGTTTATGGTAGTCAAACAATGCTATTTTTGACTATATAGGGACCTCTCAAACCTTGACACAAGATAGAGACTTTAGAAAGATAAGAATGTATAAAAAATAAGATAGCTGTTTTTATATTTATAAAATTGCTATCTCATGTTGAAGTTTGAGAAGTCTCTCTATAGCCAAAATGCAACATTGTTTGATTATTATAAACATTCAAAGTGCATATGATAAAGATTAAAGCCTTTCTTTAAAGTATTTACATACTTCATATACACTTAATAAATAATCACAAGTTTACATCTGATTATATACTTCAAATATATGGCATTACTACTGCTCTCTGGTTAATCCATCTGAACTAATTATTCTAAATTCAAATTTGTTTTTTAAATATTTTTATCACTGATTGTGTTCTGAATTCAAAATGAGATAGTTTATTTCAAAAAAACAAATTACACAATCATATCCAATGCAAAAAAGATCTAAATATATTACTGTTTAAAAATCTACATAAATGAGGTATTCTGAAAATGTAACTATGAAGGAAATAATGGAATAATTAATTATTTGGGATTCATTATTTGGGATTCATATGAAATTTGAAAGTGTCAGAGAGAGATCATAAGTTTCAGAATCCACTATCTACCAATGCATTAAATAAATCACATAGGGGCAAAATTAACTATGTTAGGGGATGCTTAAATAATGACAAACCATTACTGGCAAATATTAAGTTGTACTAATTAATCAGATTACCAGATGTCTTAAATACTACAACTCACCTTTGAGTAGAGAACTTATAATATATATATATATATCTTACATTGCAGATTATAATCCAACTAAAAAATGCAATAATGAAAAATAAAATTGCAATAAGAAAATAAAACCATGTTTAAAAATTATCAACGTTTGTATTCTATTATTAAATGATAATAAAGAAATTACTTTAAAGTATTTTTATGATTCTCCAACCTTTAACAGTATTTTAAACAGACAGCAATCTACATATCTAAATTAAAAACGAAATTAATTTTCTTTTATTCGGTCAAGCAGGAGATTCGTTTCTTGAAAACAATAGACTTTATTTCAGAAGATTCAGCAATTCAACAACAGGAAGGTACAAATTGTTTAAGATTTCTCTCATGTGCAATAAGTTTAGCATTGAAAGAAAAGTAGCATTCCAATTACACTTAATTAAGCAGGTGACCTAGTTAAAAAAGCCCACTTGAAAAAATTAAGTCATACTTTAAAAAAAAAAGTCTTCAAAGAGAGCTCTGGAAAATTTTTGATTGAAAATGTAGCTTTGAACGCTTCAACGCACTGCTAGATTTACTTTCTGAACATCAGTTTACAAGATTTTCTTTCAAAATTGATTAAAATTCATTTTGTTTTTTAAATCAATGATCAACTGAAAAGCATTTTTAAAAATAAATAACGTATATGTAACAATATATATATATACACAAAAACCTAGTATATGCTAGCTCATATGTTTATGAATAAGGCTCGAATCCGAGCCGAGTAAACATACATTTTGGGTTTGACTTTAGTCAATCTATATCCTACAATCGCTAATCCTATAATATTAATGAATAAATTGGTTAGATAGTTAAACAATAAAAAGAAAATTCCCAAAACCTTAACACTCACTAGCCCGCAAACTGGGTGATTTTTATCTTCTTTACTAATGCTCTGAGAGAGATTGTTAGAGAGGCTAATCAAGCCTATTTTATCTTTTATCAAATGTTGTTAATTTTGCAAAGTCCAATCTATGAATTATAGCCAATTTGTATGAGTATATTAACCACCCCCATAATATATATATATATTAAATTTATATATATGATACTGGAAATTGTTAGCATTTCGTAATCTAGAATAATTCATTACAACGTTGGTGGACTAGCGGTTAGCATAGCTGACTTCCAAGAAGCTGGCCCAAGTTCGCTTCCATATGAAAACAAGAAAAATAAATTTTAATTTAATAATATTTATTGTATCAATATTCATTATACAAAAAATATTAATCTACAAATTGCCCTATTTCTTTTTATTTTTTATTTTTTCTGTGTTTATTTTTTTGTCCTTCTAGAGTTTGAAAAAGTAAATTGTTTAGAATGGGTATTATCGATAATATAATGAATACATTTTATAAAGTTAACTCCATATCTACTTTATTAGACATAGGGATTAAATTATATATATATTCAAATATTTTCATGGACAAAAATATTCTCAAATAATTTTTGAATGAGAAGCTTTGTGCATATGATTAAATATCTATTATGGCTCGTAGCACCATCGACTTCATCAATTTTCTTAAAAAATAGGTTGCTCTAAGTATGAATTTGGACTCATAATTTTTTTTTTCTTCATGCACATGGCAATGACAGAATAAATCTATAAATAACACATTATCTTCAGGGTTCAATTTTTTTTTTAGTTGTGAGAGAATATATATATACTTTAAACCTTTTTTAAAAATTATTTTATATTCTCAAAATACATTGTTGAGGAATTTGAATTTTTTTTTCCAGTTATGTATTTTTTCCAAATAGCATTTACTTTATTCCATTTCCACTTTTACTCATGCTAGTGTACTTTTAAAGATTTCTATTTTGTTAAAGTTGATATCATATTTATTAGCTTTATGTGTGAATAATTAAATATATTTCTCTGGATTGTTTTCTTATTTTGTGAAAGATTTAGAAATAACATTATTTAATTCAAAAACTAAAAGTAATCTGTCCATGCTTAATGTATGTTTGGTCTTGCGGTAGTAATGCTATTGATATATTTTAAAATTTACTAACCATAGAAGTTAAAAATTAACTATCAAATCCCGTTTTCAAATTCATTAAAAAACAAATATGTTTCATTGATTCTTTTACTAATGCATACTATTCATAAAAATAAATACACACATATAAATCTAATTTTTATCATCATTTATCTTAATAATTCTATATGGTTCACTTATTTGATTATTACTGAAAATATGCTCTTTAACAAGAAAAAAAGACTAATAATTCAGAAATTAAAATGCTCCTTACTTTCAAAAATAGGTTCAAGGACAAAAATTGTAATGTCTCCATGAAAATAAGATTCATATGGTTTAAAACAAAACTAAGTTAAAAAACAACATAAATAAAAATAAAAATGAATTGGGCAAAGAATGGATTTTTTTATGTGCCAAATCTAGATGCAAGGATTAAAAAAATAATTTGCAAAGATTTCAATGTCTGGTCCAATTACCCTTATGTCTAAACAGACTGATCAACAATTCAAAAGATAGAATAGAAAAAGATAAGTATAAAATCATACATTCAATTATTTGCTAAGGATTTTATTATGGTGAGACAAAAGCTAGTGTGGAAATGTCTTTATGATAATACATATACCAATATAATTGTCAAGTTAATTACATTTTCTCTAATCATGAAAAAATTACTGGACACAAATTTTATCCTCAAATAAATAATGCTGTCTGCAAAGAGTCTAATGATAGGAAAACAAAATTAAAAGAGCCTGTTTTATTTTCAAGTCTAGTAATTTTGTTAATCAAAGAAATAGAAATGTTCATTGAGTATAGACTGAAATATTAACCAGTCAGATTAGTTGGATCACCATAATTTGGTTGGCTGAATATTACTATTATTATCAAATTGTTCTTCTCCATATTATACATAAATATATGTGTATGTATAATTTATATTATAGACAGAGTAATTGATTCATTTATTTATTATCTTATAGTATACACATGAATTATGAGTATCTGAAAGCACTAAAAGTATACAAAGAAATAGTTAAATTAGGAGAGTGTTTGAAGTTCTTAAAATAGTGCAAGCATTATAAATAAAGTTGTTCCGAACTGCTATAATACCTTTATTAATTCATCTATTTATAGAAGGAAGGAAGCCATGAGTCTATTACAAATTGTTATTAAAGTTTGTTGTTAGAAAATATAAGAAGCAATTATATTTAAATATAGTAAGAAAAAGAAGATTGTTGGCATTTTATGCAGTGTCTGAAGATATTATAAGCCAGTGTAAGGGATTACAAATAAGTTTGTAACAGAAGTTTGTAACAAATTTAAGTTTTTAGCAGAAGAGCAGAATATTATATGGCCTATAAAGAAACACAAGATAATTGCGTAAATTTATCGAGTGTAAAAATGTTGAACGCATTTAAAGGCCTATTAGATGAACCCAAATTTGTCGGGAGAGAGGGGGGGCTGAGAAAATATGAAAATGAAAATTATTGCAGATATTAAGAGAGCATATGAGTTCTCTGATAATAAATAAAAGGATGTAATCAAGAAAGTAACTCCAATGTTAAAGGATAAATATTATTTTGGAAAGCGGAATCTTTGAATAAAACAATTTTAAATCAATGTTGCAAGAGAAAAAGATTATTTGTATGAAAAAGATAAAAACAAATTGATTCGTTTTAATTGATAAAAACATATATAATGAGAAAAATGTTCAGCAAATCAATACATTGAAATTAAAATGAATCAAGAATTATTATTTTAAATCAATGAAAGATAAGTTTATTACCAGTGTTTTATGCCCAAATAATAAAAAAAGCATTTACTCAAAAAAAATATCTGAAGATGTATTAGTGTGCTACAATTATTCTGCATATTCACAAATGTTAAAAGACATAAAGACAATGCTCCTCTGAGATTAATGATCGATTTGGAGGTTATTATTATTATAATTCATCTCAGCTGGTTGCAAAATGATTGCACAAGTTAATTGGCTTTGATTGATTTACTATTAAATCTAAATTCAAAATCATAGACAATGAAATCTATTAAGACTGTCTATAATTATTTTATGGCATCATTAGATGTGTGCAAATAATATGGACCAGATGGATCATCTGCAATCCATAAACATAATTAAGAAACTCTTATTAGAATATAGTATAGAGATACCTAAAGCCAAATTTATTATTAAAGACTTAGAAAGAATCAATGGTAATATTGAAAAATATGCAAAAGATTGTTCCAAATGGAGAATAGCTGGCTAATGGGGTTTGCAATGACTGGTGACATTTACAGTCTGTACATGTCAGTGACTGAATATCATATTATACAGTCATTAGTAGAGAGAAATTGTGATTTTTATATAGAAGTTATGTTGATAATCTTTTCTTATATGCTTCTAGAAAGGTGATTGAGAATATGTTTAAGAATTTAAACAATAGTTCAGGTTTAATATGGACTATGGAAATTTAGATTAATCAAGATTGGAAATAGTTAGATTTTAAGTATCTACCAAGACCTGAGACCATAATGAGTTCACATACAAAATGATTATCAAGCCATTAAATGCAAAAAGGCTTTATACCCCCTTCATCACACATCCCTCTCAAGTATAATTTGGCAAGAATTAAATGTTTTACACCATAATTTATAATTGTGTAAACAGATGGAAAGAAGAATAAGTGTGGGAATTAAGATTGTTTTATGATAAAGCTAAATTTAAACACAACATAGATAAAAAAAATGGACAAAAATGGATTTCCTTAGCTTATGTACCAAATCTAGATGCAAGCTTAAAATAAGTAATTTATAAAGATTTTAATGTCAGATTTAGATCATCCATATGTTGAAACAAACTGATTTACAATTCAAAAGATCAGGTGGAAAAAATGATAAGGATAAAATCATATATTCAATTATTTACCAAGAATTTGGTTGTAATGCCATTTATTATGATAAGAATCAATGCTTTCATGACAAAGCATATACCAATATAAAATGTCTAAAATGGACTCACCAAATTAATTCTGATTTTTCAAATCACAAGAAAAATACTGGACTTGCATTTTACCTTCAAATAATTAATGCTGTCTGTGACAAGCCTAATGATAGGAAGAGGAAGATAAAAAAGGCCTCTGGTTTATTGCCAAGTCTAAAATTGTCCATCAAGAAACATAAGTGTTTCACTGAGCATGCAGGGATAGTAGTTGGCTACTTTAGTTAGATTGTGATATATTGGTACACATTATGAAAAGAGAACTGGGTAAATATTACTATTATTATAAAATTATATATGTGTGTATAATTTACATAATTGCAAGAATAGTGATATATTTCCATGTACTAAAATTTAAAATACTATTATAATTTTTTAGCATCTATAAAATTTCAGTTGAAATTGCTCCCAATATAAAGTTACTCTGAAAGGAAAATGGAAGAAATGTTAGGGCAATTGTAGTAACAGCAACAGAAAAAGAAACAGAAAAAATACTTACTATTAGCATAAGTAGAATCCAATGCATCGCATATTTATTTACAATTTAAATTAAAAAAAAACATATATCAGTTTTAACAAAATGTAAATTCTGGGGAAAAATGACTAATATGACAAATGGCTTCTAAAAGTGGCAATAGGGATTTCAGAGAAAAGAAAATACATAAGAGATTCAACGTTATATAAAAAAAGTTATTAGAGAAAAAAATCTTGTCAAAAATCTGGAACCAACAAAAAATGAAAACAGATAAAAAAAATAAAGATTTACAAGAATTTTTATGATTTAAAAACACAATAAACTTTAAAAAAGATGTACTGTAATCACATTAAAGTATCAATTTTTATTAATTTATTTTCATATATTTATTGAGTGTTTCTGTTTGGCTTTAAATTATATATATATAAAACAAAGCAGATCAAAGTATCCTTCATCACGATTCACGTATGGACAATATTAAAGGTCAAAATAGTTTTAAGTCCTAAACAAAAAAATTTCCATTGTATGTAAATGTAAACATGTAGATTATATTTATCAGAAAAGTAAATCAATTTACATTTGCTTTTTATTTCTTATAAGGATAGTCAATTATACTACTGATACTAATCAAGGCAATTTAAGATCTCAATAAAGCCTCATTCCATATAACTAATTTAATTTTTACGTTTTAATAACCTTGTGAATAAATAATTAAATATCAAATTTATAAATTCCAATTAGTACATTGCTGCCAAGTATGTAAATATAGGATCAATAAATTTGCCAAAGGCTAAAAAACAAATATAACATGATGTGCATTTGCAAAACAAATTTGATAATAGAAAGTGTGCAATGATATAATTAATTATGGAAATTTATCATACTAGTAATTATATTTTTGCACTTACCATAAATTTTTATCCATATATTTTAAGTACATTGAACTTAAAAGATTTATTATACTTACATAAACAAATTATTTGTCAAACAAAATTTCAATCATATAACCAGTTAATTCACATATAAAACTCAACAATTTTGACATCATAGTAAAATAAAACCGATTTTTAACTTGATATTCATTTTTTTATTTAGGAAACCATTTTTCAAATTGCTTAAAAGACATTTGATAGTATAAAATGAAATGTATTAAGATTTTTTTTTTAATGTCAAATTTGAAATCAATTACAGAATTAATTAATTAATTAAGAGGTGATCTTTATTTAATTATCCTAAACATAATTTGAACAACTACAAATTATCATCTTAAATACAAATTGATATCAATTAATAATTCACTATGTAATAACCTATAACATGATGTTGTTGGAAGAGGTGATTGATGACATTTTCCATGTAATATCAAAGTTGGAAACATGTAAATTTATTGGTGAATGACATAAAAGTTATTTGACTGTAAATCAGTTTATATAGTTGCGAGTTTTCTATTAGCAAATATGGTTTTATCTTATATAAACAAAAAACTGTGAAATAAATTCCACAATATTCAAAATAACAATATGTAAAATTAAATAGTAGTTACAGCATATAATGGTATGTTTATTATCCTGAATAACATTATACGGTTAAAATAAAAATAAAAAATCTCATTAAAATCACACATCAGTAATATTCCCATATACATGGTGAACTTTTTATTTGTTTATATTATAAATCATCATATTTATAAAATATAATTTATTTTCTTCAAATTATTTTCTACATGTAAAATCAAAACACTGTTAAAGCAAAATTTTCTCTACAAATAAATGAATGTTATGCAAATATGTATTTAAATGTATGTACTAAACATTACTATTTATTATACAAAAGTTTATGTTCATTAATTTACTTTTTCAATATACATTTCAATTCACCAATGTATTTCAACCCACATGAGCACACTGCCTTATATATATATATATATATATATATATATATATATATATATATATATATATATATATATATATATATATCACATTTGTTGATTCTATTAATAATAGACATTTCACTAATAATTAATGTACCAGTATGTGGTCCATCATTAAATGCCACTTTAAAACATAAAAATATCAATGATGTAATCATACTCCACTCTATTATTTATATATAATAAAAAGTCTTTCTCCATCTATAAGTAAATTTATATAATGTATATAAAACTTTGCATACATATTGAACTATTTCCATAACCTAACAATAAATAATGAATGTCTTTAGAAAATTCAAGAATTTTTTTTTTTAACATTATTTAAATTTTCTATTTACATTCAACTATTAGAAATAACTCACTAGTATATATTCACAATGATTTGAGTAGTAGTATTCTTTTCCCATCTTCAGTTATTGGTGTTGGTCTAATCAGTACTAGCATGGCAATCAAATCAGAACTTTTAAATTTTTGAATATTGAATTTTAAGCTACATTCTAACTACGTTATTCTTCTAAAGGCAATAGACAAGATAAATTTCATATATTTAGCTTTGGGATTTACCTGATTTATCCACTGTTTACTAAGAGCAAAGTTAATTAGTAGCACAGATGTCATATATTGTCACACTAGTTGAATTTATATGGTTATTTGCTATTTTTATGTGAGTAGAGTCTTTAACTTTTGTTTTTTATACGTTTAACCCATTATTCAATATTTTATATTTTCTCAATTGAACATATGTTCATTGGCACATAACAGTCTGCTACTGTAGACACATATGTTTTCTGTTTTTAATCATTTGTTGTGCCCTTACATTTTTTATTCAATAGGATGACTGGTTTCATTAATAAACATCCTTCTCTATTTACATGGTATTTCATAGATGCAGTTTTTCTTTTTATGCATATCAAGTTTAGGCTTTATATTTGTTAGAATCCCTCATAGTGTACTATGGCTCTGGAAAGCTGTTTTGATATTATATTTATTGCATAGTTTTTTTAATGGGTCTGATAATCCTGGTAAGTGGCTAGATTGAAGTGCTCATTTTTTTTTTATTGTCTATTTAAAACTTTTCTCAATAAGAGTCCATTCTATTGAGATCTTTTCTTTTTGAAAATCACTGGTTTCTGAACCAACTTCTTTTGCTGCATTCCTTAGAGATAGCATAATTCCGTGATTTTTGTTTCTGGTATGATTGGATGTATATGCTAAATGGGTTGTTTGTAAACTGTACTTTTGATTTTGACATCAGGGAATCTTATCACAAGAACTTTAATGGAAGGACATGTGTTGCTAATGAATGTCCAGAATGTTTGTAATTGGGCTTCATTATGTGGCTATATGACAAATGTATCATCAACATAGTGATGCCAAACTTTAAGTAGATATGGAGTAGTATTTATGGGATATGCTTTCAAATTTTTCCATGTAAATATTGCTAATCAGGTTTGACAGTAGTGAGCTCATCCCCATTTCTTGGTAATGCTGTTATATTGAAAATATGTTGTTGTTATGCAAAATGTTAATAGTTCAATTACACTATCAATAGGAAAAATTGAGCTGGTTTGTAAGCTGTTATCATTAGGAATTTCCTTACAGTAGACAATATTTAATCACATGGTACTTTTGTGAATAAACTTCACACATTAAAGCATGCTAACATGTCAGTTCTTTTAATTTTTATGTTCCTGATTACTTCTACAAAGTGCTTAGAATTCTGATAAAAGACTGTGTCTTGTTTACCAAAGAATTAAAAACTTTGAGAAAAAATCTTGTCAAGTTTGGCAAGGTGAATTTCTAGAATTAACAATAGGTCTTAATGAAATCTCATTTTTATAGATTTTAGGTAGATCATGAAGATGAGGAATTTTGCTAAAATACATTTTTTTAATCACTGACTACAGTGATGCTTTGTAAGTAATGCTTATAACTTTGTTTCTATACTCATTTTTTTGTATTAACTTGCATTGAGGAAGAAAGGAGAATGCAAATTGAAATCTTTGTTTGTTTAAAGATTTATTAATATTTATTTACCAAAATTTGAGTATCACATTTGAAAATCAATTATATAAAGTAGATGAATATTGGCCACTGGGGATGCTGGTTTTGGCTGTTGGGTGCAGTTTATACATTGTCATATCATGAAAAGAATATCTTAGAAAAAGCTTTTTCAATTGGATATTAAAGCTGATTTTAGATATGCTAAAGATACACTTATCCCAAAATTATCAATTAGCTAGTTTGTGCATCCCAAGTCAAATGTTCCTTTCTTATCCATAAATTATCTGGATTTAGAACATTTTATTTAGAAATAATATGTTGTATAAATTTCAGAATGATTAATTATCCAATACTGAAATATATACTACTGAATTATTGAATAAAGTATATAATAAAAAAGGTATTTTATATACATTATGTAAATTATACATAGATGGAGGAAAAAATACTGAAAACAAAGATTTCACTACCATATATAAATAATACAGTATGTAGAAAAATTATATGTATCATTGGTTTCTATTCATAATAATGTTGTAATAATGTTGAACCAAACACTGGTATATTAATTATTAATGGAAAGGATACTGTTGATAAAATCACCAAATGTCATATTGGATATATAAAATGGTATGCCAATGTGGGTACAATTACATTAGTGAATCAAAATGTGCAATACTAAAGAGAATTAATAAGCATGAACTTTTACATAATAAATTGTATTGTTCTGTGGATAGATTTAAATCTGTACTTGCAAATCATTCAGTTATTTGTAATAAAAGCTTTAGTTTTAACATTGTTTTAATTTTACATGTGGAAAATGATTTAAAAAAAATAAAAATCAAAGAGTTGTATTTTATAAATATGACAGACAATTTATTTAAAAAATAATATATTTGGGTTAACATATATAAATTATAAAAAGTTTGCTATTCACATTATAATTGTACTGTCATATGATTTTAATGATACATTAAATTTTTTTTTAGCTATATAATGTTACTAATGATGGCAGACATGTCATAATATGCTATAACTATTATTTATTTTTATATATTGGTATTTTGAATATTGTAGAATTAATTCCAGTGTTTTTGTTTATCTACATATATATATATATTTTTTTTTATTTTTTTTTTAAAAACTTAGATTTTTTTAGATACTTGTTCATCCATAGACCAATTAATCATGTGTTCATGGATGAATTTATAAAATAAGACATAATCCATAACATTTTTCTACAACTTTTGACTACTTTTATAAGTGATGCCATTTTCTTAACTTTTTATATCTGGAAAGATACTATAAAAATCTTGATTCTCTTGTGGTTTATTTAACATTATTTCATCGTTTTACATATATACTGAATATATATTAACTCTGACAAACATATATAATAAACATATATAACATGAAAACAAGTTTTCAAATTTTATTACTTATTAATTAAGGATATAAAATTTAAAAACAATTTATCATATATATATATATATATATATATATATTGTAACTAAATTATTTATGTAACTAAAATATATACGTCATTGTACCTAAATTATTAATGGGACTAATGTTCAATTTAAACGTTATAACTAAGATATTAATTCAAATAAGTTGTTCTTACAATCATAGTAGCCAAAATATTAATTATCAATCAAAAGGGCATTGTACTTAAATTAATTTCTACTTAAGATTTTTAATATATTGTAGCTAAAATATCATATCCACTTAATATTCTCACAATATATATATATATATATATATATATATATATATATATATATATACACAGATATTATATATATATATATATATATATATATATAATGTCTGTGTCTTGAGAGAGAAAAATGATGATGAGTTAGATATATATCAACTCCAAGATAGCAAAATAATATCATAATAATAATGATTAGAAACTAGTCACTTCAGTTATCTGGTATCTGGCCTATTTCAAATCCTAGTTAAGCATCCATTATATCCTCAATAAACAAGTAGGAACACATTGTAACTTAAATAAACTATTAACACATTATAACTTATGAAATAACATCAAGTGAGTGAGTACCTTGGTAACCCAATGAAAATACTTCCTCAATAAATCCAACAGTAAATTTTACCCACTTTTATCTCTTGGTTTTATATTAAGTGAACACTGGAGTGGATAATAAGTGAATATGGAGTGAATATGGTCTATCAGCACACCACTAGGTTATCTGAACCTAGACAAAGTTATATTCTATAACCTTTTCAAATGTACCGGGTTTAAACCCCTCTGATACCTTATTTCTAACAAAATGTAGGATTTTTGATTTTAGACCCATATCACCTTATGCACTAATATTAAGATAAACACAAAACATCCTTAAGCTATAGTGTTGTATATAAAATGCATCAGACAGAAATTATCTCCTAGATTCTAATATGATAAATGCATTTTAATACCTTCATAAGTTTTATTAGCTCGTATTACACTATTAATTTAGGATGGAAATTCACTCATCCTTGAATGATGTAGATGATAGAATGGTGGTTATTATAATATTATAAAATCATAATCTATTTATGGCCTTTAAACATTTATCTAGCTCATTAATTGACAACATTGATGATGACAATGATGACGATGCTGGTACTTCCAGCCACAGCTTTAGAAGTAAGTCTAACATGAAATTAATTTTTTTAGAAATTCATAACTATTTGGCTAATTTTAGCATGTTTAAATTAGAACTTAAACAGTTAATATTAACCAGTGATGATAAATGATCACAACTAATAAAGAATACTCTTAATGAAAATATATGCCTTATTTAATAAAACAAATTAACATTTATTACTGCATTACTAACATATACATTCAATTTAAAGATAGAAATTAATATTTATATGACTAATAGTTATATAGGGTATATGAGCACAGACTTTCAGATGACCCATCACTCTCCACGCTCAAGCACATATATGCTGAAAAGATAAATAATCACCAATATACATATTTCATGTTAAACCAGCAATCATCAGTTGGTCCAGATTATCTTTTCAGCACATATGTGCTTGGGTGTAACAGTGTTATTAGATAGAGTGGAGAGTGATGGGTCATCTGAAAGTCTGTTCTCATATAACTTATATTACATATATAGACACAGATATATAATAAGCCTGTGTTTCAGTTATGACTAATAGTTATAAGTTATTATATTGAACTCCTAAGATTAATATTAATTTCTTCCCACTTTCCCATAATGAATTGCTAAAATTTTCCATCCACAAGACAAATATTTCATATAAAAAATATAAACAGTCTTTGTGCACACATACTTTTATATCCTTATACATCTTAAAGTTAACATATAAAATAGAATGATTAATTAGAAAAGTGTTACTCAAATCGAAAAGAAAAAAGATTTCCAGTAACAAGTTTTGAATTACTTATCTCCCACTCTCTAAGCTCTTGAAATTGCTACTCATTAACTAAAAAAAACATAATCTAATATTTTAATGTTGTATGCTTATTATTCTCACATTCATATGCAATTATATATATGTGGCAAGTATTATTATATTACCATGTATGTATATGTTTATCCCCATTATAACTAAAATATTATTTAAAACAATTAATAATACAAAAAAAAATCTTTTACATAGTAACAAACATTTCACAACTTTAGATTAATATACAATAATACCCTTTAGAAAACAAAATTTAGCAATAAGTGGGTGTAATAATTTTAGCATACATAAAATCATTAATCAAGGTTATAGCTATTATTACTGAAGAAATTTTTGGTTTAACTTGATTTTAGTTCTCAAAATTCAGACATAAGAAGAGATAAAACTTTATTGCTAAAAATTGTCCTAATAGTCCCTGATATCATAAAAAAAATATATAATGAAAATTCATATTACCAGTCCCTTTTATTTTGTTGAGGCTTCCAAAAGTTCAAACTCAGCTTGTTAAATGTCTCTACATTTTGCAGCAAACACATACCAATCTGTACCATGGGTATATGACCAATTTCCATGGTTCACTGGAACAGTCTTTCTTTGCTTTACTTGAGGCTTGTAATTCATTCATGGTGATGATGATGATGATGATAATGAAGTTGTTTGCTTCAGTAGGAATCATTTGGCACTGGAACTGATTCTTCTTTTCCTGTTCAGCACAATTCTTCTAATAGATGGAGGATATCTGTTATTCTCATATTTATAATTTTGCTGGAGTTTAAACTCAGTCATTGGAATCGGAATTTGCATGGTTTCATACTTAACAGCAGATTATTTATTTTCATTCAGCTTTTAAATGCAGGTGAATGTTTTCTTCTATTTAAAATATGGATGAGCAGCCAGTCACTTCAATCTGATTTCTCCCAATCAATCATAAGGTGTAGAATGCTTTTACTTCAGACAATTTTTTTTCTTATATGATGTGTTGGCTGTATGGTGGGTCAGCAAGCCCAAGATGAAACATATATAGATTTTTAACCTGCCAATTCAGTTATATCAAACTTCAAAAAAAAATTTATAAAAAAAAAATTATTTCAAATTGATATCTTGCAGAATTTAAAGCTTGTCTTCCCCAGTTTCAATATTTAAAATCTCTTTTTCTAATTGACTTTCCATGCTTTTTTATACATTTCTTTTTTTTTTTTATTTTCAGTCAACTTGTTTAATTAGACTGACAATGTGATTTTTCTTTAACTGTTGGTAAAAAAAAAACAATAAATTCACAATAACATGATTTCTTCTTTTTTCCCACTATCATGATAAATTTTGCACCACTATGAAAATTCTATCTCCTCTCTTTGATCTCTGATGAGAATATTTTCCAGCTGGACTTCTGAGTTTTAAGAAATACAGATACAAACAAAAAAAAATTTTTTTAGCAACAACCTTTGAGAAAAAAAAATTAACAGAATTGTCTCTTCTTTTTTTTTAATAAGTGTAGCTATACATTTATTTATGCAATATATACACATACTCTGTCATTCAAATCATTTATAAAACTGGCCTATTAAATTAATCTGAATGCTTCTTAGAAACTATACTTTTAATATTTAAAATTAAATCCTTAAAACTTTGAACCCAAATTATAATCATAGAGAGAAAAAAATAGAAATAGAGAATAAAAATAGCAGAATCTAGTAAGTGTAGATTAATTTTGAAGAAAGTTAATATTTCAAATATGAAAATGACAAACTAAAATAGCTTGTCCACAGACAAAACTGCCTATATGTGTTATAACCTTACTTTTAGGAACTATTGAATAACACAAACAAATAAAGACTATAACTGTTTCCTCACTCTCCTTCTGTCTTAGGCTATAGGAACTTGACCCTGTAGGGTTTAAACTTGGGTGCTCTACAGCTTCCTTTTCTATATAAAAATGTGATGATGATTTTTGTTTCCCTATTTCCTTTCATGCACATAACTAAAAATGTAGCCACTAGCTAAATTAAAATGTGCAGAATGTATATATATATATATATATATATATATATATATATATATATATACATTATACAATATATATATATATATATATATTGTACCGGACCATACTCCCCTGCAGATTTTCTAATCCTAACTTGCACTGAGCATGAAGTGAACAAGATTTAACAGAAAAAGAAATAGATACCAATTTAGCCAATTGTCTTTACTCATATATATTGGTACTTCCAGCTAAACTGATAGAAAAAGTGAATTTACAGGACTCTTCCAGTTAAAGAACACCCTTTAGTTGATATCTTATTTGAATGCCTGAATATTTAGAACAATGGTAAGTACACACCTTTGAAAAATCTATTTACAAAATAGACTTTTGTGCACCACTTCTAGAAAAGAATCACAAAATGAATTTTTCCCCCTCCTAGAAGGATTTGCAATACCATAAGTTCAGTGGAGCATAAGAATAAGATTAAACACCCTGGTAGAGCAATATTCCATATGACTAGCTCAGTGCTCTACATTTAGGGTCTTCAGTGGGTAAGTTAAATGGTTATTACAGGTATGTGGTTGATAAGGAAAGAATACATTTTGTCAAGAAAATAATAATACGACAACGAACAAGTTTAATATTATGATTAAATATTTATTTAATCCCAAATACCCAACACCATTTCATACTAATGATGATATAATAATAATAAAAAATACTAAATAATTAATTATCACAAACCCATATATATATATTCGAGGCATTGAAATCTATAAAATACAATTTTAAATAAGAAATGTAAATATATTAAATTTAAGCGTAAACAGATAATATTATAATAATGTGAAAGCTAAACACTTTCAAACAGATACGCTTTAAAAATGCTTACGTGGCAGTCAATCAGATGGAATAATGGCATCACATGGGACTCTAAATTCTAAAACCCAAGCCAGAACTATTAGAAAAAGATGGGACCCATCTTAATCTATGCCTCAATTAAATTTAAATAAGCCAGACTAAAGCATTTTGAACTAAGAGTGTGAAGCTTAAATACCTTCACATTAAATCCACTAAATATTATATATATATATAAATTAACAATGCGAAATCATCCGATTTACAATGAAGCAATATTTTAAAATCTAATGAAATGATATTAATAAATGTAAATATATTAAATTTAAGCATAAACAGATAATATTATAATAACGTGAAAGCTAAACACCTTCAAACAGATACGCTTTAAAAATGTTTAAGTGACAGCCAATCAGATGGAATAATGGCATCACATGGGACTCTAAATTCTAAAACACAAGCCAGAACTATTAGAAAATAATGGGACCCATCTTAATCTATGCCTCAATTATATTTAAATAAGCCAGACTAAAGCATTTTGAACTAAGAGTGTGAAGCTTAAATACCTTCACATTTAATCCACTAAATATTATATATAAATTAATAACGCAAAATCATCCGATTTACAATGAAGCAATATTTGAAGGTGTTTAGCTTTCACGTTATTATAATATTATCTGTTTATGCTTAAATTTAATATATTTACATTTATTAATATCATTTCATTAGATTTTAAAATATGGCTTCGTTGTAAATTGGATGATTTCGTGTTATTAATTTATATATATAATATTTAGTGGATTAAATGTGAAGGTATTTAAGCTTCACATTCTTAGTTCAAAATGCTTTAGTTGAGCTTATTTAAATATAATTGAGGCATAGATTAAGATGGGTCCCATCTTTTTTTAATAGTTCTGGCTTGTGTTTTAGAATTTAGAGTCCCATGTCATGCCATTATTCCATCTGATTGGCTGTCACTTAAGCATTTTTAAAGCGAATCTGTTTGAAGGTGTTTAGCTTTCACGTTATTATAATATTATCTGTTTACACTTAAATTTAATATATTTACATTTATTAATATCATTTCATTAGATTTTAAAATATTGCTTCGTTGTAAATCGGCTGATTTCGCGTTGTTAATTTATATATATATATAATATTTAGTGGATTAACTGTGAAGGTATTTAAGCTTCACACTCTTAGTTCAAAATGCTTTAGTCTGGCTTATTTAAATATAATTGAGGCATAGATTAAGATGGGTTCCATCTTTTTCTAATAGTTCTGGCTTGTGTTTTAGAATTTAGAGTCCCATGTGATGCCATTAGTCCATCTGATTGTCTGTCACTTAAGCATTTTTAAAGCGTATCTGTTTGAAGGTGTTTAGCTTTCACATTATTATAATTTTAAATAAGAAAAATAATAAATCCCCAAAGCTATTTACAATGTTTTATAAGGAATGGAAGTGATCTGAGCTTTTTTAACCCTGTAGAAATATGTTATACTTTGTGTGATTTGATATACAGATCTTTTCAGATAAGAGATTTTCGGTTATACAAGCATACACTTTTACTCAGTACTTTAAAACCCTTTTTATTGATGGAAAAAATGATAATAATAGTAAAAAAACTATGCATATGTATATTCACACTATGAAATATTTTCAACATGTCAATAAGGCTGGATTAGCTCAGATACTACATAGTACTCAACATGAGGTACAGTATCTATTTGCCTTTTATGATAATTCTAATACATGTATGACAAATTTCAGGAGTAATGACAAGAGGGAAAACGAATAGTAACAAAAAGAATATAATTGCAACCTCTGTTAAAAAAATTAGAATTTGAAATAGAAAAATTGACTCAAAAGATTTAAGTAAAAGCTTTATCATTTATTCCAGTAATAACCATAAATTCAATTTACATATGCAAGGGACAACTCTCTTTTTTAAATGATTAATAATAATAAAATAATAATATATTTAACCGGAATTATCAGAGTTAATTATTTCAATGTTAATAAAATATTTGTAAAATAAAAGAAACTTATGTAGGCATCTTCATTTTCTCCAGACTGGGCTCTGCTCTGAGTGGCTTCAAGTCAACTGGCTGTGCGGTGAGGATTACATCTCATTCAGGCATAGGCAAGGCAGCTTTTGTCTTCATTGTGGGCGGCTGGAACTGGCGTGATCACATCTTGGTGGATTGCAACAGAGAAAGGGTGGCACATTGGCTGGTTGTCTACCCAATGGTCATTTTACTGGACTCTCTGGTAGATTGCTTCATATTATCCTCTGTCTGTATATGATAATAATTTTTATTAAATGTTCATTTGCTATCTTGACTGGTTCATTAATTCTTTAAGAAATCATTAGTTCTTAAAAGAACTGTATAATGGATTTCTTAGAAAATGTCAGCAGTAGTCTTGTCCATAAATTAATCTCTAAGTAGCTGGTTGCTTGGAGAATGCTGGAGCCAAAGTAGTGAATGACTTGCCCAGAATGACTGCCAAAGAAAGAATGAATTCCCCAGCACTGATTAAAAATTATCAAAACCACTCATAAGAACCAATTCAGATAGCCCTCTGAGAAGTATGAATCAGCCAATCCTTTTAATTTACCTTATCACATAGATTATAACATTCCTTTCTATTTTTCCAATTAAATTTTACATTTTAGGGTTTAATATAATGACTTCCATCTTGAATAACCCAGACCACTTGCTTACAAAATCAATTCAAAAGAATTTTTAAAAAGATAACAGTTTAATTATAGCATTATCAAACATTTTGCTTTTGATCAGATTTTTGCAAAAGCAATTAACATTTTTGCTTACAGAATAAGATAACAATTTTTATAAAAGTAATTAAAACAATGATATATATATATATATATATATATATATATATGAGGGTACAATATATATATATATATATATATATATATATTGTACCCTCACTTCTCGATATATAATATAATTTAAAATATGACTAGCTCAATAAAATCATTATACTCAGCTAAAATATGTACAACTATCTTTAATATATTTTTATAATATTATAACTTATCAGATTTATTATAAACTTATCAAAAATTAATATAGTTCAATATTATGTATTAATTAAATAAATATTTACTAAAATCATGAGACTGTGAAGTGAAGTTACAATTAGTAATTGGATTTACATTGAGCCAATGCCTCTCCAAGACACTATCTCAATGGCATAAGAATACTATTACCTCTTTATTATCTCATTACTAACTCTACAGCATTCTTATGACTTTTATAAATGAACTATCTTTAATAATAACAGATAAATAAATCTCAATCTTTTGTTAAGGAAATATAATTAATTGATCTCAGGTTCTTCTAATTATCTTAAAGTAATAATAATATTTTATGTAGATAGGAATGATAAGGGATTTAATATCAAACCTAAATACACCCAACTTATTCTAATAACAATAGCTAACAATAATAATCTTTAGTGTATAGCTTAATCTTATCTATTTGATTATACTATTAATCACTAAGAAAATAAGTAAATCATATACATGTCTTCATTTTCATATAGTATCTTAATTTTAAAATAGACCAAAATCTTATAATTTAACAATTTGTGGCAATAAATAATATTATACTCTTACATTGTGCATTATAATTACTTTATGACCATTGTAATATTATATGTTAATGTCAATCAACTTCTATAAATTATATTAATAAAATATTATGTTTCTTTCTCAAATAATATTAATGATAAATTCATATTGTGCAAATATTATGTTTATTCAAATTATCTGTTGTCAAATGCTGTGGTGTAAAATAATGAATTCAACACATCTTTTAAAAACAATTTAACAAATTTATTTACATCAACTTTAACACTAACTTATTTACACTATTTACATTTAAATGGAACTAAAGAAAATAAACAAAAATAAAAAAAATAATAATACAAGATTTTTACACTGTTACTATTTCCATAATCATAAATAGATAATTTATACATTTCTTAAAATGTTCTATCAATAACATTTAATTATAATTATGACTTTAAATTTTAATAAACATCATTTGTCCTCAGTTAATACAAGAAAAAGGTTTTATGTGAAATATCATTCATGTAGCATGTATGTAAATAAACCAACTTTAATAATTTAAAATGCTATTTCACTTAAGTCCTACTGTTATTTATATTATAATGTATTAGGCTGTATTACATTTATTATCAGTATGACTCAAATATTAATTAATGTATAAACTGATATAACTTTGTAGTATAATAACAATTATTGATTATCACTGTTTATTTCATTCCGATATAATGTTATACTACATGTCTTATCAAAATATGCAATAGGTATATGTTCTTTTAAAAATAATATTTAAAATTATTCAACAATTTCAAATTTTTATAAAGTATTATATCAAATAAAAATTCTATGATTCTTTTCCATTTTTAAAAAAAAAAAAAAAAAAAACTATTACTCTTCTTTACTTGTTATTCCTATTCCTTTATAAAATTACTACCTACAAAAGTCATTTTAACCTTATTTAATTTCAGAAAAACAAATGACTGATTCTTAAAAAAAAAAAAATAATAATAATAACGATCCAAACTCTCTTATACCTCATCCTCTATATACAATAAACCTTCAATCAAAATATAAATTTTTATGTAAAATTCACTTAACTTATCTAATAAAAATAAAAATAAAATATAGATTTTATATACCTCTTACTAACTTGAAAAGAAAAAATAAATAACTTACACTAGTATAATAAATCTAATTTCTAATATTGGAACAGAAACATTAAAATTTATTCACGAAAGAATCATATAATTATTTCTAGGTTCTCATATTACATTGTACTACATTTACATCATCAATTTAAAATATGCATATTAAAATAAAACTGTTATTATTAATCTTATGTGTGTATATTATTTAAATATTAATACATTCATTCAATAATCATATAACATTTGGCTGATCTAAAGAAAACATAGTAAATACATCAAATTATTATTATTATTACACAATTTTTACCATAAATGATACTTCAATGTACAGTCCGTCACACGATGTCCTCCAAGATTTCAATTTTACAAAATAATTTCACATTTACACTCAACAATTATTCTTTAAAATATTACGTGTTGTATAATTATAAAATAAACTTTATGCAATAAAAAGTTATATTAATATTTAGTTATTACTTTAAAAAAAAAATGTAAATGTACCTTTCCTATCTTTCAATAAATTAAGAATTAATTAAATATTTATGTTAGTTAATAAATAAAACATATTACATAACATCCAACGGTGTCTTCTTTCACTATATTGTTCTTTTTCCTAGGCACAAATTTTCACCAAACATTACTTCCTTTTCCGGTACATCACGTGTTTTAAAAGTTTTAAATGAAGAAAATGAAAACGTTCTTTTAAAAATAAAAAAATAAAAATAAGAGTCAATTCCACCATAAACAAAATAAAATTAAAATATTTTATAGGATCCGTATTCATTTCTTTAAGAAAAATTATTTAAAAGTTATTATTTTAGAATTAGTCAATAGTTTATAAAGTTCTTGTTTAATTATTTTAATTGATTTAGATATCCACGTATATTTGCGCATTCCGTAATAGATATTTAGGTAAGATTATTTTTAGAGTCTTCTATACGACCAGCGTTCAGACTCTAATAATATCATAATTTGACTTATAAGTATTTCTTGACCTATTAAATTTTCAATTTATTTGCCTTTTAAAACTATTAAAATGTAGTCTTTTAAACCATAAAGACTTAACAAGGCAAATATTTATATAATTACTGTTACATATTATATCTTTACCAAGATATATATTTAAATTTATAATTTACAAATACTTGCTTCATAAAGAAGTATTTCTCATTCTTTTAAATATCTCTTTTATACAAATTAACTACGATCAGCTGTTAAACTTATACAAGGTCCAACGTATTACTTTTATGCATCTAACAACTCTCCTAGTTAATCCAGCGTTTGTTAAATTTTCAGTATAAAGTCTCCAATACATTTTATCCTTAAACGATGTTTACATGACCATTTGATAGTAAATTGAGCTTCAATAGGAAAATGATCAATAGGGAACTATAATAAATTAACACTGCATATTTATCGGTAACTTTTCTAAATTATTTTTTAAAACTACTCTCTTATAATTTTCAAACGATTTTGAGAGCATCTATAATTACTTAGCTATTTCTAATAGCATACTTTACTTTAAGAATTTCAATCACAAGTCCCCTCCGAACAATTGAACCTTGATTTTATACCGGAAGAAAACTCCCACTTGATTGGTGAATTAAACAATCGACTTGCTAGCTTATTTACATATTTTACCAACAAGACAGAATTAAAAATAAATAATGACTTTTTTAATATTTATTATTTATCACATTATTAAATTCTTAAATCAATCTTTATCATTTATTTAAATCCATTAAACATTTTTTTAAAATATACTTTCTTATTTTACTTTTAACTTTTATAAGATTATTTTTATAAACAAACTAAATCTATTTTATTTGTTATGTTTTTAAGCAGTATTTTAAAAATCAGATTTAATATTTTACATTAATTATCTTACTTTTATCTCATGATAGCTAAAATAATATTTATAAATTTTTATAACAGAATTCTAAAATAGTTTTGCAACTTTATTAAAAAAAACTCCCAAGCATGTGTGTATGTGTCTAATTAACATCTGTTTTACAACAGAGCTACAGACGCTTGTAATAATCTAAAAATAAACTAACAATTCATTTTTTTTAAAAATAAATATTTTTAAAATAATAATATCTTCTAACAACTTTTAAAATAATACTTCGATATTATTAAAATCAAATATTAATCTTCTATTATGTATTACTAATAATTAAAATATTTATATTCATTTATTAAATTTTAATCTTTATCAACAATAAATATAGGCATTTAATTTTAACTTGTCTTTTAAAACTTTAACTTTAAACATTTATTTATTAAATTTATTAATGCAGTATGGATTATGGCCAGTTTTCCCAACCATATACTATTATCATTCCCATTGAAATGTCTCTCTCAAACATCAGCACAATTTTTACATATCAAATACTCATGAATTACTTTAGTTACACTTTTTAAAAGATTGTTATAAACAAAATTAACATCATATAGTTAAATATGTCTTAAATTTAAAATTTTTTAAATAGATTGATACATCAATTTATGGAGACCCATACAAAAGAGCACAATATATATATATATATGTTGGAACAATTGCTTTTCTCTATTTAAATTTTTCAGAGAACAGCAAATACATAAAATGATATATATATATATATATATATATATATATATATATATATATATATATATATATACACAAAGGAAAAATAAAAAAATACATGAGTTTGTGTGTGTGGGTATTCTACTGCTCAGACCCAACGTCTATTACCAATATAGCACATTTATATATTCACTGTGCTTAATATATACAATTTTATCTTACAGCAGTCTTTGTGAAGGCCATTTGATAATGTCTGGCACAATATATATATATATATATATATATATATTATATAACTTTTTGGGATATACCGTGTCTTATTTTCCATTGAGCACCGATATTTCGATGGAATAGCAACCACCATTTTCAAGGTTAACTTTTGAAAGAAAAACTGTTAGATCTTAACAAATAACGTGACTGTGTGCGAGATGAGAAATGAGATTTCACTTCAGCATTCACAATATGAGGCTTATCAAAATGTTTATTTTCCTCAGTATTTTTACCTGTTAATTTTAAGTTAATATTGGATAAAAAAAGAGGTTTCCACATAGCTGGAATACATTGTGCTTCATCAGTTCTATTTAAACCAGTAGGTCTCTTTAATATTTCAATTGACTCTCTCATTGTTCTTAAATCATATCTTTCCAAATTAGCAAGTATTTTTGTATTCTAAAAATTAGGTTTGTGGCCAGTTTCTAAATAATGGGAATTTCAATTGACACTCTCATGGTTCTTAAATCATATCTTTCCAAATTAGCAAGTATTTTTGTATTGTCAAAATTAGGTTTGTGACCAGTTTCTAAATAATGGGAAATTTCAATTGACTCTCTCATGGTTCCCATTATTTAGAAACTGGTCACAAACCTAATTTTGACAATACAAAAATACTTGCTAATTTGGAAAGATATGATTTAAGAACCATGAGAGAGTCATTTGAAATTTCCCATTATTTAAAAACTGGTCACAAACCTAATTTTGAAAATACAAAAATACTTGCTAATTTGAAAAGATATGATTTAGCAACCATGAGAGAGTCAATTGAAATTTCCATGTTTCCAGTGCTCAAGAGGCTACATGGGTCAGTCTAATAGACGAATTAATGTCAGAATTAAGGAACATAAAAATGCTTTTCAACAAAAAATTAGCACATCAGTTTTTACTTCCCATTATTTGAAACTGGTCACAAACCTAATTTTGACAATACAAAAATACTTGCTAATTTGGGAAGATATGATTTAAGAACCATGAGAGAGTCAATTGAAATTCCATGTTTTCAGTGCTCAAGAGGCTACATGGGTCAGTCTAATAAATGAATTAATGTCAGAATTAAGGAACATAAAAATGCTTTTCAACAAAAAATTAGCACATCAGTTTTTACTTCCCATTATTTAGAAACTGGTCACAAACCTAATTTTGACAATACAAAAATACTTGCTAATTTGGAAAGATATGACTTAAGAACCATGAGAGAGTCAATTGAAATATTAAAGAGACCTACTAATTTAAATAGAACTGATGAAGCACAACGTATTCCAGTTATGTGGAAACCTCTTTTTTTATCCAATATTAACTTAAAATTAACAGGTAAAAATTCTGAGGAAAATAAACATTTTGATAAGCCTCATATTGTGAATGCTGACCTGGAATCTCATTTCTCATCTCGCACACAGTCACATTATTTGTTAAGATCTAATGGTTTTTCTTTCAAAAGTTAACCTTGAAAATGGTGGTTGCTATTCCGTCGAAATATCGGTGCTCAATGGAAAATAAGACACAGTATATCCCAAAAAATTTTAATTTATCTACATCATATAACCGTGAAAACATTAAGTATAATATATATATATTGTGCCCTTTTCTATAGGTCAGTAATAGTTCATAACAGCCAATTACTAAAAAATTTTAAATTTAGAATATGTTCTTTTAATATGGTAATTGTATTAAGTCAATTATATCTTTAAAGTACAATTTGAAGCTAAAGAGAATACGTAGTATATAAAATCATTTAAAAAATAGTTATATAGAGCTTTAAATATTGTTGCATATGGTTGTAAAAGCTGGCCATATTAAATAACACAGCTATAAATATTAAAAGTATATTTAAAAATTCGATTTTAATAGTTTAAAACTGATAATTTAATAAATGCTATGTTTAAATTTATAATCATATTTAATAGTCAAAATTAATATAATATATTTTAAAAATAAACTTTGTGATGGTGAGAATTGTATTTAATTCTATATTTTCTAAATTGTTCTTTCAAATTTTATAATTATATTATATAATATAATAAGTGTATCAATTTTATTAGTCTAGGCAGAGAAATAGATTGAAAGTCGTCTGTCAAAGTTATTAATCATGTGACTTGTATATTACATACGTTCACACACACGCTTGTTTGAGTTAATAATAAAGTTTAAAATATTTTGAAATTGCAGTATAGAATTGGATGGAATTGTTGCCTATCATAAAAGTAAATAGTATTAAACATTAAGTTAACTATCGTATAACATGTTTAAGTAATGTAATACAGACGAATACAGATATAATAAAAATTAAATATTTTGTTTAAATAAAAATAGATAAATGGAATAAGTTATGTTTAAATAGTTTTAATAAAATAATAATTTATTTAAAAGTAATATTTTAAATAATATTTTTAGTTCATTACGTCACGATTTCTAATTTTGAAATTTAATTCTACTATAAACTAAAAATATGTAAATTTGTTCTCAAGCTAAAATAAGAATTAACCAATAGGAATAGGTATTCTTACAGACTATAGATATGAATTGCACAGGGGTATAAGGGGAGATTAATAATGTATTGAAACCAGAGAAAGGTAAATTATAACTATCAAAAAGATAGTATATATTTTAAAATTTTTATTTTAGTCAATTTTTTTTTTAGTACTTTCTTATTGTTTTATTTGCAAAAAACTAATTGATAATTTTTAAGAGTATTTTTGCAAAAGAGGGTGTTAAAAAAATAATATATTTTAGAAACTTTGTGGAGATGATTTTCTAATTTTTTAAAAGTTACTTGCCAGTCGTATTTTATCTAAAAAATTTAACCTAAACTTCGCAATAGAAAATGGATATACTGTGGAATAAAATGGATATAAATTGTAATACTTTAAAAATGTTTGGAATATTTATTGATACAGCTTTATTAATACTTCACCGAAGAACTGTTTTGGTACATAAAAAACCACAGCTCGGACATCATACGGAGTCTAATGAAAAAATTGGAGACGCATTATTATTTATAAGCCTATCCAAGATTTATTTTTTAAATAGTAATAACACAATTGTATATTGCATAAATTATTTTATATAATATTATATCAAAAGGAGTAAAATGTTATATCCTTTCTGAAGGTAACATTTTTTTAATTTATTTTTTAAAGTGATATATAAAAATACCAAATGAAAGTTTAAATGTATTAAGAAGGAAACTTATATAAAAAAGTGAACATATAGTTGAATAAAAGATGGATCCATAAAAATACAAATAGTACTTAAAAGTTTATCAGATAACTAAAGCTAAATTAGATGGAATATACATGGATACGCCGGCAGAGAAAATACTTAAAAAAAAACCTTTATGGGATTAATTAATATTATACTTTAATAATTATCATCCTAAATACTAAAACCAAGGATTATTTTCTATAAATTTTACTAAATGGATTAATAATTATTTTAATTTTAAACATTAACATGCTTGGAGGAGAACATTTTTAAAAACTCTAGAGAAAATAATAAACATTTTGGACTTATCAGGAACTATCGTCAAGAAAATATGTAATTATAGTTTTGATTCCTTTTATTTTGTTAACCTAGTTTAAATCTAAATTTTTATATAAGATTAGGAAAAACATAAAAACATTAATTTATTAATATTAAACTTTTATAATATAACAATCTAATAATTTAGCTAAAAATATTTTAATATAAAGTGTATGGGTGTGAATTTTTTATATCTGCAATGCTCAAGTGGATAAAGAAAAGCCTACTGAACACGATGACTAGATAAAGGTTATTGGTAATAATAATAACTATTGATAATTTATAGTGTATATATTTTTTTGTTTTCTTTAGATCATCCATAAATTGGAAGAATGAAGTGTAGAAGTTTTTTACTTATATGTACCGCATTTCATACAACATTTTAAAAAACATTATGAGATAGGATTGATTTGAAAATATGCATACGATTTTTTTTTATTAGTGATATAATCCAACATAACAAATAATTATGTGATTCTTTAAAAATTTTCATGGTATGGGATATTCAAATATTGTCTAAGTAGATCGTATATGATTAAACATACAGAGCAATGAAGTAAGCAACTTTTCTTATGGAATCGTAAGATTGTTTAACTATTAATGAATTTTATTTATTGTTTTGTAAATGCAGATAGTTATTTATCGATGTAAGATGTGGAAAATCTTGAGAAATAATGTTGAGATAGTGGCTTGGAAGTACTTAGTGAACAGGAAACCAAGATGATGTTTTAAGAAATAGGATGTTATAAGGAATGGAAATAATATTTAGTATTTATGTGAATATCAGCATAGTTAACAAAGCCCTATGACTGATATACATTTTATTTGGACAGTGTTTATATTTCTTTAAATATTTGATGTTCTAATAAAGCTGAAGAAATAGCTTTAACATCGTCCCTGTACTAGAGGATATTAGGCAGGTAAATGTCATACCTCTTCGCACTGTGCCATGATTTTGAGATATGTTAAGAGTAATACTCTAGCTTTCTTCCTTAATCCTATGCATCTGTTTTCGCTATCTTTATTTCATGTAACTGCATCGTTCAGTAAGATATGTTTAAGAGAAATGATAAATAATTTAGAACTTAGATTATGCTATCATTTTGTATAAGATTGGTTTATTTGCTTAGAAGGAATAGGACGTTATAACTTAAAATTGAAGATCCAAAGTATCTTAAGAAAAGAAAAGAATCATAGAATATATTTTGAATTTTATTTCGGAAATGAAATATAAACTTTTTTAAAATAGAGTATCTAAACAAAGATATTTTCTTTAAAGTGATAATAATTTTAAATGCTTTAGTATTTTTTTTAAGAGAAAAACAAGTATTGCATATTTTTAAAATACAATAGTACAAAGTAAATTATGTAAACAATATGCATAGTATATTTTTTGTTTATTGATTAATATAAATATATTGATGATTACACTTATATCAGACTAAAGTAAGGCTTAAAGAAGAATATATTATGATTAGTAAACATTGTGTGATAAATACTAAAATCTAGTACTGAATTTTGGATAATATTTTGTGTAACATCTTTGAGTTTGCAAGATGAAATTTTATTTAATATTTTGAGAAGTCCATACTTATTATAAAATTTTGTTTTCTGTAGAATGTTTTCTAAGTATGAATTTTTTAAAATAAGATAGTTTAATAATATTAAGGATAAAATGCTGTTGCTAATAAAGTAGATAAATATATTTGTAATAAGTTAACCATAATGAGAAACCAAATAGTAACATTTTTTTTTTAAATTTTGTCCTAAATCTAAATAAAGATATAATTGAAATATAAATTTTTTTTTCATAACCCAGTAGATCAAACTGTAAAGTAAAAAGGTTAAGGATATCCACTATAAATAGTGTAAATAAATTGTTTATTTATTTGTTGTTAGTAATAAACTTTGTTAAATTTTGTTATTTCAAAAATTTTGTGTCAGAGTTATTTATTTCTCCATATCGCTGCATGAAATCATGGTATATGCATAATAATTGAAACAAATATATAATTTTGCACAAAAGATAAATAGAGAATTATTTTAAGAATTTTAAATAGTTTATTGGTATTCATTATAATTAAATAATCATAATCTTACATTATTTTAATGGTCATAAATCAGTTATCACAATATTATATTAAATTATATGCTATCAGTTGCCACACATATTTTGTTTGTCAGATTATTAAAATGCTACCACATATTTATTATATCATTACATGAAGATATAAGATCATATTATATTATTTTATTATGATAATAAAAATATAACGAAAAGAAAAGATATCCAGTAGTAGTTAAACAATGAAGAATATTATTACTGTTATTTATTATTATTAGTTTCAGTGTAGTAGATTATGACATAAAATCCCTTCTCATATTTTACTACCATATTTTTAAATTAACTTAGAATAAACTTTATGAACCTAAGATTATTTTATTGAGCTATATTATTAAATAGAAGATTAAGATTTAATTATTAGTTTAATCTTAGTGAGTATAAGTTATTAAAGTTGTAAGAATACTATGAGTTTGTTATTTGAAATAGTAATAAAGGGGGGATAGTGTTCTTATGCCATTGAGGTAGTATCCTGTGGGATATTGGCTCAATGTAATCTATCTTGTCACCTGTATTTTCACTTCAAGTCTCATGAAAATATTAAATATTATTTAATTTATTTTTATAAACTGAACCTTATTCATATTTTAAATTTGAGCTAGTGAAATATTATAATTATTAATTATTAACTGAGATAGAACCCATTTTATTTTATATCATATATTATCTGGAAATAAAGATGCATGAGATACAGGTCAGAATATATATATATATATATATATATATATATATATATATATATATATATAGTTTATGAATTGTATATATATATATATATATATAAACAATTCATAAACTAGTTCCAATTAATCTAAACCAAATATTTTAAATATATTTTATGAAAAAATATAATCTTTACAATATCAAATTGTCTTACTATCCATTTTTATATGATATTCTAATTCATTTTAAAGATATGTTATACAGTTCAATTAAGAGATCTATGGTGGTCTATTTCAAATATGATTATTAATTGTTAGCCAAATCATTTACTAACATTCTTTTACTTGTGTTAGATGGAATTCCTTTGCAATACCCAAACATTTATCTCATACTGCTCATAACATATTCAATCTTCAAAATATTAGATTTATGCTGTATATCAAACTAACACAATGTATTTATGAAAAGGAATTTTGGAAATATTTGTCAACGTATCACAGAAAAACATGTTTCATCATAACATGAATAATATTATGTAATAAATTAATAATAAAAATTATTGCAATAATTTTTTTGAAATAATCATATATTTATTTAATCTCTTATTTCAATGAAACAAATAAGTTTTAATATGTAAACATTAAATTAAGCATAGCTCACTGTATATTGTAAACAAAAGCAGAAAATTACCCTGCTTCAGGTTTTAAATTAAAAGGACTGCAAATATTGAGCAAGGGATTGATAATAGAATGTATCCCCCAGTTCTTGGAACTCTGGTGTTTTTAAGGATACCTTTATCAACATTAGTGCTAATTAAGAGTAAAATTAATATATCAGTCAGATAGAATATGGAATTTAATATTTATTAAACTTTTAATCGATTGTGCAAGACTGAAGACAAAATCTCTTTACACACCTTAATTCTAGTAAATAAATAGCATTGAATTTGTATAATACACAAACACAGAATTAGGTTAGTATATATCTGTGATGTGTTATTTGAGAAGTCTGTCTTGGCTATGAAACTAATGGTTGTGAAATATTAATTTTAAATTTTGGATAGTTTTGAAATTTGAGAATGGGATAGCATTTTTATTTTACTGATTAGTTTAGCTTTTAGTTTTTAATATATTGCATTAAATATTTTCTGTGGGTTGTTATTCTATTAAAGAATAGAAATAAGAAGATTTTATCTATTTAAATATAGATAGGCTTTGCCTTTGATATTGTCAGAAAACTATCAATCAATACTAATTGGCAATCTCCCTGTGTGGATTAAATAAGACTTCTCCATTAATCTATAATAGTTTTTTTGTTGGGCTTTATTGTTGAAGTAAAATTAGTATTCTTTATTTTAATAGTTGTACTTAGTTTTTTTTTGTGTGTGTATGTGTTGAAATTTATTAACCAAGTTCAAATATAGAAATAATTACATTTTATATATCATCAACATCCACATTCTTATTATGAACATTATCTGCAAAGTAATAATAAATCATAATACTGTATCATCTCTCAAGGCAAGCTAGAAAGAAGGATTTGTGTTCAATTATGCTGAATGAAAACACAGAGTTCCAATAAAATAGATTTCAAAAGTTTTTGAATTATTAAAAGTGATATATCAATTGAAAAAATTAAAAAGTACTTGAAACATTTTGAGACAAAATGTTGTTATGTTAATAACATTCCTGAAAATTCATTAAATGATAAATTAATTGTAAATATTTTTAATTTTTAATTCACCTTTGGAAATCAGAATATTTGTATAGCAAAAACTTTTGTATACTATTTTGTTTTTGTAGCAGTCATTTCCTTTATTTAATGAAATTCCAAAAATTGTTTATTCTAATGAATTTTTAATGTTGGGTAATATAGCATTTGGATTCAAATGTTTCAAGTGCTGTCATATTTAAGTAAAGAAAAGTGATATCTTTTCTTTAATATTATTTTTGTCTTTTTATTTGGCACATCAACATAAATTTAATTAACTCAGATTAATCTGAATCTTTAGACTCAAGTTAATAATGGCTATGGTGCTTAACCATAGGAGGTTAGCTAAATTGATCACATGATTTGTAATAGATTTCTGAGTCTTGAGAAATGTAAATAATTATCAATGTTTACCCTACCCAAGTCAAACTCAACTTATGGCCATGATAGGCAGATGCATTACAATTTGCAGTCAAATTAAAGGCATGGTATACAAAAAACTATAAGAATAGAATATTTAAATGCTAAACATAAAGAAAACTAAATTACTTTATTCTATAATGTTAACAAAATGAGAATTATTGTTGAATTACTAAAACACAAAAAAGTTTTATATATTTAATTTAGACCAAAAACTATTTTTAAATACTTTTATTAATTTTAGAAATTCTTTTTGTTTGTTATTTTTCAATCTTTTTCAAGTTAGAATGTAATTTTAAAATTGAGGTTTAATTTATTTGAATTCAATAGATTTACTTGAAAATTGATATATAACTAAATTATACCACCACAATCCATTTGAAAGGTATATTTTCATTACATCAACTAATTTGATAGATATAGAACAGAGGGCATGGAAATTATTAAAAATATTTAATAACTTCATGGATTGCATTGAAACTTTTATTTATTAAAACTATTTATTTTAAATACTGATTGCAAGAGGGCATTCATTTTGTTCCACTTTAGTAACATTTTAATTCATTTAGGGTAGTTACTTAGAGAAATAAAGAGTAGTTTTACACATACAAAATTTTAAAAACAATTTGAAATGTGTGTGAGTCTCCATTCTGTACCATTATCAGACAATTTTTTTTTGAAATTCTGAATAAAAACAAATGGATATTTTTACTTTACAGAGGTAAAAAAGGCAGTTGAAATGATCAGTAAGTAATAATGCCCTTATTTAAATCATAAAAAATATTCAATTATAAAAAAATAATATATCCTATAAATAATGGATTTGTATAAATAGTTACTTGTAACAACCACAACAGTAAATAAGAAAAAATGCAAGAATAATTTACAGATTTGAGACATTTTATATCACAGATTTACTTCTACTTTGACATGTATCTATATAAATTTAATACAATGCAAAAAAATACCACACAAAATATGACTAATAAAAATTATTAACATAGTTTCAGTAAGTAATTTGTGTCAATGATGTGATGGCAGCATATTTGACACATCAAATAGACTGTAGTCATTTACTGAACAATGATAAAGCTGTATGTAAAAGATCGTAATCTGGTCCAAGTGAGGAGTGGTGATTCAGCACAAAATATGCATTTTGGGAATTGTAGATCTTTTTTACATGTCTTTAGTCATATGTTTAAGATTACATACTTCCACAAAGTGCTAAAAGCAGATAAAAAACAGTCCCTGTTTTGGGTAAGAGTGGTGTAGTTTAATAAATGACTAATAATTTTTTTTAAATAAGAGGAAGTTTGGAAAAAGAATGCAGAAATACCAGGAAAGAAATTTTGTCAACATGAGAAAGAAAATCATAATAGACAAAAAAACCTACTTATATTTGAAAAAATATATTAAAAATAAAATAATAAAATTTATAGTAAATAAAACATACATTTGAAATATATATACATGTATTATTATGCTATATAAACAGCTCACAAATAAGTTCTTGATAAGCTTTGCAGAATATCTCTAACCTCATAACCGTTTCTGCTACTGGCTTTGTACCTGAATATCTTAGCACCTCACTGAAGAAGCCAGTAGCAGAAACTGTTATGGGGTTAGGAATATTCTGTAAAGCTTGTTAAGAGCTTATTTGCCAGCTCTTTATATAACATTTGTAATACAAACTTATTTAAATTAGGTCATGTGACATCTGACTTGATTTTTTTTTTCAATGTATTATTATGTATACATACTAAATATGATATATACATAATGGATATTCATTTTAATTTATAAAGGAATTTAAAGTATAATGATTTTACATTTTCATTTTCTGTGCCAATACTAAAAACTTAAAAATAATATAGAAATAATATTTTTTTTTATTAGATGCTTTTATTGACTCTGTACTAAAAATAAATAAAATATTTGTTTCATAAACCACAATCGGAGTTTTTAAATTTAACTTGAAATAAAAGCATGAAGGTGTTAGGGATCCAGAAATTAAATAAGTCCATTTTTATTTTTTATAAGAAGGAATTGACTTAATTAATTTCTGCATCCCCCCCCCCTTATGCTTTTATTTCAAGTAAATTCTAAAAACTCCAATTGTAGTTAAAGAAATATTTATTTTTAGTGCACAGTCAATAAAAGAATTTAATATAATATTTTTTTAATCTTTATTATTTAAAAAAGAAGAAATAATAAGAACAAAATAAGTCTTTCATATTGCAATTAAAAAAATTGTTTATTTAAAAAATAGTTATCTTTTCTCACTTTTAATTATACAATGATTTGACCTTTTAAAAAGTAGATGAGACTGCTTTAACATGGAACAGATGTACATGCACAGCATTCAAAGGATTATTATTGAATAAGAAAACAAAAAATGCTAACTTTGAGGATATTAATTCCTTTAAATAAAGATAATTAAATTTCTTAAACTATTTTTTTTATTAGCGTTATAAAAGTTTTTTTTTTTATTTACTGCACATATTAAAGTTGTTTTAATTAATTTATTTCATTTTTTTTTGTTCATAGAAAAAAAAATGTTTTATAGATTTTTTTTTGTTGTTGTTGTTAATTAAAAATACTTCATTTATTCACTTTATAAAAAAAATAATTAAAAAATCACTTGGATAATTTTTCCCAGTCTTGCTTAAAAAGATTTAAAAAATAACCACTTGTACTTAATATGTTATAAATTACTTTAAACTGACTAAATAAAAATTTACACCGTTAATGAAATAAATTTAAAGTATTAGTATTTTCTTATGAATTATCATTATGCATCTAAATGATATAAACGCTTCATTAAATCTTATAAAGTGATTCTAAACGTTTATTCTGGCAATCACAAATGTGATATGTTAGAACAAATTGAAGGATGAATAAGCAAACAATAGCAAATTACCACTAACAATTATCAAATAATGTTGCTTGTTCATTGCATTCTGTTGTATACTTTATTTTAAGTATTAGATCAATAAATTGGTTTTAGAAAATCAGACTTCAAAGACTAATGATTGGTTACAACAACACAACATTTGATTTTCATAGTTTATTATATTAAAAGTATTTTTTTCTTTCTATTCTAGCGTCATCTATGGTAAGTTTTGTTTAGCATTGATTACAGAATATTATGCAATTTAGTCTCCATATTTACATCAGATCATTAATGCAGATTTGAGATTTAAAATTGAAATCATTGTAGTTATTAATCTTGTAACCACATTAATTAATTAATAACTTCTTTTTTACTCCAAGCTTTTTAAAAACACTAAAGTTTTTAATACAAAATTATGCATTTTAATATGTTCAGTTCTACTCTGACTATAATTGCTTTTTTAATTATGGATATATGTGCTAACATAATATCATTTGGCTCTCAAAGATTATTTTAGTAATACCTTTCTTTTCTTTCTACTTAAATCCGTCTATTGAATAAAAAAAGAAAATATTTTCCATTGATTATATATTTTAGCTTTGAAGATGAGTGATAAAATGTCAACATAAATTAAGAATTTTTGTTTTAATGTATATGGAGGAAAGAACACTAATAGGTTTTTTTTTCCAATAGACGTTTAGTAATCATAAAACAATAAGATAACACCTTAATAAAATAGACAAATAATTTAAAAAAATTATCTTAACCACTATTGATAGACATAATTCAAAATATTTTTTTCCTGCTTTTGCTTTATTTCAAACATAGTTATTTCTGTTTTTTTTTTTTTTAAAAAATAATAATTACCATTAAAAAATATTAATTACTTCATTACGGATAATTGTTGTAATATAATCAGGAATAATGAAGTAGCTATAAGTTCTCGTTTTTCAAACTTGCAAATATGTTTTTGTCATAAAAGAGGTTTGATAACTCAAAATATTGATTAAATAATGAAAAAATACCTTTTTCCTATTACTTTTTCTAAACAGGCCAATAGAATTAACAAAATAATATTTTACAAAATTACAGTAAAAAATCAAAATTTATATCTAAATAAATATATATGAGCAGTCATCAGTTGGTCCAAATTATCAGTGCTCAGATATATTTATTTAGATATGAATTTTGATTCTATAATGCAATTTTGTAAAATATTATTTTGTTAATTATATTGGTTTGTTTAGAAAAAGTAATAGGAAAAAGGTTTTTTTTCATTATTTAATCAATGTTTTGACTTATCAAACCTCTTTTATGACAAAACCATATTTGCAAGTTTGAAAAATGAAAATTTATAGCTATTTCATTATTCCTGATTATATTACAACAATTATCCGTAATGGAGTAATTAATATTTTTTTAATGGTAATTTTAAAAAAAAAAAAAAAACAGCAATAACTATGTTTGAAATAAAGCAAAAGCATGAAAAAATATTTTGAATTATGTTTATCAATAGTGGTCACTTAAAAATCCCTATCTAGTGCCTACTCATTCAATATCCCCAGACTAGTTTTTAGCTTGGGACTTTCATCAAAGAAGAGCTTTGGATGTGAGAACACTTCACCTAGATCTTAGGATCTAATGCATCTCTCCATCAGCCACCTTTTATCTCTATTTAACTACAAAACTATGAGTCTAAAATTGAAAACACAATATTTTCAATCCACACTCATTAACTTATACAGTCATATAGATCTGAACTCAGTTCAGTACCCATAGCCACCACTATTATATTAGGCAGGATTGATATCAAACCACTAAACATCACATGATTACCATTTCTTATGCTTGTTCATAACTATTATAAAATAGGCAAAACTTGCCATACAGTAGTGCCACTCAATGCAAGCCAGAGGAATCAATGGATGCCAGAAGGCTTGTGCATAAAATTCTTATCTAGTGCCTACTCCTTCAATATGCCCAGCCTAGTTTCTAGCTTGCGGCTTTCATCAGTGAATGGCACTATGGTATGGAGAGTTTTGCTTGTTTTAATAACAGTTATGAGTAAGCATAAGAAATGGTGATCATGTGATGTTTAGTGGTTTAATACCAATCCTGCCTAATAAGATAGTGGTGACTATAGTTATTAAAAGACCAGTCACCAAAATGTATGGGTACTGAACTGAGTTCAGACCTATATGACTATATACACTAATGAGCTTGGATTGACAACATTATTGTGTTTTCAATTTTAGACTCATAGTTTTGTAGTTAAGTAGAGATAAATATGGCTGCTGGAGGGTTGCATTAGATCTTAAGATCTAGGTGCAGTGTTCTTAGATCGAAGGCCCTTCCCTGATAAAAGTCATAAGCTAGAAACTAGTATGGGAATAATGGATGAGTAGGCACTAGATAGAGATTTTATGCACAAGCCTTCTGGCATCCATTGATTATCTGGCTTGCACTGAGTGGCACTACTGTATGGAGAGTTTTGCCTGTTTTAAATATAAATATTTCATTGCATCATGATGCTGTTTTTAGATTTACTGTGCATTAAAAAGTTTCATAAAATGAAAAACATTAATAGTGCAGATGAAAAAATAATTATTTCAGTTTATTAACAACATTTGTAAAACTCTGTTTCAATAGCCAACTTCTGGTTTTTTTTAATGTGTGCCCAATTAGCCAATACTTTACATAAGTTGTTAAGTAAAATTTGTTAATATCAAGAACATGACAAATTTTTATAGTTTAGTTATCAGGACTTTTAAACACAAGCTATCTTACATGACACTGAAAAAATTTTGATTTCAGTAGTTAAGTATAAATTTTCAGTTGCATAAGACTCTAATCAAATATAACCTTCACAATCAAATAACTCATTTATAATTCTTTTTTTTTTTAAAGAAATATTGGAGAAATCTTATCTACATAATGGATTACATAAGATAATTTTACTATATATTTATAATCCACTGTTCAATCCATTACAAATTAAAGTTTTTTACAAAATGTAATTTCCTTTATGAACCAAAATTGGATAAACGAAGAGTACATATTTTATCGTTGCGTAAAAAATTTTCATTAACCAATATGCCAAAATAGGAAATATAGGCACATACACACATTTCCATAAACATCGTCACAGATAAAATATTTATTTATTTATTTTAAAATTTCTGCTTATTTTCTACATCTCAATTAATGACTAAACTTAAAGGCAATTATCCTATCATTATTAAAAAGAAGCAAAAAAATTAACTTTTTATTCTGGTTAAAGAAATAATGCAATCTTATAAAATAAAATTAAGGACGGTTAATAATAGTTTTGAAACAAAATTATTAAAGTGATCTATACTAAATAATAATACATTTAAAAATATTTTGAGGTAAAGGTTAAAATATCATTAATCAATGAAAAGTTAGCAAAGACTGTAATTTATATTAATAACATTGTTATTACTATAATTACTTAAGAAATATTATTTGCAAATATATAGCTACAAGTACACAGATAAAATCAGTAATAATAATAATAATCATAGAGATGAAATCAAGATAATATTAATAATGTTATTGTCATTTTAATAAATCTTGTAAGCATATAAAATAGAAAATACTTTTCAGATGTTTGCCTTTCTTCTACATTTTATTAACTAAGAAACAAAAAAGTTAACTTTCTTTCACTTAAGTAGAAAATACTACTGTAAATTTTTAACTAAATATAAATATAAGTGTGTATCTTTTGCTACGTTACAAATTTAGAATAATACAAGCCTTTGTAACTATTACTGCTCCTATTGCTACTACTATTACTACTGCTACTGCCTATGGCTTCTGCTATTGTTTCTGCTATTACTATTATTCCTGTTGCTGCCACTACCACTACTATTACTAATACTACTACTAAAAGGCAGCACATATATATTTTTATTCAAAATCACAACAGAGTGACTCTGTTTTTTAATCTTCAAATAACTGACAAAAAAACTAAAATTCCATAAATATTAGATGTATACTTCCAAAATCATACTAGTGCATTATAAATCAGAAATCCTGTTGACTATTATAACATATTCTGACAGTGATCAATATATTCTGAAATTATTAATTGTTAAAATTAAAATTTATTCTCAATCTTTGCAAGCAATGAATGAATTTACAAATATTGATAAATATTTAGATTATAAAATTAAATATATTCCATAACATAAATATTATGTATTTAAAATGTAAGTGTCAATAGATATTCAAATCATTATGAAATGATCTTGATACTATAGTTTTACATGTCTCAGATAAAAAACAGTATGGTGAGTATTACTGATGAACTAAACTTAATACTGACTTGAAAAATAAGAATGTTAAATTGGACTGATTTCAAACACATTTGTAATAAACTCATTAACTTCTGGAGAAAACTATTTTTTAAGCTCTCTGTTTTCAGTTTTGGAAAAACAAATCTTGGGTCAATGTGATGAACAACACTAACTAAGACTTGATTATTTAGTTCATTAATTAAACTAGAAAGTTCAATAATATAGCAATAACATTTACTAATAAAATATTTTTTATCAACTGAACATTACATTGAAGCATGTAGAGAATATATTGGAACTGGTATTAAATCATTATATGTGAAAAATTATATTATATGGCAAAAATTTTCAATTTTTTTGTTCCTAATTAAATTTTTCATTTGTTGAACACATTCAAGACTAAAAAAGATTTATAGATTTAATGAGAACAACCAGATAATTTATAATTCTATATCAGAATGACACTAAATATTCTTTAAAAAAATGTATTGAATTCATAAAAAAAATAGGCCAAAATGATAAAAGCATGTATAAAATCTTTTTTTAAGAATCTTTCATAACCAAATGTCAATTATAGTAATCATGAATATCATAAATTATTGCTGTTTTATTATTGCAAAATTTAATTCATCATTGCTAAATATACCACAGTAAAATATTTTTGCTATTTAAATAGCTTGTGGTTAAACACCTGTAGAGGTCCCTACTATAGCATTTTACATGCATATTCTCGAGGTTATAGCCTCAGTAAATATTACTATTTAAATACTGAAAAAGCCATGCCTGTTTCATATTGATTATTGCAAAGTATAAAAAATCTTTTTAGTTATAATATTAAAAAGATTTTTGAAAGTTCTACTTAATTAGACATATTTGAAGAATATCAAATAAACTCTCATTTTTAAAAAAACAACTTATGCTATAAATATAATTGCAGAACTAGAAGATTAAATTTCTGTATATTGAGAGTCTTAAACCTATTTTGAAAATAATATTAAAGATAACCATAACTGTGTTGACATAAGATCTAAAAATTTTGTCTTATCATGCAAAAAAAAAAACAACAAATCAATGCAATTTTCTATCTTCCAAAATGTTAAAACTAAAATCCATGATGACAAATCTTTTTATCAAAAATATTTCTTTTCAATATAAACATACTATAAGTATTACACTGATACATTTCTCATCTCATCTCAAACATTTACTTAATAAAATCATAATCATTATCCTAGAAGCAAAATTACTATAAAACTACCAAACATCACATAATCACAATTTCATATGTGTATGCAAGCTGTTAATAATAGTAGCAAATTCTCCATACTGTAGTGACAACCAGTGCAAGCCCTAGTAATCAATGGATGCAAGAGGGTTTGTGTATAAAATCCCTATCTAGTGCCTTCTTCATCAAATATCCCCAGACTAGTTTCTAGCTTGTTGCTTTCGTCAGTGAGGAGCTTTAAATCTGACAGCATGGCACCTAGAATGCAAATTACTGGAATTACTTAAATTCCACATCATTAATGTCAAATACTATTTACAACAGAGCTGGCTTTTAACACTTCTAATTTAACGTTCAATTCCTTTCTCAATTTTAAAAAATAAATATTAAAATTTCTATAGGCTTAGTTTTACTTTAGCACCAATTCCATAAAAATACAAATTTTGATTATAAAAATCAATTATAACAATATTCTTTATTATTAATTACAATTGCACACTGTTTTCATGAAGTTTATTCTATGTTTAACGTTTAAGATAACTTTGTTAAAATCCTATGAATACATTCAAAACTAATATAAAATCTAAATATAATAATTCTTATTGATTATTTTAGCTATAATTTTAATATTTTATGTCATCTTGACTAAAATGCTTTTATTTTTTCATCTTTTTTAATAATTATTCTAAATAATTGATCAATCTTTTCTTTTGACCATAAATTTCATCATCAATTTTCTATGTTCTTATGCATCTAGAACAATATTTTTAATATCTAAGTATGCAATTGTTATTCTATCCCCAGAACTTTTACACAAAAAATAAAAACCATAAAATACATCCACAAATACTATATGTTAGTTTTTTGGTCTGTTTATATGGTATTCTACCAAGCTATCTTTAACTTAACATCTTGTCTAATTGTATCTCTATGTTGTATTTTTTTAAGATCTCAATATTTCAGCTCATTGGGATTATTTCAACAAATTAAATAGGATTCACCTCTCAAATTAAAAAAATGCACCAAGTCCATACTTAAATATTCATTCAGAAAGTCTGTTGTAATTTATTTATATGTCCAATTCAATGGAATTTATCTCTTACAAAAACATCTTAGTATCTTCAAACATAACATTATGAAGAACATACAAATTTTCTGGGGTTTTTATTTTATGACAATAGAACGTTCATGATTTATTTTTATACATTAAATATGGCAGAATACAAATTCTGTATACAATTAATTTAGCTGAAGTATATATATATATATATATGTGTGTGTGTGTGTGTGTATAAATTAGTAATCAATGTATGTATTCCAATTATAATCAAATATATATAATTCTTCAAAAAACAATACAATAATTAATACAGTAAACAATATTTTAGAAAAAAAATATACACTATAATTTAATAAAAGTACTTTCAACTATCTAAGTAGTCATTATAAATTATATTCAAATTTGATTACAAAAAACCATTATAAATATATACAAAAACAATTACGTCATACACCAATTTTCTCACAATTCATTAATTTTTACGTTAGCAGCTTGTCTATTTATCAAATGTTGCTTTCCATGATGAAATTTATGGTAAAAAGGAATGAAAAACAGCATTTGATAAATAGACAAGCTGCTAACATAAAAATTAATGAATTGTGGGAAAATTGATGTATGACATAATTGTTTTTGTATACATTTATAACATTTTTTATAACTGAATTTGAATATAGTTGATATTGACTACCTAGTTAGTTGAAAGTATTTCTAGTAAATTATAGTAGATATTTGTTTTTTAAAATACTATTTACTGTATTAATTATTGTATTGTTTTTCAAAGAATTATATATATATATATAATTTATTATATATATATATATATATATATATATATATATATATATATATATATATATATATCATCAACCATTATCAATCCACTGCAGGATGAAGGTCTCTCCAAGTTTAATCCATCTTCTCCGATCTTTAGCTTCTCTTCTCCACAACATCCCTGCACATTTTCTTATTTCATCCATCCATCTCACATGTGGACTCTTTCTGGGTCTTTTACAATCTCTTGGAATCCAGTTTAAAATTTCAATTGTCCATCTATTATCATCTCTTCTAGCAATATGTCCAGCCCAACTCCATTTCAATCTTTTAATTTTTTCAATAAGGTCAGTAACACCTGTTTGTTGCCTTACCCAGACATTACGTTTTCAATCTCTTCTTGTTACTCCCAACATACATCTCTCCATACTCCTTTGAGTGGTCTGAAGTCTCTGTATTGCTCTTCTATTAAGTGTCCAAGTATCAGATCCATAAGTAAGAACTGGTAAAACACATTTGTTAAAAACCATCCTTTTCAAACACATAGGTATATTTCCTTTTAGTATCAAGTTATTTCTACCAAAAGCACTCCAACCAAGTTTAATTCTATGATTAATTTCCTCCATTATGTTTCCATTTGTATTAATAATCTGACCAAGGTATTTGTAACTGTTAACTTCTTCTAATTCTTCATAATCAATCTTTATTTTTATATTTTGAGCAAATTGATTAAACATTACTTTAGTCTTTTTAACATTTATCTTTAGTCCTACTTTTCTACTTTCATCTGCTAACTCCTGCAACATTTCCTGCAGCTCTGAAGCATTATTTGCAAAAACAACTACATCATCTGCGAAATCTAAATGACTTAAATACTCTCCATTTATTTTCACTCCTTTAGTTTTCTATTTTAATCCACAAAATACTTCTTGCAGCACTGCTGTAAAGAGTTTTGGAGATATGGAGTCACCTTGTCTTACACCTTTCTCAATGTTGATTTTTCCAGTATTATTATGTAATCTAATTGTTGCTGTTGCATTTTTATAAATATTCTTTAAAATATGACAATATCCTGGATCTATACCTTGATGATCCAATGCTTTAATCACTGAAGAAATGTGTATAGAATCGAATGCCTTTTCATAATCTACAAATCCAAAACATAATGACAACTCATATTCATTTGTCCTTTCTATGACTTCTCTCAATACCTGGATATGATCTATTGTACTAAAACCACTTTTAAATCCAGCTTGTTCTTTTGGTTGGTGGAAATCCAAAGTTCTCTGTAGACGAGTTGTAATTATCTTGGTAAATTTTTATATAAAACTGATAAAAGGCTGATAGGTCTGTAATTTCTAATATCTTCTTTATCACCTTTTTAAAATATTAATATTATTACAGCATTCTTCCAATCTTCCAGTACATCTTTATCATTTAGACATTTGGTATATAACTTTGCTAAAATTGTTTCTATTTCTTCACTTGCTTCTTTTAATATATCAATTATAATTCCATCATTTCCAGGAGCCTTTCCTTTCTTCATACACTTAATTGCATGTCTCACTTCTTCATTTAAAATTCTGGGCAATTCGGAAGATGTAATAGATATAGGAGGTACTTGTTCTTTATTACTATATAATTCTTGATAAAAATCTTCTACCAATTTCATGATGTCATCTCTCTTTTTAGTAAGAATTCCATCTTTTTTTCTTATTGCAGATATAAATTTTCTACCAATACCAAAATGTTGTTTAACATTTTTGAGACTTTTATTTTCTTCTACAGCTTTCCTTGCTATTTCACAGTTATACTTTCTTATATCATTTTCTACTCTTTTCCGTACCATTTTACAAAATTCGAGATATTCAATTCTTTTTAATACATCATTTTAGTATATCTTCATATTTCTTCTTTTCTTCATAAATTTTCTAGTCTCAGTAGAAATTTTATTAGTCAATTGCTGCTTTTTTCTACCAGCTATGTTTGTTGCAGTTTTTAAAAGTGTATCAGTTATTTTCATATTAATTTCATTCAAATCTGAATCATGTTCAAAATCTCCTAACACTTGAAATCTATTTGTAAGTTCTAATTTAAATTCATTAGAATGTTTCTGAAGATTAGGAATATCAACTGTAAATATTGTTTTCCTTAATAATATTTGTCTCTCTAGTTTTACATTAACACGTAACTTATACCTTACTAATCGATGATCACTTCCTGTGTTAAATTTATTAAGAACATTACAATCTTGAAATATATATTTTCTGTTAGTCAACATATAATCCAATTCTGCTGTACCTTCATTTGGATGCTTCCATGTTTATTTCCTTTTAACATTTTTCTCAAAAAATGAATTCATAATATAAAGTTTTTCTTTTTCTGCAAACTCCACAAGTCTATGTCCTCTCTCATTTCTATTACCATAACCAAAATTACCTACAGCAATTTCATCTTTCATTTGTCTACCAATTCTAGCATTAAAGTCTCCCATAACAATTTTAAAATGTTGTTTACTCTGATCAAAAGCCTTTCCTACATCCATATAAAAATATTCTACTACTTCATCACTATGAGAACTTGTTGGGGCATAAACCTGAATTATCTGCATTTGGTATCTGCTATTAAGTTGAATAACTAATCTTGCCACTCTGTCCAATACACCATCAATCTCCACAATATTGTTCTTCCACTTTTTATTTATAATGAATCCTACTCCACTTGTACTTCCAATAGGTGTGCCTTTATAATAGAGTATATGTCCACTTTTTAAATCAATTGTTTCTTCTCCTTTTCTTCTAACTTCACAAAGTCCAATAATGTCCCATTTAATATAAGACAGTTCTTCTTCTAATTCTTGCAAGCTTCCTTCATGTGAAAGTGATCTGCAGTTGTAAGTACCTAAATAAAAAGTCATCATCAAATGGCAGCCTGGGTCCGCAATCCGGAGATTCTTAGCACCCTCCACCTTCGGCCACCAACTGCTGCCTTAGTTGGTGACTTTACAGCCTCCTGGGAATAAGGGCCATGCTTTATTTTTGTCTGTCATAATTGTATATATGTATTGGAAAAATATTTATCATTTACACAAACATTCATTCTGCCTTATCAGGCACTGAGAAGAAAGACCATGGTGTTTCTTGATCTTAAACTCAGAGGTAAAAAGCCAATAAACTCACCACGCTGGCTAATGCATGTTGGTGAGCAGCCCATCCATGTTCGAATACTATATGAATAATCACATAGTAATAACAGCTGTAATGACAAGAACTTATGAAGTGGACATTAGGAATTTGCCCTGCTCGGTTCCTTTAAAGCCTCCAAGAGGAATCAAAGGGTCTCCTTTCAGTTAGTAGCAAACTCCTTTCTGCAGCCTATATATATATATATATATATATATATATATATATATATATATATATATATATATATATATATATATATATATATATATATATATATATATATATATATATAACCAATATTTTGACTGGGGGGGTAATGTTATATATTTTGCAATTTGGCATCCAAGTCCACTTGTATTTCTTCTATAAAATATACCAAATTATATACATAGAATCATATTCTCAGGTTGATAACAATTCACTTTGCAAGTTGCTGAAGATTTTAGCTCTATAAGAGAATTTGAGTTTTATTAACATTAAATACTAAACCAAAGTTTATATTGATTATATTCAAAACATTAAGAATTTCTGCACATCATATTTTGAAATAGCAAAATAGTACAATTATCACTAACATTAAAATCTCAAAATTTTAAAAATGATACTCATTTTATAAAGCTGAAAATAAATTATTCTGGATGTAATACACATATCTACTAAACACAGTTTTTATTTCAACACACCTCATACTTTCCATTAAATAACATTTCATATTATACAGTAAAAAATTATAATATAAATAAACTTTGAAAGACAAGCAGATAGTTTTGAAAACAATCATTAACTATTTAATTTAAGTGAGTACAGAAATGATTTAATTAATAAAATGATCACTGTTGCTTAATAATCTCATTGTATCTCTGTACACGTTTAGGTTGGGATGAGGAGACAAACAAAATTATTGCAATAAACGATTATGAAAAATGGAATAAAAAATATGTTGGTGATCTTAAAAATATGGAAGTAAAAAGTATAAATATAACATTGATATATGAAAATAAATAGGATTGAAAATATAAGTGAAAACAAATGGATCTGTAGTTTGCCATCCAATTATGCTCTTTGGACATTAAGAAAAGGATTCGTATATGGGTAATGTTGTATAAGTGTAAATTGTTTAATATTGAAGTAGAAAAAAAATCTAATTGTAAAGCATATTATTGTGGAATGTATCATTTTGAAAAGAAAGAGAAGTTTATGATGAATTATGGTAAAGAGAATTTTCTAACATTTTAACAAATATAGAGGTCTGAGAAAATGAATTTTTGAGCATGCATTGAGTTTGTCAATAAAATTACAGGAAAAAAAGAGCTAATACTATAAAATACTACAGCATCTTAACATATTTGCTTAATGTTTGAAGAAGAAATGACGTTTAAAAAAGAAAATGCCTTCAATATCCATAAATAGAGAGTATGTAAATCATCCAGATGAAACATGCTAATTTTCAAGTCACAAACAAGCTTAAGAATTTGTTTCCTGCAAATACCTACCTTATATTCAACATGTCAGCTTATTCAATATTGATGTATTTAATTATTACTAGCTAGAAAACAAAAATTACAAGTTAATTTAGAGTTATTATATGATCCATGATGTGCTGATTTTAAAAACATCATCGGAATAATATGAAACCATGACCACTGGTAATATAGACAATTTATTAATGCTGATACTGAACGTATAATCTATCTTTTTAATTTATAGTTATCTGCTTTCAAAATGTTTTCAATAGTAATTAGATCTGAAATTAGATTTTCTAAATTTTGAATGTAAAATGTATTTCCATTTTAAAAATTGTACAATTTATATTTCTGAAATCGGAATGCTTAAAATTATAAAAACTTCTTATGATAACATTGATGAGTGATTAATAACAAATAGCACACTGAATTACATATGTACAATAACTATATATTAATGAATAACGGTTCCTTTATTGACAAATTAAAAATTTGTGTGATATTGTTTCTACTCAACTTTTTTCAGAGTCTAAAATAATCACATTCTATGATACCACAATCAATAGACATACTTAACATAATATAACTTTACATATATGTTTTTGATCAATTTCTAGTTAAAAATATCTTCTATATATCCTCACTGATCTCTATCTTATTTTATAGTTGTCTAAGGAAATCTGAATAAATTGTACTTCTTTTGGATTTATTTTGTTTAAATCAATGTTAACGTTTATTTTTTCTACTTGTTTTTATTTTGCTATTAATTTACTTCTTTATTTATATATGATTGCCTTGACAACAGTTTGAGATTGCTGATTGTTATTGATATTGGATTGTCTAAATATAGTAAGAAATATACAAATAAAACAAATAAAAATTACTTATCTACACATCCACTTTTAATTTTTCAACCAGAGTGTTGGTTTTCATCAGAAAATATAACCAAATGGTTTTCTTCAAAATTTAAATGTTAAAAATCATTTGCATATCTGATATTATAAATCTCTGTAGATTAATAATCTTTTTAAATCAATCAACCAGTGATTTATGGTGATAATTATCTTAGTAATTTTTTTTTACAAAAAGTCAAAAAATAACTTTAAGTACTTTCTTATCAAACATTACAAAAATACTAATTAATTCCTTAATTACTATAAGCAAAAAAAAAAAAAAAACATGTACCAACAACATTTGCAAAAGCATGCTTATAAATATTAGAGCTTGGTTTTAGTCTACCCTTGATCCTTTGTTCAACATTTAGAGTGTTTTTAAATCATAGCCTGGGGGGAAGGGTGATTTACTCTTTATGTTTACATATACATTGAGCTATGTTTAAATCAAAGTTTACCTATTGAATCTTATTTAATTATTACTATTAAGGTGTTAAAAGAGAAATTCTGTCTTCAGCCTTGTAAATTGATTATGAATTTAATAAATCTTAAGTATTATATTACATAATTTCATTTGGAATTATCAACAATGTTGACAAAGGTATGCTTATAAATGTCAGACCTCTCAAGAAAAGTGGAATCATTTATTTCTGGATCATTTGTTCAACATTTAGTCCTTTTAAGTCATAGCCTGGATGAGAGTAATTTACTCCCTTTGTTTACACATACATAAAGCTATGTTTAATTTAAAGTTATATATATATATATATATATATATATATATATATATATATATATATATATATATATATATATATATATATATATATATATATAATATTGATTATATTAAACTCAATGTAATTAGAAAGACTTGAATAGAGACTTTCCAGTTTCCTACAGGTATACACTCTATCTTATAAAACCCAAACCCATGACTGCACAATATATATATATATATATATATATATATATATATATTGTGCAGTCATATATATATATATATATATATATATATATATATTGTGCTGAACCAGCACTCATCAGTTGGTCCAGATCAACATGTCCTACACATATATACAATCAGTGCTCAGTTTATATTAAGATATCAAATCTTCAAACTTTAATGAACAAGCTTCAATCTTGAAGTGAACATACAGGTGACAAGATAGATTACATTGAGACAATATCTCACAGGATACTACCTCAATGGCATAAGAACACTATCCCCCCTTATTACTATTTCAAATAACAAACTCATAGTATTCTTACGACTTTAATAACTTCTACTCACTAAGATTAAGTTAATAATTACATCTTAATCTTCTATTTATAATAATCTAGCTGAAATAAAATCTCAGGTTCATAAAGTTTATTCTAAGTTAATAAAATATGGTAGTAAAATATGAGAAGGGATTTTATGCCATAATCTACTACACTGAACCTAATAATAATAAATAATAATAATATTATTATTCATTGTTTAACTAATACTGGATATCTTTTCTTTTATTATAATTTTATTGCCACAATAAAATAATAAAATATTTTTATATAATCTTTTATCTTCATGTAATAATATAATAAATACGTGGTAGCATATGATAATTTGATAAACAAAGGATGTCTGGCAACTGATAGCATATAATTCAGTATACTATTGTGATAACTGATTTATGACCAATAAAACTATGTACAATTATAATTATTTAATTAAAAGAATACCAATAAATATTTAAATTCTTAAATAATTCTCTATTTATCTTTTTTTTCCTTTAGGATTCACTGGTCCTTCAATTTCAAGTTATAAAATTCTATTCCTTCTAATCAAATAAACCAATCTTATACAAAAATGATAGCATAACCTAAGCTCTAAATTATTTATCATTTCTTTTCAAAATATCTTACTGAATGATGCATACATGAAATAAAGATAGCGATATAGATGTATAGGATTTAAGGAAGAAAGCTAGAGTATCACTCATAATATATCTCAAAATTATGGCACAGTGCATTACAAGAAAGAGGTATGACCTTTACCTGTCTAATAACCCTAATACATGAATGATGTTAAAGCTATTTCTTCTGCTTTATTAGAACATCAAATATTTAAATCAATATAAAGCACTGTCCAAATAAAATGTGTACCAGTCATAGGGCTTTGTTAACTATGCTGATATCCACATAAAGACTAAGTATTATTTCTATTCCTTATCATATCCTATTTCTTAAAAAACATCAGCTTGGTTTCCTGTTCACTAAGTACTTTCAAGCCACTATCTCAACATTATTTTTCAAGATTTTTCCCATCTTACATCGATAAATAACTATCTGCATTTACAAAACAATAAATAAAATTCACTGATAATTTTAAAACAATCTAGCTGTTCCATAAGAAAAGTCTGTCCACTTCATCATTCTGTATGCTTAATCATATATAAGCTAACCAGACAATATTTGAATATCCTAACATGAAAATTGTAAAACAATCACATAATTATTTGTTATTATGTTGGATTATATCACTAATATAAAAAAAAAATTATTGTATGCATATTTTCAAATCAATCCCATCTCATAATGTTTTTTAAAATGTTGTATGAAATGTGTAACATATAATTAAAAAAAACTTTTACACTTCATTCTTACGATTCATAGATGATCTAAAGAAAACAAACAATATACACGATAAATTATTAATAGTCATTACTATTACCAAAATAACCTTTATCTGGTCATCATATTCAGTAGGCTTCTTCATCCACTAGATACCAATCATTGCAAACATAAAGAAATATACATTCATACACTTTATTTTAAAATGTTCTTATAAAAACTTATTAAATTATGATAATATAAAATTCTAATATTAATAAATTAATGTTTTATGTTTTTCTAATTTTATAAAAAAAAATTAGATTTAAACTAGATTAATAAAATAAAAGGAATCAAAACTATAATTACATATTTTCTTGACAATAGTTCCTGATAAGTCCAAAATGTTTATTATTTTCTCTAGAGTTTTAAAATGTTCTCCTAGAGCGTTAAAGTTTAAAAATAAAAATAAATATTAATCCATTTAGTAAAATTTATAGAAAATAATCCTTGGTTTTAGTATTTAGGATGATAATTATTAAATCATAATATTAATTAATCCCATGAAATTTCTTCAATATTCTCTGCCAATATTCTCTGTGGCGTATCCGATGCATCACTCCATCTAGCTTAACTTTAAAAATATTCGATAAACTTTTAAGTACTATTTGTATTTTCATGGATCCATCTTTTATTCAATGATATGTTCACTTTTTTATATATGTTTCCTTCTTAATACATTTAACCTTTTGTTTGGTATTTTTTATATATCACTTTTTTTAAAAAATAAACTTCAAGTACTTTTAAACAAATGTTTTCTAAATACAGTTTAAACAATTCTAAGACTGGAGGTTTTAATATCAAAAATGCTTCAGTAACATATTCTCCTGGGTTCTTTCTTTAACTCTTGAAAATATTTTTTTTAAAAAATGTTACCTTCAGAAAGGCTATAACATTTTACTCCTTTTGATATAATATTATGTAAAATGATTCATAAGATATAATTGTCTTATTACTATTTTTAAAAAATAAATCTTGGATAAGCTTATCTAAATAATAATGCATCTCCAATTTTTCCCTTTTAAACAGAAAATAACTTTGCACTGTATCAGTATAATGTCCATACTATGATTTTTGTGCACTAGAATAGTTCTCCGGTGAAGCATTAATAAAGCTGTATCAAAATATTCCAAAAACATTTTTATATTATTAGAATTTATATCCATTTCATTCCACAGTATATCCATCTTTTCATTGCAAAGTTTAGGTCAAATTTCAGATAAAATAATCCTGGTAAGTACTTTAAAAAACTAGCAAACCATTTTCACGATTCTAAATATATTATTTTTTTAAACTCTCTTTTGCAAAATACTTCTTAAAAATTATCAATTAGTTTCTACAAATAAAACTATAAGAAAGTACTAAAAATTGACTAAAATAAAATTTTTTAAAATACTATCTCTTTGATAGTTGCTAATATACCTTTCTCTGGTTTTAATACATTATTAATCTCCCCTGATACCCCCCCCCCCCGTGCAATTCATATTTATAGTCTGTAAGAATATCTCATTTGATTGGTTGATTCTTACTTTTAGCTTGAGAACAAATTTACATATTTTCAATTTTTTATAGAATTAAATCTTTAAAATAAAAATTTATGAAGTAATAACTCAAAATATTATTTAAAATATTACTTTCAAATCAATTATTACTTTATCAAAATTATTTAAACATTTAAAATAACATTTAATATAATTTTAATAACCTATTCCATTCCTAATATTCAATTTATCTTGTTTTATTTAAACAAAATATATTTTTTTATTAACTGTATTCGTCTTTATTACATTATTTAAAGCATTACATACAATAGTTAACTTAATATTTATTATTATTTGCTTTTATGATAGGCAATAATTCTATCCAATTCTATAATATAAATTTTAAAATATTTTAAACGTTGTTACTTTAAATACAAACAAGCATGTGTGTGAAAGTATGTAGTGTACAAGTCACATGATTAATAACTTTGACAGATGATTTTTTAATCTATTTCTCTTCCCAGATTTATAAAATTGATACACTTATTATATTTAATAATATAATTATAGAATTTGGAAGAACAATTTAGAAAATATAGAACTAGATATAACTCTCACCATCACAAAACTAATTTTTAAAATATATGATATTAATTTTGATTATTAAACATAGTTTATAAATTTAAATACTGTATAACATTTATTTATCTACACGTTTAAAACTATTAAAATTGAGCTTATTAAACATACTTTTAAATATTTATAGCTGAGTTATTTAATATGGCCAGCTTTTACAACCATATGCAACAATATTTTAAACTTTACTTAACTACTTTTAAATGATTCACTATAATTTTATATACTATGTATTTTCTTAGCTTCAAATTGTACTTTATAACATAATTGACAAAATATAATTAACATACTAAAATAACATATTCTAAAATTTAAAATTTTTAGTAATTGACTGTTATGAACTATTACTGACCTATAGAAAAGGGCACAATATATATATATATATATATATATATATATATAAAAAGATAAATATATCTCCAATATATATATATATATATATATATATTGGAGATAATTTATCTTTTTCACATGTATGTGGTTATATGTATCAGTTGTATAAGATAGTGTATAGCTGTAGGAAGCTAGAAAGTCTGAATTCCAGTCCTTCTAATTATATTTAGTATAGACAATATGCTTGTATTTAAATATTATGTACTTAGTTTGTTTTGCACCATTCCTCTTCTGCACATTTAAATGGACATATTAAATTCTATAGGTGAGGGGTTAGAGTGACTTAAAGAAAACATAAATATGACAATAACATTGGCATCCTCAATGGTTTTGAGCATTCAAGCATTTTCAATGTTATGAATGGCTAAAAAGTTGGAAGGTGAAGAAGATTGAAGCTTGTTCAGTAAAGTTTGAACATTTGCTATCTTAATATAAACTGAGTACTGATTGTATATATGTGTAGGAGACGATGACCTGGACCAAATGATGAGTGCTGGTGCATATTGAAGATTTATCTTTTTTACATATATGTGATCATGTATATCAGTTGTGTAATATAGTGCATACCTGTAGGGAGTTTAAAGTCTGAGTTCAAGTCCTTCTAATATATATATATATATATATATATATATATATTGTAAGGTGATGTCCAATCCTTATTTAAAAAAAAAATAACAATTTGTAGACATATACACATATATATATATATATATATATATATATATCACAAATCTAACCATACATTCATGAAGGAATGAACACATTTTTTTTTTATTAAATGTAAAATAAAATATATACATATACACATATATATACATGAATGTAGATTTTAAATCATGATGTGACAAAATAAAAAAAAGAATATTTAACATTAAATTCTAGTAACCACGTTTCTTTTGTTTAAAAGAGAAAAAAAAAAAGAGTAAACCTTTGTTGATTTTAGGAACGTGAAAAAAAAAAAAATCTAGGCAACAGATTTTTTTTTTGTTTTAGTTGTTGTTGGTTTTTCTTGTTCAACTGAAATGCACGAAAGTAAAGTTGTAAAGAATATTTTAATTAATATATTAGTTATTAGGATTTCCATTCTTTATTAATATTAAACTATTTAATATTTGGAATTTTATTATTGATAATTGTAAAATGTTTTAAAAAGAAAAAAAAAACTATTTAATCGATGAACTTTCGTTCGTTCAAATAAATGCTAAGAGCATCATAGTTATTTAACATTGTTAAAAAAATATAATTGCAATCAAATGTTTCTGGGATAAAATAAAATCAACTAATGATGAAATAGAACTTTATTAACATTACTCTAAAAGTAAAATCTTTATCATACGTTTCATGGATATATAAATAAAACTGCATAGAGATAGCGTTCGCCTTATAATATAACGTAAGCTTTAAAAAAAAGGATTCATATTTAATAATTTATATTGTGTAAATAAAATTTAAAAATGCACTTTTGCTAATTGAGTGTCAGGGGATTTTTCTATCCTCTTGGTGTCGTTGACGTGTGATGGAGGATCGTATTTATTGGTATATATATATTGTTTAAATCAACGTGGAAAAATCTTGTTATGAATGGAAATGCATGGCTTTAAAATCAAACGCCGAGGAATTCAATTTCGTCATGGGAATTGTAATGCTTAAAACGTCAACATGATTTAATATACATGAAGGAAAGAAAGACATTATCTGCTAAGAATCCCGAAGCTGCTCTTAAAAATTTAATGTGTTATTGTTTTAAGGAATTCCAAAATTTCATTATATTTTATGTTTCAATTTTTTTTTTTTTTTTTTAAATGTATACTGAGAGTTGGGTTGTGAATTTTTCTCACTCTTATATCCAAGTGTAGCAAACATTTTTTTTTAAAAAAAAAAAAACAAAAGAACCCATTTGTTTGGATTTTTATAGGGTGAGAGAGATGCACAACTCAAACTATACATCAATATATTATAAATGTTTTGTAAATAAAATATTATCATAATGGAAGGTTTAAAACTGGACAATGACTGAAACAAAAAGGTAAGATTTTAAATATTTACATTTATTAAATAATTAATACGATAAAATCAAACTAATTAATAATTAAATATATATAATATTTTCTTAACTATACAAAACACAAATTAGCAATCCATGGACATAACTTTGAGGTATATTTAAAGGACGTAAACAGAATGATAATCATACATTAATAATATAATTTTATATTCAAAATAATTAATACGTTATTGTAAATTATGCACTAAATTTTATAATTCTTATTTCAGCCCATATTTTAATATTTGAATTACAGCTAGTCATATTGTTGTAAGGATAAATTAATGTTTTATAATAATCATGTATATATTTGGTTGATTTATAAATATTATAACTATAAGCATGATCTGTTAATAAATATTTATTGTTTAAAGTTAAAACCTTTGTTTCTCTGGTCTCTATATTGTCAAGCATCATTCATACTTCACTCACCAGTATAGCTGTTATACCTACATACAGATTTTAATTTATTATTAGCAATAGCCATTAAGGATCTATATAGAGGTCACATTATTGCCATCCTATTTAATTCCATCCTTGAGCAGAGTTAAAGGCTAGTATCTGCACTGAGTTAGAACTCCGAGTAGTAATAGGACCTATAAGTAGAGAAGGCTCTGGGTGTACTATCCTAAAAGGTTTTATAGTCCGTTACATATTTTGGCAACCCAAACATTTGGGGCAGCAATTAATTAAATATCTTACCCTGTAGACGCCCAGTACATTTTACGGTCCGTTACAATATATATATATATATATATATATATTAATGTATAAAAATGATGTGTAAAAAAATTGTGTATTCTTATTAAACTTCAAATATAAAAAGTGTTATAATTTATATCTTATTGGTTAATATATTAAGCAAAAATAATTAATGAATTAAAAATATAAATAATTTATGAAAAATAGAGCATTAAAAAAATAGATAATTCAAGAATGCAATAGTGTCTACATTCATATATATACCATGAGAATATAAAGTCTTAAGATTATAATTAAAAAGAAACTGTTTTTTTTCTTTTTAGTGGGAAAAAAAAGTTCTGGAATATGACCACTCTTAAATCATCAGCAGAGTGATTTGATAAAATGAAATGATTAGAAATTGGCCTGCCTTTATTTTTAGGAATAATGACAAATCTATGGTTAGTTATTTTAATATGTTAACTATTTTCTGATTCATCTATGTAATGGTCAAGCATCTGTTAAATTTTATTAAATATATTAAGTTTACACTTTTACAAGTGACATAGTTGAGGATATGCTATTTAAAATCATTGACGATATTGTCTTAAGTCATTTTTATAATAATAATAATAATAATAATAATAATAATAATAATAATAATAATAATAATAATAATAATAATAATAATAATAATAATAATAATAATAATAATAATAATAATAATAATAATAATAATAATAATAATAATAATAATAATAATAATAATAATAATAATAATAATAATAATAATAATAATAATAATAATAATAATAATAATAATAATAATAATAATAATAATAATACATATTACATGCAAGACATTTTTTATCTCTATTTGAAAATTTTTTTTTCTGATAGAAAATGAGTAATAAAATTTGTTTTTACAAGTCCTTTCTTAAGTGTTTTGATTCAATAGACAATTTTAGACGGGTTGGGGAAAACAGATTTTACATAATCTGTGGATTTCGATAAGTTAAAATGTTTCACCAGTATGTGGTGAAACTTTCAATTGGCTACTTTATTTTTTCTTAAATAAAAGAAATTCCTTTCTATCAATTTCTGGAGATTTTATTATTGGCTTATTAATAGTGTTTCAGAATATTTCATTTATACAAATATATTCCATAAAAGTTTATTATTTTGTTGAAGAATTTTTTTATTATTGCAAATTCTTTTAGTTCTTAAAAATTGACCAATGGGATATTAGGTTTTAAGTTTAAAAGTGGTTACTATAAAAATGTCGATAACCATGGATGTCAATTGGTTTGTTATATATATTAGTTTTAGTAATTTTATTACTAATATTTTTAAAATACAAGCATAATTCACATACTTAGAGTTTAAATAAAATATAGGGGATTTGAATACAGACTTTCAAGTTTCCTTCAGCTATCCACTCTAACTCTTATAACTAATATACATAACCACACACATGTGGCAAAAATAAATGATTTTCAATACACATATGTGTGGGAGATGATTTGGATGAAATGATGAGTTCTGGTTCATCATGAAATAGTATATTCAACAGCTTTTCTTTTTTACATGTGTGTGGTCACTTGTATTGGTTTAAACTTAGTCAATGGCATAACTGAACTAGCATGGATTGATACTTCAACATCTTAATTATTTTCATTTTAGATTTAAAACACAGGTGAGCAATCAGTTTCTTTTGTCTTATTTTTCACAATCAGTCACCAGATGTATAATACTTTTGGCTCAAACTCTTCCGATGTGCATCAGTTAATGGATGGCTGGATCACTTCAGTTGAAATATTTATCTACTTAGCCTGCCATTAGGCTGTAAGAAACTTTTCATATATATATATATATATATATATATATGAAAAGTTTCTTACATTATATATATATATATATATATATATATATATATATATAATAATGCTGGCTTTCAACAGCAATTCAGACATTTCTTTCCCCAATTTAGTTTGTTCTCTCAATAATTTTAATATTTCTCTCTTGAACAGACTGATTCAGCCTTTTTATACAATTTACTCTTTTATAGGACCTTACAGATAGCATTACCTGATTTTCATTAGTTAAACCATCTAATTAAAATTGACAATCTGTTTTAAATTGACTGTTAGTAAGAAACCCAGACTAATATGATTTCTTGGTAACTAACTGGTTGCCTGATCTGGAATCCATTACTTTAATAGCAGGCCCTTTTTTCTCAAGTCTAGCCTCATAAACTTTACCTTTTTCCAGTTAATTCTGACAAAAGAATGTCAGCTTGACTGCTCATCTGAAATTCTAACCTTAGTTTAATTAACATATCACATAATTCTTTACAAACAATATAGCTTTTCATAATGAAATTACAAAAATGATTTTAACAAATTCTTTATTTTAATATATGTATAACTGTAAGTTTATTTAGGTAAAAATATAAGCACACACTCAGATATTCAGATATTCAGAAAAACCTGACTATCCAAAATACTCTGAATGATTTTTACAAACTATTCAAAACTAAATTATTAAAACTATTAGACTTAAATTATTGTTATAGAAAGAATAGCAGAATTGATTAAGTATAGATCAATTTTGGAAAAATTCATAATCAAAATCAGAAAGTGATTAACTGAATAGCTTGGGTCCACAGACAACTGTTTATATGTGCTCTAATTTTAACATTTAAAGAGAACTATTAAATAATTCAAGGTATATACTTGTCTTTTGGTTTTATCAATATAAAACAACCAAAGAGCATAAATATTTTCCCCACTTTCTCTCTGTCATAAGTTTTTGAGATGTGATCATGTATGGTTTAAACTTAGGTGCCCTAAGCTTCCTCCAATACAAGAAAATATGGTGATGATTTTTTTCTGTTTTTATTTTAGGCACATTATTGCAATTTAGCCACAGGCTAAACTGGAATGGGCACAATGTATATATAATTTTCAGCAGCAAGAATGTCACTTCATGTTCTTTTCTCCACATTACATCATCAATATCCTTTACTTCATTCATACACCTGAAAAGTGGTCTCTTTCTAAGTCTTTTATAATATCTTGAGATCAGTTTAAGCTTAATCCATCTATTATCATCTCTTTTTTTAATATGTTCATCCCAGCTCTATTTAATTTTCTTAATTTCTTAAAAGATATCCATGACATCTAATAGTTCTTTTACAAATATATTTTATTTTCATCTCTTTTTGTTATACTGACATATTTCTTTCTGGATTTTTGTTCAGTACCTTGAAATCTCTGTATTGAACTTCTGTTAAGTGTCCAAGTCTCATATTAGTAAGCAAAAGCTGATAAATCACATATTAAAAGACTCTTTAAAAAGAAAACACATGGATAGTTTTTTTTAATATTAAATTATTTTTCTCAAAAACACTCCACTCAAGTTTAATTCTGTGGTCTAATTTCATTCATTACATTTCATCTGTATTTTACTTATTAATATCTTCTAATTCATCATTATCAATCTTTATTAAATTTTAGATAACATAGAACAATATTATAATCTTTTTATTATTTATTTTTAATTCTTTCTTTAATACTTGCAAATTTTCCAAAACTCTGAAGCATTATTTAACAAAAACAACTACTTTATCTACAAAATCTAGATGATTATTTCCTTAGTTCTCATTTTAATACATAGAATACTTTTATAAAGCTTCTATAAAAAATTTGGAGATATGTAATCACCCTGTGGTACACTTTCTCAGTGTTAATATTCTTAATATCACCATGTAATTTCATCATTCCTGTTTCATTTTGATAAATCATAAGCTAATTCTTTAATTATTCTACAAATGCTTATAGACTGAAATACATTTTCATAATCTAAAAATCCAAAATATATAACAATTCATATCAATTGGTTCTTTCTACAATGTATCTTAATACTTGGATATGATTCACTTTACTAAAACTATTTTTAAATGCAGCTTGTTATTTGGGTTGTTTAATATCTAAAGTCCACTATAAAATAATTGTAATTATATTAGTAAAAAAAATTAGCAAAACATTGTATAGAACTGATGAAAGAGTGAAATATCTGTACTTTCTAATATTTTATTTCTCATCTTTCTTAAATATTATTGCATTTTTTTTCGTTCTATGGTACATCTTTATCATAGAGCTATTTGATATATAATGCCAGCAATTTTTCTCTTTCTTCATCTGCTTCTTTTCAAATAACTAATAACTTTCCAACATTTCCTGGAGCTTTTCCTTTTTCATAGATTTAATTGCATGAATCACTTTTTCATTTAAATGCTAGACACTTCAAAAGATTTAACTTGTAAAGAGTATTTTGTTTTGTTTTCTTTATTTCTATACAATTCTGTGAAGACACCTTCCCCACATTTCACAATGACATCTCTTTTTTAGTAACAATTTAATCTTATCTTCTTATTGCAGAAATAAATTTGATCAACCATGATGTAGTTTTAAACTTTTATTATCTGCTGTAGTTCTTCTTATCAATTCACAATTATATTTTTATATATAATTAACTTATTTCAAATAATTTTATTAATTTCTAGATATTCACTTTTTCTAAATAAATTATTTATATTATAATTTTATATTCCTTTATTTCTTCATACATTGTCTTGTCTGTTAAAAAAATTTGTAGTAGCTATATTTGTTGCAGTTCTTAACAGTGTATTAGTTATTTTCATATTGATTTTATTCAAATCAACACCATCTTCAAAATCTATTATTTTAAAATGATTTCCAAGTTGTAATTTAATTTATTGAAGTGTTCCTGAAGTTTAGACATTTAAACTATTAATATTGTTTGTTTCTTTTTTTTAAAATAATTTATGCTCTTTTGTTTTGCGATAAAACCTATCTTACTTCTTGCTAATTGATGATTATTTTCTTTTGTAATCATATATATATATATATATATTGTAACCTTCTCCTCTGATCATTGGACAATCAGTCCTACACATTTCTGGGTGCATCATCCCCAATCAATCAATCAAGCCACCACATTGTGCAGCATAATCCCAATTGTAACTCTCTCCTACATTACTGTAATCATAAATAAATCATACCGCACATTTTAGGCGCTATAATCTTCCCTGTAGCCTTTCCCACTAATCTAACTAGTCCAATTTACATGTTTGGAAACCATATATTTCTCTGTAACCTTCCTAGCTACAACTAATCTAGAACATATGCCTAAAATAAATGATAAAGTATAGATGATTTCTTTATTAGCTAAGCTTGCATGAAACTATAATCTTAGAGAAGATCACAAGGTGATTAATAATTTCTGGTCAAGCTAGCCCCAAAATCCACAAACAAGCTAACCAACAAAAAAAATTATAAAATAAACTTCATATTTGTCAAACTAATAAATAAATAATAATTAGATCGATGGAATGAATATGAAATTAGAAATATAAATTAGGCAATAAGTAAATGAGAATGTAAATGATTAAATGAATGATGCAAATAAGTAATAATTAAATAATAAAATAAAATGAGTCTGAAAATGAAGATGTGTAAAAGTTAATGGATGATTAAGATGAGAATGGAATAAAAGCTAATGAATTATGAGTGAATTAGGATGAAAAAGAGAATAAAGAAAGATTGAAATGACAGGTGAGAGGAATGATGATGTACAAAACTTTAAATTTGATATTCAATGAAATGATAATAAGACAATTAAATAAAATGCATATTCTAAGCTTACTAAGACCAGAATATTCATCATAAAGTCAAAACCAACTATACATTTCAGACAAAAGAAGTAATAGATACTTTAAAGTTTGGTTGACCTTATATCTCACAGTGAATGTAACACAATTCCCCTCTAATTACAATAATTAACTGGATACAAATTTACCATAAATTCCAATCTTATCACAAATTGATATAATTTATCCTTCTCAGGGTTCACATAGCTTAAAGGGTGATATACAAGATACACTTGGGCCAGTGAGAGGAATTTTGCCACCACCCAAGCATAACACACACAAAATAGCTCTTAATACTGAATTGAATTACTAAACAATATTCAATAATTTCAAATAAATTCTATAAATTCCCTAACTATCCTAAACTTTAAGCTTCAATAAGCAAGAGTAATTTTTCAATAGCTAAACACAATAGCTTTCCAACTTTCTTTCTCTATTAATTAGAAACAAGGTGATCAAGAGCAGTGAATGATAGATCTGTGGATTCAAATAAACTGATCAAACCAATATTACATTTTTAATCTTTTAGTATATCACTTAAACTAATATTCTTTAGGTTAGTATGTTTAATTATTAAGTTAGGATACCCTAGATATACTCATAAATTATAGGGCTTAACACAATTATTCGAATATACCTACATGTAGTGACTTTTACAATATTGATTGATGATGATTTCCCTATAATCACAGGATATGTTAATAGCAATAACAATAATAATGTGTGGGTGTGTTGGTTAGCAATAAGAATACTGACAACTAAATAAATTTTTAGCACAACAATATTTATTTACATTATGTACAAGTCTCTTTCAGACACATTACATGAAACAAGATAAATACATTCCAAAATTAGGGATGGAAATTAATGATTTGGTAAGTAAGGACCAACTAATATGACAAACATTTTGGATATGTTTCTTTATTATTCTATCAGGTAGACTAAGACAGTTAAACTTATTTGAGCTATCTTAGCATTGAAATTGCAAACAAAATGTATTAATATCCTTTGGATATACGCAACTTTTAAATGTAAAAAAAACAAAAAAAACTCTAAATTACAATTTATTATATCAAACTGTAGCTGTTTGAGTTATTAAAATATAATAAGGGCAATTATTACATTCCAATACAATTAATAATTTATTATAATTTACTATATAAAAAATTTTATTGCATTGATGTGGGGCAAACATCATAAGTTAAATGCACATATGACACTAAAACATACACTATGTCCACAACTTAACCATTTATTAATTAACTGATCTTACTAATTCATCAGTAAATACTTACTTGTTGAAGACCAATCCACATTGTCCATGTACACACCTTGCTCTTTTATGTAGAAGTTCTACAAACACTAGTAAGTTTCGGTTGGTCTGTTTATAAACTGATGAAGATTACACAACATCAGAAAGACACCATTTCAATTAGACAACACTATAGCTATATCAGTCTCTCATAATCTGATTTTTATCTTATCCTTGCTATTCGATTAAAAAAACACTACACTTTATTATACATGGTGGAATATTAACTATATAACTTCTTGAGGGATCTAAATAAAGGAGGCTGTACAAAACAATATGATAGTTGTATATCAAAAAACAACATAATAGTTGTATAAGAATATGGCCAATTCTGATACCTTTTCATAGGTATAAAAGTGTGGGAAGTGCCTCTTCACTGGAAAACACAATTCAGACCATAGGATCTTCCTTTTTTAAGCTTAACTATGCTCTAAGAGGTCAGCAACCTTTTAGTAGTGTGGTACCAAACCTATATTACAATGTTATTCCATGTGCCAACATGATTTTACCAATCTCATTATATTATATACTATAAAAAGTGGTTCAGTTATAATAGGCTTCAAAGTTATATATAATATTATAGTATATAATATATAATATAAACTTTTGAAGTCCACTATAACTGGATCTTATATTATTGGTCATTCATTTTTTTTAAATACTTAGAATCATGTGAAAATAACCTTTATAAAAATTTCTAATTTTTAACATGCTTATTAAAAATTATATTACAAATTATAAATTACAACTTTTTACCTATACAAAATATATAATTTAAATAAGAAAATTATCATGAATTCTAATATGATTAGTCATTTTTTATTATTAAAATAAATTAATGTAAACCTTGCCCTTGTACCTCTTTGCTCAATTGCTCAATGTCAGGTATGTAACCAATCACTTTTAGCTTCACACATTCTTCTGAATGCTCAGGTGTTAGGCAACTTCTTTGTGAATTCAAAATATTTTTCATATGTGAGAAAATTTGTTCACATAAGTAAGTTGAACCAAATGCCGAAAGCAGAGCACAAGCAGTTTTTTTTTCAAAGAAATAAATCTTTCAGGTAATGATATCCAACAATTGAGAATGACAGCCAACTTTTCTAGACAGTTCCATTCAAGAGTTTTCTGCAATTCTACAAATTTAGTTTTCCACAATTCTGATGACATTAATTCAATTAATTCCATTTCAAAACTATCAATATCCATTTACTCAAAAAGAGATAAATCAAATGGAGTCATTTTAAATCAATTAAGCCAGGTTTGATGAGGAAATAAAATATGGGTGTGTGTATTTGGAAGTCTTCGCATCATTTGGAAAATTCTTCTCTGAGAGCTTCAATGTATTTTTGATGTTCATCTTTGTTAACATCAAACTGATTTGCATGGGCCTTAACATTTGTAAAGTATTTGTAGGTGTTTGTAATAATATCACACCAAAATAATATCTAATTTTGATGCAAATCTGTCCAATATTCAAAAAGTTCTAGTACTGTTTGACCCTTCCCTTGTAAATACAAGTTTAACTCATTCAGGTGTTGAGTTATATCAGTCACCAAACATCAATTTGCTAACCAGTCTTCATCATTTATTTCTGGATAATGTTTTTTCATCAAGAAACATCTTGATTTCTTTCAGACATGATATAAATCTGTTCAAGACATTATCTCAACTAATCCAATGAACATTGCTGTATAGAGGGAGGTCTATATATGCCCTACTCATTTCTTGCAAAAGAGATTTAAATTGCCTATGTGTTAATGAAGAATGAGAAACTATGAAAATAATTATTTTAATGACAGTATCCATTGCAGAATTCAAGCATTGTGATGAGATTTTTGCAACTAAATTTTCCTGGTGAATAATGCAGTGGAAACTCAATATTCGATGTTTAACATGATTTTCAAGAAGTTTAACAAATCCATTTTCCTTTTGGACCATTGCATGGGCTGGCAACAGTAATAACACTAAATATTTTATTTATGTTAATTTTCTGATTTTCGAAATAATTTAAAAATGCAATGAAAATATGTCCCTTTGTTATACCAGTAAGAACAATCAGGCAAGTCTTCATAAATATGATTGTTGTCACAATATTGTGCCACCATTGCTAAGCATGCCACATCATTTACATCAGTGCTTTCATCAACAGCAACACTGAATGCAACAGCTTGTTGTAAATTAGTTTTCTGTTTTGTTGTTACATCTTCAGCCATGTCAGTTATTCTTCTTTGAATTGATCTTGCAGAAGATAGTATTTCTCGAATTTGAGACAGTATCGTTTGTTTATTTGGTAGATCACTGAATAAGATTTCAGCACTTTTCAAAAACATTTCTTTAATGAATTATCTATCTGTGAAAGGTTTTCCATTCAAAGCCACACAATGAGCAGTTGTATAACTACATTCAGTGGCTTTATTTTGGATTCCAATTATTTGACTAAAATAAGTAGTTTGTTTCTTAAAGGCAGAAACAGCTCTTTTTATAGCTTCACTTTTCTCATCTGAGTTTTTAAACATGAACACATGTTTAATTTGATAATGTCTTTGCACACTTGAGGTAGGACACACAATACATTCACAGCATAATGTACACACAGCATGATCTTTTTGCTGTACAAATTCATATTCATTTGTCCAAGAGTCTTGAAAAGAGCAAATATCATGTTTTTTTGTCTTTTGTAGGACATTTTGGGAACCTCTCAGTCAGTATGCCATGAGAATTTCTTTTTTGAAAGAAGCACCAACAATAAGCATCGATTATTTACCATTCAACTACTGAAAATAGCTTTCTAAAATTGATAATGTAATAAGCTTTTTATTTGGATTACGATCTCATTTTTTTAATATTATCAGAAGTAAAATGTGAATATATAGAATTTATTTCACTTGCAAACAAAAATATCTTTTAAATGAAGTCAAGTGTATTATTTTCTGAGAAATAATGATTTAATGGCAAATTCAATGTTGAATGTAAAAACAATCAAAAAAAAAAAGATGATGTAAAAATATATTTTTTTACTATTTCCAATTTACTCTGAATGCCATTAATAATCATTGGCATGCCAAGCATGGCACAGGTGCCATAGGTTGCCAACCCCTGCTCTAAGCCCTAACTCTTAATCAGCCCCAACAATATCATCCTCTCATATTAATCAACAATGGAGAATTCTCCATCATCCCATGTACAATATTAATTATTATTATATCTAAGGCTCTTATATGTAGCCCAAACTCATCCTAAATCTATCACAAATTCTGATCAATACAATAGCAAGGTAAAACAACACTAATAATCTAAGTGGAAACATAAATATTCCATTGCACATTGCAGAAACTGTTAATGTTTTATAAACTGACCACCAATATCAGTAAAATAACCATTAATTATTTCAAAATAATAATTATACCTTTTCATATAGCAAGCCATGTACATGTAAACAAGGAGAATTAAACTACATTTTGTATTTAAAGTGCACATTTTCATTCATAAGTGAAATTAAGCAACAATAAAAAAATGCTTATTAAATTATTTTATATAATAGAACAATGGTATCATTATGTGTATAATTTTGACTCGTTTGGGTCTATTTGTTCCCCTCCTCAATATAATATTAACATCTGTTTTAGCAGTGAGAGAGATAAACATTTCTCTTTCTTACCAGACAAATAATATTTAACATTATGCTTTCCCTTCATTGGGAAAATAATATAAATATGGATAATAAATGTATATAACTTTATACACAGCTACATCATTACTTAGTATATTCTATACCTTGATATATATATATATATATATATATATATATATATATATATATATATATATATATATATATATATATATATATATATATATATATATATATATATATATATATATATATATATATATATAAACTAATACTTGAATAACACATAAAAGAAAAAAACACATTACAATATTATATATAGCAATTAACAAACTAAACAAACATTACATTTTCTACCATTGGACTTTATCAAAGTTTGATTTGTTCTTATAAGTAAAACAACATGAAAACAGATATGATAAGCAAACATTCTAAAGTAATATATTTTGGTTATCCGGTTCAATATTAACATCTTCAGACAAAATTCAAACACTTCTCCAATGGCAATATAAATCCTTTATCAGTTTGTGTACTAATGTAAGCATACTGAAGCAATATTAAAACATTTTTGAGAATAAGTCACTTAAAATAGGTTTAATTAATATTTACTGATTTCTCTATTTTGTTTTTTTTTTCATCTGTGCAAAGATCTGTTATACTCTTAAACAATCTGGGTAATTTTAAAACTGTTTAAAATATTATCATGTTGCAAGTTATTCACTAACGATAAAATAAATAAATACTTTTTTTTCACTTCCCTTTTATCAGCAAATTATGATGTTTTAAGTTATACTGAGAAGAATCTATTTAATTATAAATACGATCTTGTAAGCAATTTTAATTAATATGTAACATATATATTTTTCCAAATGTAGCACAATTATAATCAGTTTATTACGATCTTTGAAAATAAACTTTTAAATCATTTATGGATTTTGTTTACTTTGTTTTTCCTGTCCACAGTAATTGTCACAATCTTAAATAATCTGGGTAATTTTAAACACTTAAAATATTATTACTTTATATGTTGTATAATCAAGGAAAAAAATCAATATTTCTTTATTCACTATTATTGGCAATTTATTTCATATTTAAGAATGATAATATGTGACTGCTTCCTGGGGAATATCAGAGCAGACAATTTCTTTCCCCAATGGAATAAGAAATACTTTATGCACTTTTCTTTTCAAACTAATTACTTTATATGATTTAAAGTGAAATTTTAATTTCTTCATTATTTCTTGAAACTTTTCTTAAAAATGATTTAGAATATTTTCTTGAAATATCAATTTATACACAAATGTATTTTTCTGCTTAATGCTGAATTAATGGCAGCATGAAAATTAAAATACTTTAATTTTTTTTTTCAGTCTAAATAAGTTTTGTGTTATGATTAGTTCTGATAATTGATTAAAATAAAAAATAAAAAATAAATAAATGCTTACCTTTTCTGGTATTATTTTTCATTCCAAATAGTACATGTTTAGGCAAATACTTATTCAATAGCAGTCATTCAAGTTGTTCCTTCAGTAGGCAAAGTTAAGAATCTAAGATCAATGAAAAGTAGTGTAGAGATTTCACAGGGTTAGTAAGTTTACTCCATACTATTCAAATCCATATAACTATGAAATTTTGTCCCAATTATTATTTTCTAGCTTATTTCTTCTATTTTACTTCAGAAGTGGAATTGTAGTCTTGTTCCATTTACATTTCTTAGAGTAGTCTTTCCTCCCCCTACAAACTTTTATATTATATACTTTGTATTACATGGTATGATTGGTTCTATTATGGGCCAATCACTGTAAAATGTAAATAAATTAAGTTTTATCCCTCTAGTGAGAATCATCTAGACTGATGCATTTCAATTTACATTAAAATATAGTATATTTAAAGATTGTTTATAAAAAATTTTAGAAGACTTATTTATAAATTGATTTTGCTGTTTATTTTTAATTATTGTTTAACTATCCTAATAAATAAAGTGTTAGATATTTTATGCTTCCCAATAATATTTTAATACTATTAAAACAATATTTGAAATAGCTGCCACTGGAACAATGTGATAAAATGTTTATGGGATTTATATCCATTCTATCAGACTTTCCAGTGTATCACAAACAGTCAAGATCATCATCACTTCTTAAGATATTTCTTAGTGAGCTTTTGCTTAGTGGGAAAATTATAATCCACAAGCATTTCACTCTATAACTAGTCTTTGCATATTGATGTTCAATATATTAACAAATTATTACCAATTAAAATTTAAAATTTTACACATTTATCCACTGGATAAAACCTACTATCTTTGAGCCAAATCACATGGTTACAATATATATATATATATATATATATATATATATATATATACATATATATATGCATATATATATATATATATATATATATGCATATATGGTGTGTATGTACATGTGGAAAAAACTAAGTAAAACTTCCTAATATAATCTATAAATATCAAAGCATTTTATCCAGTGCAGAAATCAAATTCTCGCACAATCAAAATTTCAGAATCATGCTCAGGTGTACACCATTAAATCATTAATTGAAAATATTATTAGAATTACCAATGTATGTGACTTTGTCAATTGTTTTTGATTCTCTTCATACAATATTAATTTAAGAACAATAATCATGCCCAGAATCTTTTTCATGATCAAATGATAAAAAAGGTAAGAAAGCCTAATACATTATTAATTCTAAAATATTATTTTGAATCATAAATTTAGTAATGTACAACTGTACATATTTTGTAATATTGGTCATTAGATGATTTTTGTTCATTTTTTAATTTTGTTATTGCTAGTGTTTAAAGTGCACAAGAATTTTTAAATTATAAACATCCACTTTAACTTTAATATTAATGGAAATCTAAAGAGTCAATGCATACACTTTTACACCTTCATTTCCATCTTTTTTTTTACTTTCTGAAAAGGTAAGTTTTATTATTCTACAATAAAAAATAAAATTTTAGGATAGTTTTTGTGATTAAGTAAATTGAATTTTTTTGTCTTTCTTTCATTTTTTTGATAATTAATGGAAAAGTATTCGCCATGAAAAATACAACGGAAAAAAAGTTTTTACCGATGTATTTAGAATACAACATTATTGGAGCCCTGATGGTGAGTATTTATTTTTATATATTTTTAAATTATTATTTTATTTTTATAGATACTTCCATATTTGTCCATTCTTTTTTATTTCATAAATAATTTTATATAAATAAAGATATAATAAAAGACAAATAATCCCCAAGATGGATTTCATGCTAAACTAGCACTCATCAGTTTGGCCAGGTCATCATCTCTCATATATATCTTTATTACATGAAGAGTATTTATATAGAGAAAATTGTCTCTTTTTTTATTTTCAAGTGTCAATTTACTCCTGTCCCAACTTTTACATTATCAACTTTTTGATAAACACATAATGATTATTACTAATCCTTTATTAAATTAGAGATGTTCTCTAGCACAGATATAAACTTTAATCCAAGTTAAAGATTATTATAGCTGATTTTTCAGCACACATATGGCTATTTACAATTTTCTTTCTGCCATGTGTAATATCTTTTTATAGATAGACAATTTCCATATTTGTCCATTCTTTTTTATTTCATAAATAATTTCATATAAATAAAGATACAATAAAAGACAAATAACCCCCAACATGCATTTCATGCTGAACATATATTTTTTAATTATTATTTGAATTTATATTTGATAAAAATATATGAAAAAATTATTATTGAAACTAACATAAAAAGTAGCTCATGATTGTATACATTTATATTGTAAATTATCTGCATTTTTTGCTATGATGTGGGCTTGGATCCAGTATTTGAATTAGGTGACATGAGACAAAGATAAACATATTTTACAAATATTATGACCCAATTTAGATTTTTCTATAATGTCTTGTCTGCATTTTAATAATAATGAAATATGCAAATGTTAAAAGTAAAGATTTTGATAGTATATAAACTTAGGTTGATTATAGACTACTGTAATGTAAATTTCAAAGCTGCATATCAAATGCAAAGAAAGGTGGCAGTTTATGAAGCTATTACTAAATTTATTGTCATAATAGCATGAAGCAACATGAGCTCTCAAAACCTATAAAAATAGGATAAATAATATTACATTGAACTGACTCTAAACTACTAACTTATGTACCTAAAGCTTAACCCTATAATAAATTTAGTATTTCATTCACTTTTTATTTTATTTTCTTATTTTATTTTGTATATAGTGACTATTTTAGTAATAATTTTAAATAAATTACAAATATTATTGAAGTTCTTTATTATAATATTCAAATTATACTAATTACTGATCAATATTAATTATAAAAGATGTTATTAGGGATGACATATTCATTGCAAATCCCTGTATGGAAATGCATTTTGAATGGCTACTAAGAAAAATGAAAAGTACTAATGTCTTTATTCTGCAAAGTTTTCAAGCGATGGATTATCTTAGGTAAGTGTTATTATATACCAAAATTTTTGAAATTTTATGCCAAATCCAACTAACGTAATAATAAAAATACAAATTTAAGTTATATGCATGATAATTTTGAATGTATGAAATAATATAAAAATAATTATTAGAAATATTAACTTTTACTCCTTTTTTTATTACTTTGAATATCAATCACAATATTTTTTTAGCTTAATTACATTCTTTGATGTTTTATGTTTCAAACAATATATATTATGTCATTTTTGAATAATACAAACTTAAGTTATGATGAAATTTGTGGTTTAGCATAATTTTTTAAATATTAAATATGGCCACTTCATCAGCTGAAAAGTTAATAGTTGATTAGTATGGATGAATATACTGCAGAAGTGTTTGTTGTTAATATTTTAAAGCACTATTTATTCTGTTATTTCCTAAAAAAAGATAGCTATTTCAGAAGAAAGAAAAAAAGAAATATAAGAAGAAAGATGCAAATAAAAGTTAGAAAGTAAACCAATAAAGAAAATATTGGAATCAAAATTTTTATGCTTAAAAAGTTAATGTGAGTTCATTACATTAACTCACAATCTTATTGTTACTGTTGGAGTAGAAAGATGACTTTTGCTGTGAAAGTGTTATGAACGGCGACGATAACTGCGGTTTTCATTAATCTAAGTGTCTAAAAGCAGGAATGTGAAAGGTAACGGTGAAAGAGTAAGTGAAAAAATAATGATGATTAACTTATAAAAAGACATACAATTTTATTGCAATACTCCTTTAATGGCATTAAGCAATAATTCTATTAAGCTCTGCTTGATTCAAAACACTTTCTAATTCATATTTGTAAATTGTTGAGCTTTTAATCTACACTATCTTTTTTCAAAAGACATGAGTGATCTTCATAATTTATAAGGATAAATAAACACAATCTTTGTTATCATATTTTAAAATAATGATAATTATCATAATTTATTTAAACATTAAGTTTATTCAATAAAATATTAAAATATTTTTTAAAATAAAATTATTAACCCTTTTCTTTATTTAAATTATTATTATAATAGCTAATATAAATATTTTAATTAATTATTTAGCATATGTATTTCTCTCTAACTTAAGTAATAAATGGCAGACAACAGTATATAAAGTTTTCCAAGGAATTAAAATTGATAAATAATTATCAAGATATAGCTATAATTATCAAGATATACCTGCTAAATAATATTTGGGGTACATACATCTTCTGTGCCTGATTCTTCCAAAATATGTTTGCCTAGTATTGTTGCTTGCATTGTGAACTATAGCTCATTATTTTTCTAACAACAAAACATCATTACTTCTTAGTTTAATCTCTTAATGTTTTTTTCCAAGTTTAGGAGCTTTTCACTATATCCTGAAATCATCTGCTGAAAGAGTGACTAATCAATGGATTCTTAACAGTGATGCTATATATTTCACATTAACAGACAAATTACTGGTTTTTGCTTTCATCCATAAGAATATTGGATTCAACGTTGGACTAAATACATTTATGCATTAAAAAACACCTTTTACTTCTTTATACCATTTAAATAAACAATCTGAATTTTAAAAACTTTGTTTTAAAGTTATGCTACTATATATAGCTGACTCGATCAATCCGAATATTGTAATAACTTTAGTTCTATGACAAATATAGTTGGCATCTACTCTTTGACTAGGGAGGTTGATACCAATAAAACAATATGACTTTCTAAGCTTTTTCCAAGACCAATTTTCTTCACCTTACTCAGAGCCATCTAGTTATGACTATGAGTAATCAATGAATAAGAGGTAGTAGTGATAAAAATTATCCACATCTCCAGACTTATTTCTTGGTTGAAAAGTATAATGAAGTAAAAGATGACTTTTGAATGCATGAGAAGAGTTCCTGCTTTGAATACTAAATTTTTACTAATGAAGGCAAAAATCAGAAGCTATTCTGGGGAGAGATAACACAGTCCTTTATTATCTGGTGTTCATTCATTAGTCAAACTTATAGTAAATTACTCTAGAATAGGATTAAAAAATTGCTCTTGTAAATGTTATCGTTTTTAATTTGTAGGAAATGATAAACTAAAAAAAATAGAGATACAAACATAAATCTTTCAAAAAAGATTTTCAGATAATGAGATGATATAGTAGAGTTGCAGTTCATTTGAGTGAGTGCTAGAAATTTTCTTTAATTAGTTGGATTATGGTAATGCCATCTAAAGATAGACACAAATTTTTGTTTTGGTTTATTGTTAATCTTTATTTGCCCTATTCAAAAAAAATACACAGAAATGTATTTATCATCTATTTTTCTGACTCAAGACAGAGCTTTTTTTATTGCATTGCTAAATATTGTGATGGGGGATATATTTATTTTTCTACCTGATGGTCTATATTGTAAAGCTATATGTGTTTTAATACAGTTATAAAATGATGGACTTGAGAGATAAAGGTCTTTAAATTGAAGCCCAACTCAATAATTGTTGATGCTTAAATGTCACATGACACCTTCTGAGTAATAAACTATTGGATGTTTTGTAAAATATAGTGTGTCTGATAATTGTCAATTTTTGTGTCAAATATGCTATTCTAGGTCTTGGATAGGTAGTATAAAGACGTTATTAAAACAGGCAAAACTCACTATATATATATTGCCACACACAGCAAGCTAGAATAATCAAGGGATGCCAGAAGACTTGTGCATAAAATGACCAGCTAGTGCCTACTCATCCAATATCCCCAGACTAGTTTCTGGCTTATGGTCTTCATCAGTGAGGAACCTTAGATCTGATACACAAGCATAGTCATGTGACATTTATTGGCATAAAGATGTTATATGAACAGAAAAAATCATGTTATTTGTAATAGTATAATGTATCAATTTTAATTAAATAAAAACATAATTTTAAAGCAAAATATCGTAATTTTGTAATTTACTTTATTAAAAAAAAAATTTTAAGAACTATAACAAAATAATAATCTGGGAGATATTTATAATTTATTGTAATAGTTCAAAAAATGTTAAAAATAGAGTTAAAAAAATATTTTAGAATTATAATTTATTAATTTAAAAAAAGTTGATTGATAGTTTTTTTAAAAAAATGAGGTCTTTATGTAAATTGTTTAAACAATAGAACAAAGCATAAATACCTAAAATATGCAAAAAATAACTAAAAGTGAGTATATTAAAATTGTATATAAAATATAGGCTTTTCGATCCACACATCATAGCTGATTTAATGATTAAATGGGCTTACAGTTTAAGAAATGATGTTGGGGCAATTCCCTATTTTAAAAAAATGTCATAATTATTATAAAAATATAAACAGAAAGTAGCTTAAACTGGAATCTGAATGAATCCCAAAACAATAAATTGCATCTTACATAAAGAAAAGATAAAAATTATAATAAAGAATAACATCAATTTTTACAAGAATTAATAGTGATAATGAATGATATTGGCAAAAAACTCAATGACATAAAAGATGAGATTGGAAATAATACTTTAAATGGTAATTTTAATGTTATATGATAAAATAAAATGATAACTAATATAATTCATTCTGAAAACCTTATAATAATTATTACTTAACATTAGATTTTGATTACTATCAATTATTAATTTATATTCATCCTTTTAATATTAGAATTAAAAGTATCAGATATCACTTTTTCAAAAAGAAAAAGATATAATATCATTGGTTGTTATGGATCATTCTATATTGGTAAGTCTCAGTGTTTATTGAAATACCAATTATTGCATGGAGTAAAAGTATGCAAAACAAAGTAGCTTAAACATCTATGTTTAATGATAATAAACTGAAATATAGAAGACAATTTGTATTTGAGTTAGATAAAGTAAAAACAGTGCATGAACAAACAAATAAAAAAAGAATAAAATAGGCTATAAACAAGATACTATTGTTAAAATTCTTGAACCATAGGGGTTAGTGTAAAATATAAAAACGTTCCCAAAAATAACTAGAATTTTATAATAAAAATTTGTTTATTTATTTTTAAGTGTTACAAATTTAATCTGCTTCAAACTACTGTCCATTTAATACAATACACCTCTCTCTACATATTTTGTTTTATTTTTTGAAGTAGTCTGGAGATACTTATCAAGTTAGTCCATTTAAGATCTGCATCTTTTTTTTTTACCACTTTACACTCAGCAAAAAAAAAATGAGGCATTTTTTCACTCTAGAGAATAAAAAAATCACACTGATATTAAATAAATATGATTGATAGATAAACTGAATCATGTTGAATTTCATTATAATTGTTTCAAACTGAAGACTGCTCACAGGAAAACTGTTGTGATAATCTTGCACTCTTTATTTTGCAACTAAATGGGAAATTTATATTTTATTGCATCATGCAACTGTCTTAGAACTTGTACATAAAATTTCTGACACTTAAGAACTAACTTTGTGTCAATACCAGCATTATCTTGAGATTGGACTTCACTCTCCATGCTTTTTAGAGACATGATGAATTTTACAATTTCATTAAATTATTCATAAATTTGTATTTTTCTGAGAATAGCTTTTTTGTAATCTGTTTCAAGCATTACAACTGTTTTCACCATCATTTTCCCTAAAAGAAAACAGAATTTCACATTATTCCAATTTTTCAGCTGTTACAACAAAATTGTCAAATACATGAAATGTACATAATGTGCTTCATGGATCCATGACTTTACATGGTAACATAATTTTGGAAGATTGATGTAAAAGGATTCCCACAAAAGATATGTAAGAGCAGAAGCATATATGACAATGGGTGCACTTACCATAGATCAATTCCAGTTAATTTTGTAATCCCCTAATAGTGGATTGTGGTAATTAATTGTATTATATAAATATATATATACAAACCATTATACAATTACAAATATCCAGTAACGCCCTCTGTTTAAAGATCTATATCTCAATAATAGCAAACCTTAAAATGATCATTTAAGGTTTGCTATTATTTTAAGGTTTGCTATTATTGAGATATAGATCTTTAAACAGAGGGCATTACTGAATATTTGTAATTGTATAATGGTTTGTATATTTTCTATAATTATTTCAGTTAGTGTTAACAGTAACTTTCTTTTCATATATATATAAAATCAATAAAAACAGATTTCTTTCAATTGTTTTTTTTTTAATGTAAAAATAGATATAAATAAATTCCCCGATTGCTTCCTAGTGACCTGCATGAATTAGCAATGTGGTAAAGCTGCAGTACACTGAAGCTGAAAGCCCTCAAATCATGAGTGAAGTCCATTACTTCTAGTGCTTAACCTTCTTATGAACTTCTAGGAATAAACCCTTCAATTATATATGTTTTATTAATCACTAATGACTATAAAAATTTAAATCTGATACTAACCAATAATTGTCTTAAATAAAATATTAATTTTTTAACACTTTAATATTAAAATTAAAAATATTGTTGTTTTTTAAAATATCTCTGTCAGGACCCCCCCCCCCCAAAACCCCTGACCATGATTTCGTGCTTTGGCATTCCTCAGAGAAGTGTACCTACCCTGACACCTCTCTGAGGAGTGCCAAAGCATGAAACCGTGGTCAGGGGTTTGGGGGGGGGGGTTCCTGACAAAGATATTTAAAGTGTTTGCTCTGGCTAAGCATTTATCACAAAGCTTGTAGAGGAATTGGCAATCCTCATTGTTTATAACTTACACGCTTAAGAGACTATTTATTGTTGTTTTTTCTTTTATAAATCAAAGTGTAGAAGAATCAATTGAAGAAGAGAAGTTTACAATAAGGAAGTAAAATAAATAAATATGAATTACTGTATAGCTAAATGATATATCCACAGTATTACAAAAAACAATAATAATTGGAATTTATTATAATTTAAATATTAGTCTGGATAATATTTAAGCAATATCATTATTCTTTTAATGAACAGAATAAAACCATAAATGAAATTTAACAAGTCGTTATAGATTAATTTATTACACTAAAATTGATTTTAAAAAGTTCCACATTTGTAAATGAAATGCATAAGATAAAAGATTCACATATTTATCAGTTTTAAAAAATAAGAAAGGATATATTGTCTCTAGCAGACGACAGTTTTATTTATTTCAAATGTGTCAATAAAAAACTTTTTAAAAAAAATATTATTTATATTTGACTTCTAAGATGAAAAACGTTTCCTAAGGTATTACAATAATATGATTAAATTACAAATCAAAATACATATGGTTTGTTAAATATGTACTAATATTTATGATGTATGTTTAATTTTGTTGAAAAATTTATAAACTTTTTCTAAACTACATTATTGAAAATAAAATATTGAATTATTTCTACAATTATTATTAATTCTTTGCTATTGTTATAATAGTAGGAGTCAGCTGCCTATGGCACTGTTGCTGTGCAGAAACATTAATAGAACAATACCAATTCTTTTTTTATTGTTTTCTAATTAAAAAAATATTATTATGAAGGTTTATCAAGAAGATATCACGCACTTTTAGAAATGTTATAATTTATGAATGAACTTTTTTATAAAAATGAAAATATGAATTTAAAATGAAATGAATTAAAAAATATCCAAAATAAAATATATAAAATATGATTCAGAAATACAACATGAATAATAACTATTATAGAAAAAGATTTATTTTAAATATTGTATATTGATGCTTATAATTTTTTTTCAAAATAAAATGGTAAGTTTCTTTTGTTAGAATATTTTTACAGCATGTAGTTTATGTGCCATTAATTATGTATATTATGTGATTATACTCAACTAAAAGAATATTGAAATGTGAAATTATATGAATTATGTTATGTGACAATTTTTAATTTTTTTGTTTTTGCTTTATGTTTTTTTTAAACTCAAGTCTATATATTGCAGTTATCCAATCAGAGCAAACATTTAGACCAATCTTTCTTCCCATCACCCTTTAGATTGGTAGACATATCAAACATCTGATTCTTTACATTCATACTGACAGATCAACATTTTTTGTCACACCAATCTCAAGTAAGGTAAGGTTTAATTTTTAGCTACTTTTAACACTTTGAAAAAGAAAAAAAACAATCACTGCATAGAAGATATATACTTTCAAAATTTGGGTTTTGTCAATGCCTCTTTTATTTCATTCTCACTATATTTTAACTACCTGATAGCTCAGAAACTTAGGCTATCTCTCTTGTAATGACATATTTCACAAGCAATTTTACTTTTCAAGTTAGGTAGAGAATGCCATGATGAAGCCATGACCCTTTTCAGCATACCATTTTTTCTTTCTCTTACACACACACATACACACACACATATATATATATATATATATCATTAAAAATCAGTCAGCACTTAGATGATCACCACATCAATAACAATCAACAATTTACAAATGCTGTCAAGGCAATTCCCTTTTAACAATAAAAGGAGAATCTCATCTTTATTAATGGTCCAATATATTTATATAGACACTAAAGACTGCAATTTGACCACAGATATTGAAATTATTGATAGGAAGAAGTTTGTATCAATAAAATATAAAATATATATAATTAATTATTACTGGCCATTATCTAATGAAACAGTGCTATTATAACCCTAGCACTATTTTTAACTATACTTGATTAGGTTATAGTAGATGGTAAAAATTAATATTTATAAAGAGATTTCTGCTATTTAAATTATTTTATTCTCTATGTTCGTTATTATATTCTAATTACTTTAGCAAATATTATTACTTTAAATTTAACTTATGACTTTGATTTTCTATTAATGCTTAAAGCATTTAATTTTAATCACTGATTTATCATGACTATAAAATCACTTGATCAAAAATTTCATTAAATTTAGATATATAAAGTACATAAATTGCAAATGTTTATTTTATTTTTTCATATATTCATCTTAATGTGTTTATTTCTTCTCCACCACCTTTATATATATCCTATTGTAGCATACATATGTGCATATACAAAATGGTCTTAAATTGTTGTATATGTGCATATACAAAATGGTCTTAAATTGTTGTCTGTTGTAGTAATAATATACAACTGTATAGTTATTGGAATGAAGGTTTCTGTTGGACTCTGTCCATATAGTTTTTTTGGTATGTTTGTTTTATTTTCATCACTATCACATTTAACACAGTATACCATACACTATAAAAATAATAATAAATGGTCATTCTCAAATAAGAATGGTCATTCCAACTTCAAAAACAAATGAATAGAGAAAAAAAACTGCTCTTGAAATGAATTTTGTGATGACTATTCAAACACATATGTGTACCACCAATACTTCCACATATAGAACAAGCTGTTCCATTTTTCTGTTTACTTGATATTTTATGTTTTTTTTTTAATTTCCTTAGCAGAAAACTTTTCTTTCTCAAATACTTCAACATCATGTCTAACTGTAGCTCTAGATTGTATTCTATTATCTTCTCAATGGGAACAATATAACAAATGTATATACTAAATTATTTAAAAAATCTAATTGTATAGTAATATTGATTTTGAATTTATTTTTGTCAATTTGATTGTTTTAATGAATATTATTATCTTGATATACAATATATATTGTGAGAAGTGATGTAAGAAAAAGAAATTGACATAAAAAATTATGAATAAAGATAGTGGTCAGAATAACACACATACACACAATGATAATGCTAGATCATCATTTATTGTTGGGCTCTTAAATATAATTATAATTCTTGTCTAATTAGAATTATAGATAACATAGACTTTTTTGTGTGTTTAAAAATCATTAACATCTTGAGGTAAATAATTGAGATACTTATATATAATCATTAAAAACCAGTCAACACTTAGACAAAACCAAGATCAATAACAATCAACAATTTCAAACTGTTGTCAAGGCAACCTCCTTTTAACAATAAAGGTGAAATTCCATCCCAATATCAATAACAATCAGCAAATTCAAACTGTTGTTAAAAGAAGATTGTCTTGACACCAGTTGAAATTGTTGATTGTTGTATATATATATGATTATTATTAAAGTCTAAATATAATAATAAAATTTTAGATTTGGAGTTAAAGAGAAGATGAAAACGTGTTAATACCGCAGACCTAAGTGCTTTTATTTCATTTTAACAATTCAAAAGCTGACTCAAACAAAAGCTTAGTGAATTTAATTTGTGACATTCATATATATATAAGAAAAAAAATCACTTTACGAAAGTTTTGTTTTTAGTATTAAAAATTGAATTAACTAGAAATTTATTATCTTTAGTTTTATTAATGTTTTGTTTTACATTTTCCCCCAACAAAGTATAGATAATTAGATTTGTTTAATGCTGAATGGTAAACAATAGGTATGATTGAATTACCTCGATGACAGATACAGGAAATCAGTTTATAATAAGAATCAATATCTTTGAACAAACAGTTATTATAATCCTTTAATAATATTTAGACATAAAGATAATTTAATTGTTTATTTTGGATAATTTTAATGAAACACGATATCATTAACACTTAATGTCTACACAGGTAATATTTGGTTTAAATATAATTTTTTATTATTAGAGATGCAAAATGAATAATTATATCTTATTTCAGTATTTACGTTCATTAAAACTTTATTTTTAAAAACATTTTTTAAAAGCACTTCCTTCAATATATATATATGAGAGTATTGGAAAATAAAAATAAATGAGTAAATCTATATAATAATAAATAATATACATTATCAATAATGTTACTAGGCAACCAACAATCAATATTGCTAATAACCAATAAGATGTCACAAGCTCTGATTACATCACGCTGTTTAGCACCACATCACATTTTTGCCAACCAATGTAAGATGTTGCAATCAATAGATGCAAGATGGCAATGCTTATTAAATCTTTATTCAGTGCTGTCCTATCAAATATACTTAAAATAGTTTCTAGCCTCTAGCTTTTAAAATATATGAGGAGTTTTTGGATATGGAAACAGTTCATCTAGATCTTTTTGAAGAATAATGCACCTTTTCTTCAACATTTTTTTTTGCTTCTTTATTTTACTGTCAAACTACTAGCCCAAATAAAAAAAAAACATGTTTTTTTTCCATTTAAAACCAATTAGCTTGTTTAACTATATAATCTGAAACTAGTTCACTATTCACAACTAATAATGTTCTTAGGTTTTTAACAACTATAATCACTTTTATCCTTTGGCTAGAATTGGTGTAAATTCAATAGTATATCTCATGACTCCTTTTTACATCATGTTCTTCAGCAGCACTTTTATCCTCACTAAATATTTGGCATCTAGCCTCACTGCTTTTCCTGACCATAGATTAAAAATGACTATAGTTTTAAGAAAACTAAGATCATCTAAATATGTAGATACTTAACTGGATACAGATTTATGTAACTAAACAAGAAAATGACAGATTAAAAACATTAACACATTTTTCAATTTAGGTTCACAGCTTGATAGTAAAACCAAAAAGGAAATATTTCTTCTAGTGGAAAAGTAAATTAGATTCAAAAGATCCAGCTAGAATGTGCCCTGATTCAAAAGTTCTTCAGTGATATAGTCATAAGCTAGAAACTAGGTTGAGGATATTGCATAAAATAGCACTGGATAGAACTTTAATAAGTATTACCATCTGACTTCTATTGCTTACTGAAACTTACACTAGATGGCAAAAATATGGTGTGAAAAAAAAAACTTACTGCTAGTATTTCTTGACTCAAATTGAACTATTAGCTAATGATATTTTGACTATATATAATCACTATTGTGTTTAGAATCTCTTTAACTAAACTTCAAAATTTATATAATAATAGTGGAAGCATCTTTATTTTCTTTCAATGATTACTTGAAATAAATAAAAATTTCTAAAAGACAATCTTTTGAAAATCTAATATTGCATCCAATAGTCAATTACTTAAAAGTTCATAAGAAGTTTTAGTATCAGAGGTGACAGAAATGGATTGTGATCCAATGCTCTAGAATATGCCACTGTACTGCACCAAATGATGCTGGGTTTTAAAAACTAATGATTTTACATCTGAAATTAATCATGAATGATTTTCTCTTATATGTATATTCTAACCTCAGTTTTAGTGCAAGTAGATAGTCGATTAAAAATAACTCTGGAACCGAACAAGCAATGGTAGTGTGTTTATAAAATGATAGTAATAATAATATTAAGTATACCTGGGTGCCAAATTGTAACTATAAAATCGTAATGCCCACCAGAGATCACCATTCATGCTTATTACTATGGGATATAATGAAGAAAGTATTTAAATTATCTCAAAAAAATATTTATAATGTTGATACATCCAATTTAATTCATTATGGTCTTAATTTTAAACTTAATAACAATTATGTAAATACTCTGTGATAAGTTATTACGGCTAACAAAATAATATGGACAACTTTATTCCACAACTTTATATAGATATATGATCTCGAGTGGAAATTACAAGGATGTTATTTATATTTCTAGTATGTAAATGACTCAAAATAAATTAGTAATCGATGCGAAGAACTTGTAACTTATGTTTATAATGTATACTATAAGAGTATTATTTAATTTAAAGTAGAACAAAAAAAAATGTTATAAATCCTTCCATTTAACCAAGCTACTATTATTTTGGTTCTCAGCATCTATGTTATGTTCTCCTTAATATCTTCTTAACTGACAATTCTTAATCTTATTTCCTTAAACACACATATATGCCTTCCCACTAACTATAGATTCATTATCATTATCATAATAATATTTCATGATTTTAATACTTACACTACCTGATTTCCAAGCTAGCCCTCTTAGATTTAATCAAAGTACCAAAATGTATCAAGGTCTTGATCTGCTAATGAGGTCCAATTATTAATAATTACAAGGCAATGAATATGATCCCAAAACTTGCTAAATTAAATTTTAATGTGAGTTTACCAGTGGGAATCATGTTACATACCAAAAGCAGGAAATGTATTTTATGTCTGCTCCCAATATTTAAAACATTGCAATGAATCAAATAACTAAATTTAACATATCTAAATTATAAGTAAGAAAATAAATTTCTCCAATATTAAAAATTATAGGCATATTTTTGTATAAAACGGAAGTTCGGATCATATATTTATAAACTAACATACAAAAATTGATTACAGTATAGCTTTATTAATAGTGTGATAAGTTATATTTAAGTTAAGACTTAGATTATAAATTATTAATTTTAAAAAGAAAAGTGTAACCAGTGATAAACACGGTTTTTGCTAAATAAAATAATCTGTAATATAGAAACAAATGTTTGAAAGAAATTGATTATTCTCATATTTACAAATATAATGGATTCCTTTATTATATTTATAATTATTTTCAGAACAATGAATAATTTTTTTCATGAATTTTAAAAAGAAGTATTGAAAGGTTATCAGATAAACAATATTCTTACATTACAGAAATTCTAATTTAATTATAAAGTGTCCAACATGTATGCATACTTTATCTATCAACAATATCATATAATTTTTATCATATGCTTACTCATATGCTTTCAAAAGCAATTATATTCACCTATTCTAGAGCCATCTACTGTAAGCTTAAGTAAACAATTTGATACCAATAAGTTAGCCAGAGTTTAAAACTTCAAATTTTTGAAAAAAAATTCTAAATATTAGTTTGCTTAGTTTCAGGTTTGAATCTCAATCTTCATTAACAAAAGCAAAATGCCAGAAATTGATCTGGAGATAAGAATTTTATAACATTATACGATCTGGCTTCCATTTATAAATGAAGATTTGTAATAAATAGCTCTGAAATAGAGTAACATACACTTTTTCTATCCATAATGTTTATAAAAATTAATTTTTATTTTAGATAAACTTTATTTTTAAAATAGTTTATCTGTGACTTATATTTGAATTGTGTAAATTTGTTATCCAAAAAATATTAAAAAACTGAAAATATAAATAAATTTCTGAAAAAATTATAAGAAAATATTGCACAGAATTTCCATCAATAATCACAATTTTGAATATTTACAATGAATATAAAAATATTAGCATTATTCAAAATATTCAAAAGCATTGATCTAAAAAATATCAAACTTTAATAAGGACATAAGTATTCCAATATGCTTCAGAGTTTAGGCATATGAAAAATTCTGTAATTTCATAAATTATTAACAGAATAAGATCTCTATCTTATCATTAAGAACATGATAATTATCCAGATGTGACTTTCCAAACTGATGGATCTATTAAATACAAGCAAAGAACACTTGTAATTTACTATGCTGTTTTTAAAAAATGGAATGTATGTCACAAATGTAGAATTCTTATAAAGTATGTGAAAAATCAAAGAGAACTAGTAACACATTTACAATAGAAACTTTAACAAATGTTTGAGATCAGTTTTTAATGAACTCAACAATGGCTTCAATGTAATTGAGAATTAAAACAATGTCTTGTTATTGCACTTTAAAAAGAATAATTTGAGAATTATTCTTTATTTAATGAAAATACAAAATTATAAAATAACTATAAGGACATCTAGATGTTATAAGTTAGATGCTAAAAACACTGCAAAAATAATTACTACTTGGCTATTGACTGTTTTAATATATATATATATATATATATATATATATATATATATATATATATATATATATATATATATATATATATATATATATATCTTTAAAGAGCTCTAAATAAGTCTTTACCCTAGATTTTTTTTTATTTTTTATAATTGGGTTTGTATTATAATCATTAAAAATAATTTCAATTCCAAATACACCACAATTAAGTCAGTTTTTATCAATCAATTATACACTGCCATGATTTGGGTAGATTAGGTGAATTTTTGGATATTTATGATTGAATGGATGTATATACGTAAATAAATGGACAAATATAAAACAGATGAATGGAGAAATACATACCTACATAGATGTATAAATAGTAAAGAAAGAGAGATAGATAAATAGACTGATGTATAGTTAGATAAATATACAGAATAGACAGACAGATATTAGATAGATAAATGGGCTGATAGGTAGATAAAGAGAGGCAAAAATAGATAAATAGATAGAACAGTTAGACTAACAAATACAGAAATAGATAAATAATTAAATAATGAGGTAGATAGGTAGGTATATAGATAGATAAATAAATAAATAAATAGTGAGATAGTAGAGGAATGAATAGATAGATAGATAGATAGATAGATAGATAGATAGATAGATAGATAGATAGATAGATAGATAGATAGATAGATAGATAGATAGATAGATAGATAGATAGATAGATAGATAGATAGATAGATAGATAGATAGATAGATAGATAGATAGATAGATAGATAGATAGATGGATAGATAGATAGATAGATAGGCAGTGAGAGAGATAGATAGATAAATAATGATAGATAAAGAAATTGGTAGATAAAAAAGAGAAACACAGATAGATAGATAGAGGGAGTAACAAAAATAGACTTTATACTTATACTCCCAATGTCTCTTTCAAATACGGATTGAATAATGCTTGAAATAGGTGTAAACATCTTTTATTCTTGTATATACAAAAAGATATCACATAAAAGGCATTAATTTCAATTTTATATCTTAAATAACACTCAACATTGAGCAGTTATTATATTTGATAATTGAATATAAAAAAAAACCTACAGTGTATAGAAAGAATCATTATTTTTTATCAAAGTTAAACTAAATTTTAAAAGTAATGCATTGAATTTTAAATTTTACATTCTCTTGAGATAACTTTATCAATGTCAAAAATCAGTGGATAAAATGACTGCTGATGAAGAATGAAAGAGTGAAGATTTAATATATATATATGATAAACAAAAATGCAAGTTAAAAAACTTGCTAACGCTTGTATTTATGTCCACAGATGGCGTCCTACCAAGACTGCCAATCAAGCGTATGTTTTGTTTACATAAACGTCAGAGTAGTTAGTATTCACTATCTCTAACTATAATTCCACTTTCAGATCATGATTTCAAGCTATTTGCTATCGTCAGTGAAAGACAGGAATAAAGAAACTAGATCTGAACACAAATATATGAATTCATAGTATTATTTTCAGAAGCTTCTATGTGAGAAAAATATAAATAGCTAACATTTCAGTACAATAACAAGTACTTTCCTCAGAGTTTCTCCTTTCTCAAATCATAAGAATGTATGTGGTGAGATGTAAAACTGTTAATTTGTTTGTTTGTTATTTTTTCCTTATTCTCTAATTCTATTGCTTGCGAAGATTTTAAAATATTTTATCCTCTAATAGCTTTTTCCAAATATTGTTATTTTTTTTTAATTCTCACTTTTCATTTATGCTCTTAGGTCTTTTAAAATCTCTATATCTTCTCTTAACAATCTCTGGTCATATTGTTTAATTTTTGCTAAAATATGTGTTTTATCAAAATTGCTGTCACAGTTAGTTAATTTAAGGTGAAAATAAATGACTGATCAATTAGATTTTTCTCTTACTTCCAAAATGTGTTCTTCCTTTTTTATGTTTATTTTATGATTGGTCTGTCCAATGTATGAAGGTAAACAAGTTCCACATGTAATTTCATTTGCACCATGACACTTCAAATTTAGGTCATGGAAATATTTTATTAATTTTTTTAAATGTAATATAAATTGTGTAGATATTATTTTTCTTTAAAACATTATCAATGTTATCACTTACTCCCTTTATATATGAGAACAATCTTAATTTTTGAAGTATCAAAATCTTTTTTCTTATTATATATAAAAAAAGTCCTATTAATAATCCTGTAATCAAAACTATTATGAAAAATCATTTATTAAGTAGCATAGATATCTTGGTAAAAATAGCTATCATCAGAAAGTATCTTAGTTTTATCTAAAAATGTTTTTGCCACTGAAAATAATTGTGCCAGATAGTGATGAGAAGAAAATGTAGATATCTCCCAGTGTGTGTTTGATTTTTCTATATACCATGAGATATAGAACCATATTTTTTTCTTTCAATTAAAATATCTAAGAATAAAAATTGGTTATTATTTTCTAATTCCATAGTAAATTTGATGTTGTGAAAAGAATTTTAAAAAATTAAAAATTCATCAAGAGCATGCTTACCATGAGATCAAATATTAAAGGTATCATAAACATAACATAATCATACCAATAGTTTTTTTAACTGCTAATATCAAAATTTTCTTTTCCAAATAGAGGCCAATGCTGGAAAAATTGGTAAACCCATAGCTAAACCTGATGTTTTCATATACATCTGACCATCAACAAAAATGTATTTAATAAGCAGTGTTCAATGAAACTCACAACAAAATAAGGCAATTTTATATTTTTCTAATCTTCAATACCTTTCTTTACAGGGACATTAGTAAAAAGTGAAACAATATTAAACCTTACCAAACTATTTTTAGTTAATTTAATATCTTGGATAAACTCAAGAAAATGATTTGCATCCTTAACTTAAGATAACATTTCTGTTAAAAGTGGCTGAAAAAAAAGATAGAAAGTGAGTTAGTGTCCACACTCTAAAGATAAAAATTTTTTAGAATATGAAATTCCATGTGGAGTTTGTTTTCCTTCATACATTAGACATATCAAAGGAAGAACACATTTTAACAGATAAATAAAAATCTAATTCATCAACCATTTATTCACACATTAAATTAACTAACCATGAGAACACATATTTTAGCAAAAATTTAACAATGTGAACAGAGACAGCTAAGGAAAGATATAGAGATTTTTAAAAGGCCTAACTGCACAAATAAAAATATGAATTAACAAATAATAATAATATTTGGAAAAAGCCATTGCTGGATGAAATATTTTTTTAAAACTTCTTGACCAATAGAATTTGAGAATGAGGGAAAAATAACAAAAGTAAAATAAAGATTTTAAATCGCACCATACATATTCTTATGATTTGAGAAAGAAGCTCAGAGGTAAGTCTTTATTATTGTATTGAAACTTCAGCTATTTAGCTATTATATTTTTGTTACATGGAAGCTCCTGGAAATAATACTATGAATTCATCATTTATCCATGAGAATAGTAATATATATATATGTGTGTGTGTGTGTGTTTGTGTGTGTTGTGTGTGTGTGTGTTGATAGGAAGATTTTCACAAGTTGCATATATAAAAGACATTTTTTTCAGGTTCATCTGTGTTAAAAATTTAAATATTTAAATAGTGATGTTTTGATTTGATCACACAAGTCATTTACTGGGTGTTAAAAGGTAGAAAGATGGTTGTAGAGGCGCTACAATCACTGATTTGAAAAAAAATTTTAATGTTTAACCAATAGCAAAAATGTTGAATTGAGAATGTTTTTTTTAAAAAAATCTTTCCAAATAGGAGGAAGTTTTCATGTATCATCTCTCTTATTGATACAATATGGCCTTTTAAGTATCTCAATGGCTTCTCTGACTTTGCACTGGTAGAGATTATCACATCTGGATATGATCCTGGATGAACCCACAAAATATGTCATATATATATAATATTATTCAGTGTCTGTATTTTTAAAGCAATATATGTAATTATATAACTAAATATTTGTAAATATAGTAACTAAATAATTAATTTTTTTTATATTTACAAATATTTGGTTATAATATATATATATATAAACTTAAAGAATTAACAGTATAAACATTATAGTTTATATTCTTTTGAAGTGCTTTCGATTACGGAGCAATCCTCATCAGCTTTAACTGAATTTCTAATTTTTCTTAACTTAACGTTACATATATTTCCATAAGCTGTGTATGTCCATATTTGCAACTTGCCTATTAATAACATCATTCTTATATTTATCATTCAAAATTGCCTCTTCCATTAATATTTTTATTTCATTACTATTGAATGTAAACCTATAATTACAAGTTTTAATAGTAATGAAATAAACATATTAATGGAAGAAAGGAATCATAAAAAGAGAAAAATTAAGAGGCAATTTTCATTGATAAATATAAGGATGATGTTATTAATAGGCAAATTGCAAATATCACCATACACAGCTTATGGAAATATATATAATGTTATGATTAAAAAAAAATTGCAATTCATTTAAAGCTGATGAGAATTACTATGTAATCGAAAGTGCTTCAAAAGAATTTAAACTATAATGTTTATACCATTTATATATAATATTTTCTATAACAGGTATTGTACTTTTACATTATTTATATATATATATATATATATATATATATATAATGTACATTCAAGTAATATATATATATATATATATATATTACTTGAATGTGTAGCATCAGTCAACAAACAAATACTTGCTGTTAATTGAAAAATCATTTTTAGTAATTAAATCATTAAAAAATATTTATTTATAAAATAAAATTAATCAATTAAAATTGAGATAAAAAATTAACTATCAATACTAAAGTTATTATTACTTACTTACTTTAGTTATGTGTTTTTTAATTTAAAAATTAGATTAAGCATTACATCCTAAAACAAAAATATTTTTGATCAACTTCTTATGGATGATACACTAGTAAAAATTAGCAAATATTATATAAATCATTACTTTATGTATACCTAGTCACTTATTAATAATTATTTAAATATATGCATATATATTTATACACGTAGGTAAGACAGACTTTAAATAGTCCACTGAAGAATCATCAGGCCTACTATGTGGGGAAGTTTGAGCATGTTTCTTTGTTGGTTTATATGTACATATTGAGAAAAGAAATCTTGACAAACTATTATATAATGTATTTCATATTATATAAAAATATAACTATATTAAAAATCCATTTAGCATGTATTAGATATTATATTGAAGATGAATTTCCAGATGTATTAGCACATTTAAAAAAATTTAGATACAAGGCACTTTAGAACTGACACTAAAAAATTGCAACATTTAACACTTCATTTATAAATATTATTTATAAGTGATATTTAAGAAATCTTAATTTATAAGTGTGATTTATTAGTTGTAATATTTTGCACGATTTCTATCATTAAATTTTTTTTGTTTATATCATGTTCTGAATAATTTAAAAAAAACCTAAAATCTAGATGCAAGATATCTTCATTTGTTTTATTAATTGTATAATATATAACTGAAGTAAAATTGTTCATTGATTTGATCTTACTAAATTATAAGACAATCTTAAACAATCTTGAGAAATTAATATATAGATCTAAAAGATACAGTTGGCACAAGTTATGGTAGTAAGATCACTTTATAAGAACTGTATAATTTCACTCTACCTATTCATCTTATGAACAGTGCATAGTAAACTCCAGATCCATCAATTTGAAGGAATTAAGAAAAACACAGATATGGCAAACAATAGGGATGGAAATCTATTAAATATTAATATAGATAACTATGACCAAAGATTATTTAGGAAAATTATAGAAATATTTAAAAAAACAAATTGCATTAACATATATGATTTGAGAATGAAATTGTCAACTATTTGGAAGTTTTTTCATACGAATGAATATGAAAAATACTATCAGTTTTAGATCAAACTATTGAAGAACCACTTTATATAATTGTCTCTGTTAGAAACCATGATTATTATTTTCAACAGTTGAAGGTAAATATTATCTTGTTGAAACATTCATATATCCCACTTCAATATTATTTTATTTAACATGATTGCTCCAAAAATGTTTTCTAAAATATCTTTTTCCCATGACAGCAGCCATTTTGTAATACAGTACATATATATAATTTTAATATCATAATAAGTACATAATTTTTTTAAAAGTAGAGATAAAATTAAATATTGTGATTAGATAAGATTCCTTTTTAAATAAATAACCCTAACTTATTATTTATTTTATTTTAAAAAATAAAAATGCTTAAATGTACTAACAAAAAAAATTCAAAACAAAACAAAATTAACAATGGATTGGACAGATTTGTGCTTTAATGAAGCTTTCAAATCTAAGTCACTATTCGTGTTTAAGCTTTTTAAGTTAATCAATTTAAAAATACTTATAATTTTAACAAAAGAAAAAAAATTTTTTTTTGTATAAAAAGAATTAAAAGAATGAGAAAATTGGGAGATTTTTGGTGAATTTAAACATTATATATATATATTAAAACTTCTCTACATATTGAACAAAAATCAAGAATAGAATGGATTACTTTCACTCTGCATTACCAGCAATGTTGACAAAAACATGCTTATAAACACCAGAGTTCCCAAGAATAGGTGGATTCATTGTATCATTGATCCTTTGTTTAACATTTAGAGTGCTTTTAATTCATAGCTATACTTTCTTTGTTTACATATACATTGAACTATGTTTAATTTAAAGTTTATATATATATATATATTTTTATATAACAATAAAAATGAGGATATACTCTTCTTTTAATGCCCCACGGATTTGGAAACCATTTGTAACAGAATAAATGTGTGAATGCTAACCTCTGTTATAGCCACATTGGTTTGAGTGACATTTATAACAGATCAAAATGTGCAATGGTAAATAATAACCCTAATATAGTCTGAATAATATATATATAGTCTAGTCATTGGACACCTTATGTAACAGAATTTATATATATATATATCCCAGTCATTGATCACGTTATGTAACAGAATTAAAATGAGCTCTGAAATTGGACATCATTTGAAATATTGAATCAAATAAAAATCAAAGAAAAAAAATATGAATTTTATAATATGAAATTTTATTATGTATTATTCATGCATAATAAAATAAATATAATAAACTAAGCTAAATAAATACAAATTAATAAATAATTATAATAAAATTTTTTTTGTCTAATCACATATCTGACTGTTAACTCTTCTAAAACAAAACAGTGATGATAATCTCTATTGTAGCCTCATGTGTTGTTAACATAGAATTTTGAATAACCAGAAAACAAACAAAATTATCCTTTCAAACTCCTTAAATACAAACCTTACTTAAAACAAAGCAATTGAATCAAATATTATTGTCTCAAAATGACAATATATGCTTAAGATTTTACTTATAATTAAATGAAAATAATGATAAATCATTCACCAATCAAATTATAATATACCTAACAAATCAAACATTGCATGTAATAATATAAACTTATATGCAAATTTAATGATGTTCATATTTAAATAAAATAATTCATGGATGATTGAAATAACAGCCTTAGTATGCCTTAAATAATTATATGACTCAATAATTAATTTTAAATCCTAGTTTAATGAAGTGATAAATTAAACTAACTCAGCCATGATAAATTCTTATATATTAATTTACTATTACTCAAAACACTTAATAATGATGTAATATCAATAAACTTACAATCCTGACTCTATGATATCCAATCATACCAGTATATACAGTAAACAATTGATTTCTATTGTATATTTACTTAAATACAATTAACTAATCATATCAATTTATTTTACAATTCCTGTAACTAAATAATTAAAAATATATATTATAGCAATCAAAACATATAAAAAGCATTATTAACATTTATTATAATCAAGCAAGAATATTAAAATTTAATATTTAATAGGGATCCACATCAACTCAATTCAAATATAATTAAAGTAAACCATTCTGACTTCTAACAGAACAAAATATAATACTATCAGCCTTATTATTGGATAATAGTAAGTTCTTATTGACCAACATTTAATGCAATACAGTGCCTATCCACTCAATAATTATTTAGAGAAAACATGCAAATATTTGGTCATGACTGTAATGTAAAGTTTATATGCATTCAGATAGTAACTATTAAATTCAATACAAAAAATATAACCACACCCACCAATCCTGGCATTTAATTTTTGCATTATGTGATAGATTTATTTCAAATAAATTTTAAAATATAGTTGGTTTATCTTGTCTCATTGGAATATTATTACTCAACGAATGTATGTTGGACAATTGGTCAACAATCAAACAAATTTATTTGATTTAAGTTAATTTACAATTTATTAAAAAAGTAATATATATATATTGAAGCAGTCGGATCTAAGTTCGATCCTAGCTTCATGATCTTTCACATGTAGCCAATTTCAAACCCTTGTACTAACTTTGAATTTCCGATGCAATGGGGCTTTATGCGTTCAGTCCACGCTAGTTTCCTTAAAGAAAAACTATTATAAATGTGTGTTAAAATTAATTCATTTGAGATTTAAACTAATCATTTCTATTAATAAATTCATGTTAGAATTATTCATGAATTTATATATATTATAACTGCGTGGATTGTGCGTATATATATTTATAAATGTTTAAATATATATAATTGTTCAAAAGTTTCATTGCATTGGGAATGTTTATTTTACTTTTAAATAATATGTTAAATTTTTAGTGATTAATAGCTACATTCTTTCGATAAGCTTTCAGATTTTCTCTTTCCAAAACAATGGTTAAAGTTTTTATTAATTAGAAACAGATAAGTCTTTAAAATGTTAGGACGGTCCTAATTAAAATCATTTTCTGATATTAAAAATTCATTTTCTAATTAGAAAATGAATTCAAGTTAATGAGTTTGAAAGCCTTATCAAAGGAATGTATCTAACAACAACTAGTAAATTTTTTTGTAAGATTTATTTAGCCTAAAGGCATCAGATACAGTATAAAGAGCCCAGGAAAAGTTTCCAAGCAGCTATTATTCATCATTAAGAGAAGCTATATATATTTCATTAGAGAAGTCGCCCAGTTAAATTATGAAGTAAAATAGTGTTTCTACCATGGTGGGGGGGGGGCTTAACTTCAAGAGTCTGACTACGGTTCCTTAAGCCCCCTGAAAATCTTCAATGTGGCTGCAATATAAAAATTCATATACCAATCGTAAGCTGCCGAAACCTTAGAGAAATCTATCAAAATGCTATTCACATAATTTTCAAAATGCGCGCATATGTTTCATCCAACTGGACTCTGCCCTGTGGAAACGCAGAAGTCAACCATGAAGAAATGGTAATATCTTTCCTTTTGAACCTGGCCAGTTCTGAACTTTAAGTTAAAACATCTTTAAGCTATCTACTATAAAATTGTCTTTTTGTTAATGTTATTTTAAATTATGTAGTAATTCTCTATCTTAATCTCTAGTCTTTAAATTTAATATTTAACTTTCTCTTTTCTTACGATGGCGGTTCATTTATTATATTATATAAATATTTATTGTGTAATTTATTAATGTTGTTTATTTTTTTATTATATGCCAATAATAACTTCAACTCGATAATAATTTCCTTCGTTGCATTTGCCTTGTTAAATAATATTATATTTATTTTTACAGTAATTCTTACCCACTAGAACTATTTTGATACAGTTCTATTAATTATCGAGTTGAATGATTTGTACAATTTTTGCTATTTTATTAATGGCTAATAACAACAAATTATTAGCTCAATTTTTAACCTATGCTCCCGGCCACTTTACTGAATTTATAATAGTTATTTATTCACATTAATTTATTGTTTCACAAAAAGGTTGATAAAGGAATTAAATGAATATATATTCTAATTCAAATGTTATACTATCTATTAATATTCAGGAAGGGCATGGGATTTAGGGCATAATTAATATAATTTCTAATTGCATTAAATACTTTTTGATTAAAGCACGTTTTGACTTTAATTTAACTTGATCAGGTCATCACGTAGAGCACTCTTTATATAAATTGGGTTTTATTATTTAAATACGATGATTACCAAGTCATCATTTTCCGAACGTTGCTGACGCGAGCCATCTCCTGTTTCATAGGCTTGTCCTCAGTGATATTTCTATTAGTTTAATTATCTAGGAAGAAAGCACTTCCTCCACTTGCTCGTTTTATATTTGGAACACCAAAGGTTCGAGGCTACGACCCGACCTGGTTTTCCCTGTGTTCTATGGATCCTTCATATAGGGCATTGAAGACTTGTCAAATACAAGCAGCCCTGCTATTTTCTCAATTCATAGGCAAGCCATTATTTTTCACATTTATTCTTATAGCTCATAAGTCGTCAGTACCGTTTATTTCTCAGTTCCAGTAAAGCCCGCTCTCATGCTCGTAAATCGTGATGAATTGATTTTATTAAAGTCGAACAAATTCATGTTTATTTATAATTAAATAAGTTTTCTCTTAAATATTAAAGTTATGCCCTAAATACGTATCTTGCTCTTTATGAATTGATTTGCGAATGTGAAAATAAATCTCACATTCTTTCCTTTAGAATCAGAATAATAATTTCAGTCATAGCCAAATACCTTTATCTACCTTTATTTTCTTGTCGGGGGCATAGACATATATTTATCATATAATATTGCGTAATAGTATTGGCATATAATAAGGACTGCCATTCTTGTTGTAAATATAAATTCTGTTTAAAGACTAGAGGTAATCTATATAATCACAATCTAAAAGTTGAACAAAATTATAATTATTATTAAATATTTTATTAACACATTTGGGTTTTTTTTTTAAACTTTCTTTCTTATTCAAATTATTTTAATATTAATGCTCACTGTCTGTATTGGCAACCCGAACATATATATATGAGTTGACTTATAAAGATTGTTAGTTATTTTATTATACTTTATTAGAGTTAGATCAGGAGTCTCATTAATCATCATCATCCGTTGAGCTAGTTCCTTGGCGCATAGTCATGTACCGTCGATATATGTCATCCATTGATTTGATCTGAGCTCGTGAGTTGGGTTTGAATTCAGTTTGAACCACCTGAGTTTGAATCCGACTTTGAGTTTGTTGATGTGTTGGCTTCTTTTTGACCGGTACAATATATATATGTTAATTCTAATATTTTCATGGATAAAAGATGTCATATTATTATTACTATTTGCGGGATATTCTGTGTAGTGAAAAAGCTAAATGCTGATGTTTCAGTACAATATCAAGTACCTTCCTCAGAGCATCCTCTTTCTCAAATCATAAGAATGCATGTGCATTCTTATGATTTGAGAAAGAGGACGCTCTGAAGAAGGTACTTGATATTGTACTGAAATGTCAGCATTTAGCTTTTTCACTACAGAGAATATCCCACAAATAGTAATAATAATATGACATATAAATATATATAATTATAATGAGACATATGTTCTAAAACACACATATATATATCTTCTCTGCATATTTGATAATTTAAAAGAGTAAATAAACAAATTATTAAAAAAGTGAGAATTGTTAAAAAATAATATACTTAGGCTGTAGATATTTTTAAATGTAATTTTGTAAGGATAAAAGATTGCATCATTTTTCTTTTTAAAATAAAATAAATAAATTTATTAAAAGTGGGGTGAGGAAAAGACATCAGGAGAAAGTGAAAGCAAAGAAAACCATCAAAAGAAAAACAATTATTGGTACTGTAGTATACCTATACATATTAAAAATAGCAGACAAATTACAGAAAGTCTGCAATTGGTATAAGATCACAATAGTCTTCCAGAGCCATACTACACTATGAGGAATTCTAACATCTACAAAACCTAAACTTGAAATGCTTCAGATAAAAAACTGCATCAATGAAATGCCAAGTGAATGTGTAACAACATATTGGTAAGACCAGTCATCCCATTGGAAAGCACTTGCAAAAACACACTGATGATTACAGGAGAGAAAATAGATATGTCTAAAGTAGCAGACTATGCATGTACCAATGAATATAGGTTCAATTGGGAAAACAAAAATACTGGAAAGAGATGAAAAGGTACAATAAATAAAATTTGAAGAAGCTGCTGACATGACAATGGCAAACAGTTCCATAAGACAACCTAGTGTGGCTATACATAATGTATTGGAACCACTAATCAAGTTTGCTCTTAAAGAAAAAAAAGAAATCAGGTGGAACCTCATAGATAAATATATAAAATTTCTACTGACTGATGCTTTTGTCAGGATATCAAGAACCTAAAGTCCAGATTCAATTCCCAAGATAGTATCACCACTGGTCAGGTCAGCAATACCAGAAAAAGAGGATAGAATAATACCTCTCAAAATATTGTGATATAGTAACCTGTTTTATATGCTTTTTATTAACACTTGAATGTATTTGGAATATTTAAATATTTTTTTCCAAAAACATTCAATACTCATATTAGATAATGGACTAGTCCAATATATAAAAACAACTAAAACACCATCATCCCAAATCTTCAGAAAAACAAAAAAATAAATGTTTTAAAAAAATTAATAAATGTAGAATGTTAAAACAAAATTAGTTTATAGAAGAAATCTTTGTGAAATATGTCATTGGGAGGAATATAATTAATTTGAAAAGATGCCTGAATGATAAGTTATTAGATTACTTTAGTAAAGAGTAGATAAAACAAAATGTAAAAATTAATTAAAAATAGATTTAAGTTATAATAAAAATTAAAATTATGATAAGGAAATAAACAATGGTAGAGTTAGATACAAAAGTTGCAGCTGGCTATTGTTCATTCACATTTTGATTTATTCAGATAGAAATTCAGTCTTTTAAAAGTTGTTGCAAGTTTCAAGTTTACCAGTTCATCAATTGAATCATCACTGAGGGCATAGTTAATGTGACCCTCAGTGACCTGTCATTACTTCTGCAGACATTATCAATAGAATCCAAAGAATTAGCAACATGTATTGCTAAAAGCCATAGGAATGTTTATCTAGGGTTCATGCCCCAAGTCCCAAACTCCATCAACTGTCTTCAACTAAAACTAATGCATAAACTGTAAAATATATGTTGTTGCATACTCTCTCTCCCATTATTGAGCTGAAGAATAGAAGGAAAGCCATGAAACCATCAATGGAAACCAAAGGCCAACCAGTTGGAAATTTACTCTAATAAAAACTTAGGTATATATTATTTTCAATAAACTGTCTAGACATGTTATTTATTGTGAAGTGACAACAACTTTAATGAAGGACTATCATAAAATTTAGCATTAACATAACTGTTTATATTTACTTTATGTGGCTGCAGAAGGGAGTTTGCTATTAACTGAAAAGAGACCTTTTGACTTTTCTTGGAGGCCTTAAAGGAACCGAGCTGGGCAAATTCCTAATGTCCACTCCATACGTTCTTGTCATTGCAGCTGTTATTACTATGTGTTTATTCATATAGTATACGAACATGGATGGGCTGCTCACCAACACACATTAGTTAGCGTGGTGAGTTTATTGGCTTTTTACCTCTGAGTTTAAGATCAAGAAACACCATGGTCTGTCTTCTCAATGCCTGATAGGGCAGAATGAATGTTTGTGCAAATGATAAATATTTTTCCAATACATATATACAATTATGACAGACAAAAATAAAGCATGGCCTTTATTCCCAGGAGGTTGTAAAGTCACCAACCAAGGCAGCAGTTTGTGGCAGAAGGCGGAGGGTTCTAAGAATCCCCTGATTGCGAACCCAGGCTGCCATTTGATGACAACTTTTTATTTAGATACTTACAACTGCAGATCACTTTCAAGTGAAGGAAGATTGCAAGAATTAGAAGAAGAACTCTCTTATATTAAATGGGGTATTATTGGACTTTGTGAAGTTAGAAGAAAATGTGAAGAGACAATTGATTTAAAAAGTGGACATATATTCTATTATAAAGGCGCAAATATTGGAAATACAAGTGGAGTAGGATTCATTATAAATAAAAAGTGGAAGAACAATATTGTGGAGATTGATGGTGTATCAAACAGAGTGGCAAAATTAGTTATACAACTTAATAGCAGATACCAAATGCAGATAATTCAGGTTTATGCCCCAACAAGTTCTCATAGTGAGGAAGTAGTAGAAGATTTTTATATGGATGTACAAAAGGCTTTTGATCAGAGTAAACAACATTTTAAAATTGTTGTGGTAGACTTTAATGCTAGAATTGGTAAACAAATGAAAGATAAAGTGCTGTAAATAATTTGGTTATGGTAATAGAAATGAGAGAGGACAGTGTGGAGTTTGCAGAAAAAGAAAAACTTTATATTATGAATTCTTTTTTTGAGAAAAATGCTAAAAGAAAATGGACATGGAAGCATCCAAATGAAGGTACAGCAGAATTGGATTATATTTTGACTAACAGGAAATACATATTTCAAAATTTTAATGTTCTTAATAGATTTAACACAGGAAGTAATCATCGATTAGTAAGATGCAAGATACATGTTAATGTAAAACAAGAAAGACAAAAATTGTTAAGAAAAACAATATTTACAGTTGATATTCCTAATCTTCAGAAACATTCTAATGAATTTGAATTAGAACTTACAAATCGGTTTCAAGTATTAGTAGATTTTGAACATGATTCAGATTTGAATGAAATTAATATGAAAATAACTGATACACTTTTAAAAACTGCAAGAAAGATAGCTGGTAAAAAAAAGCAGCAATTGACCAATAAAATTTCTACTGAGACTAGAGAATTTATGAAGAAAAAAAGAAATATGAAGGTATACAAAAATGATGAATTAAAAAGAATTGAATATCTCGAATTTTGTAAAATGGTGTGAAAAAGAGTTGAAAATGATATAAGAAAGTATTATTGTGAACTAGCAAGAAAAACTGTAGAAGAAAATAAAAGTTTTAAGAATGTAAAACAACATTTTGGTATTGGTAGGAAATTTATATTTGCAATAAGAAAAAAAAATGGAATTATTACTAAAAAGAGAGATGACATCATGAAATTGGTAGAAAATTTTTATCAAGAATTATATAGTAATAAAGAACAAGTACCTCCTATATCTATTACATCTTCCGAATTGCCCAGAATTTTAAATGAAGAAGTGAGAAATGCAATTAAATGTATGAATAAAGGAAAGGCTCCAGGAAATGATGGAATTATAATTGATATATTAAAAGAAGCAGGTGAAGAAATAGAAACATTTTTAGCAAAGTTATATACCAAATGTCTAAATGATAAAGATGTACCGGAAGATTGGAAGAATGCAGTAATAATATTAATATTTAAAAAAGGTGATAAAGAAGATATTAGAAATTACAGACCTATCAGCCTTTTATCAGTTTTATATAAAATTTTTACCAAGATAATTACAACTCGTCTACAGAGAACATTGGATTTCTACCAACCAAGAGAACAAGCTGGATTTAAAAGTGGTTTTAGTACAGTAGATCATATTCAGGTATTGAGAGAAGTTATAGAAAGGACAAATGAATATGAGTTGTCATTATGTTTTGGATTTGTAGATTATGAAAAGGCATTTGATTCTATAAACATTTCTTCAGTGATTAAAGCATAGGATCATCAAGGTATAGATCCAGGATATTGTCATATTTTAAAGAATATTTATAAAAATGCAACAGCAACAATTAGATTACATAATGATACTGGGAAAGTCAACATTGAGAAAGGTGTAAGACAAGGTGACTCCATATCTCCAAAACTTTTTACAGCAGTGCTGCAAGAAGTATTTTGTGGATTAAAATGGGAAACTAAAGGAGTGAAAGTAAATGGAGATTATTTAAGTCATTTAGATTTTGCAGATGATGTAGTTGTTTTTGCAAATAATGCTTCAGAGCTGCAGGAAATGTTGCAGGAGTTATCAGATGAAAGTAGGAAAGTAGGACTAAAGATAAATGTTAAAAAGACTAAAGTAATGTTTAATCGATTTGCTCAAAATATGAAAATAAAGATTGATTATGATGAATTAGAAGAAGTTAACAGTTACAAATACCTTGGTCAGATTATTAATACAGATGAAAACATAATGGAGGAAATTAATCATAGAATTAAACTTGGTTGGAGTGCTTTTGGTAGAAATAACTTGATACTAAAAGGAAATATGCCTATGTGTTTAAAAAGGAAGGTTTTTAACAAATGTGTTTTGCCAGTTCTTACTTATGGATCTGAGACTTGGACACTCAATAGAAGAGCAATACAGAGACTTCAGACCACTCAAAGAAATATGGAGAGATGTATGTTGGGAGTAACAAAAAGAGATCGAAAACACAATGTATGAGTAAGAGAACAAACAGGTGTTACTGACCTCATTGAAAAAATTAAAAGATTGAAGTGGAGTTGGGCTGGACATATTGCTAGAAGAGATGATAATAAATGGACAATTGAAATTTTAAACTGGATTCCAAAAGATTGTAAAAGACCCAGAAAGAGACCACTTGTGAGATGGATGGATGAAATAAGAAAGTGTGCAGGGGTGATGTGGAGAAGAGAAGCTAAAGATTGAAGAAGATGGAATAAACTTAGAGAGACCTTCATCCTGCAGTGGATTGATAATGGTTGATAATGATTTACTTTATGTAAAGTTTTATTATCTTATATTAAATATGTGTGTGCATGAATTAATAATAATATTTGCTTAATTGCTATTTCATCTATTCTCTCTCTTGTCACTGTATCATCATTACTTTAAAGGTATAAATATTTGTTTGTGTAAAGAAAAATGCACCAGAGCCCCTGATAAAGAGTAGGGGTTAGATTAGAATATTTCAACTTCTGGATTCATGTGCCAGTCATCCAAGCATGACTTCTATGTATGACATATGGTCAACTGTCACCTAAGACTTTGTTATCAAAACAAATAAAATGCTTTAGATGGCAGGTTTTGTTCTAGCAATCTAAGGGAGTAATGGCCAGGAAATATGGTCAAAATGTGCATTTGTATAGCCTCAATTTGGTCAGAGGAATTATTGATGATTAATCTATCAGTGGTATTCTACCCTTCTGCTTGAAGTATGATTTGTTGCCACAGGTATTAAAGATATAATTAATTAATCACATAAAGCAAATAGTAATAAATAAGTATTATAGTAAATAATAAATATAAGATATACAAAATTAATAATGTATCAAAATAAATATGAATTAACCTTGTTAAAGATAATAAAATCAGATGGATTGGTTCAAATGCCATCCAATATGGGTACAAAAGTAACATAAATGGCCCAGCATAATTAAAATTAAAGGAAATTAAAAAGTCTGAAACTAAAAATGAAAATAAAAACTGTTGCATTGTAATAAAGGTTTAAATTGGTGAGCAGTGTGAGAAGAGTAATAGACCAAGGCAAACAAATTATAATATTAACAACTTAAATAATTAAAAATATAAAATAAAAAGAAAAAGGTATACAATGTAAATAAAAAGAAGAGAGAAGAACAAAGCAGCCATAGAGATAAGTAAATTTATTATTTGGAGTTTCTGTTAGTCAGGTGGAAAATAGAGAGGACTGGGGGAGTGGAGGTTTGATATTATTCAAACACTTTCATTCAATTTAAAAAATAGAGAGGACTGAGGGTAAGGAATAATGAAAATGGAGTTAAATAAATAAAATAAAGTTTTTTTTAGAGAATCAATACACTATAATGTAAATAAAAGAGAATGTAAATGAAATAAAATAAAGATTTTTTATTTAGGGTTGATATATGATAATGGAAGTGAAATAGAAACATAGATTCATGAAATAGGGTAAAATAATATTTTAGAGTCAGTATATGCTGATGAAACTAAAAGTAAATAAATTGAATAAAGCATATAATAAATTAAAATAAAATCTGTAATAAGAATAAATGAAAATCTTGTAATCTGTCATGTTAGGCATTGGTTGCATTGAAATTGATAGAGTAATGGGGATGAGGAAGGTTTAGTTAAAAGATAAGAGAAGTGTGTCAAATGTAGACTGTCTCTTTGTAAACATAAGACCCATAATAGGCATGGGGGATAGAGTTTTATATTTCTAGAATGGGGATCCAGTAGAGAAAGTTCTGTGTATATTCAATATGCTATAGATGTACTCCTAGCCCATTATCTAAAAATATGACTCTGGAAAAATAGTTTCAGCATAAGTGGCAAATAAGTTTGTTGGAAGAAAAAATTACCAACATAGTTATAATAAATCTCATTTCTGCATAAGAAGAATGATCAGTAGATGAAAATTGCCATTCACAGTTATCCCATATTTTTGGATGAAGTGTCAGTGAAAAAAGTCCTGGGATCACTCAAACTGCTGATAGAGAAATTCCCAGAATGCTAATAAAATTAAGTTGTATATATTTTTAGTATAAGTCAAAGGTTCAGTAAATGCATTCTGCCCCTCACAGCATCCAAATCTCTGTACACATCATCAGATTCATGTTGTTCTTTGTGATCCACACAAATGATAATAATCATTGCAGTTGACATACAGCAGCAAAAGAAGGCTGTGCTCTCTAGCTTGTGAGTCTCTAGCAATTCAAAATTTATTTTATAGTAAAATAGTAAATAAATAAAAATAAAAATTAAACTGTTAAGCTAAAACCAAATGTCAGAGATAAAATGTGTAAAATTGACACCTTTTATCTCTCTAATGGGGGGGGGGGGGGGTGATGTAATGCTAATGAGATTGAGATATATGTTTTAAAACACACAAATATATCTACATTACATTTTTGATAATTTAAAACTAAATAAATAAATTATTAGAAAAAAAAACAAGAATAGTTAAAAAATAAATATATTTAAAAAGTAGATTTTTAAAACGTAATTTTGTAAGAATAAAAGATTGCATCATTTTAGTTTTTAGAATAAAATATAGCTATTTATTAAGAATGGGGTGCAGAAAAGGAATCAGGAGAAATAGAGATTTAAAAGCCTGCTATCCCTTTTTTTATTAATTAAAATGAAAAAAAAAATTAAAAAAACTTAATGTAAAATGTTAAAACAAAATTAGTTTATAAAGAAACATTTGTGAAATATCTCATCAGAAAGAATGTAATTGATTTACAAAAGATTCCTGGATGATAAGATATTAGATTAATCTAATAAAGATTAGATAAAACAATATATAAAAATTAATTAAAAGTACATTTAAGTTATGATAAAAATTAAAACTATGATAGGAAATAAACAATGGGAGAGTTAGATGCAAAAGTTGCAGCTTGGCTATTCTTCAGTCTATCTTTCATTCATTCAGATATTCCCACACTCTGTCAGTCTTTGAAATTTTGTTGTGAATTTTGAGTTCACCAGTTCATCAATCCATTCATAAATTAATGTGACTCTCAGTGAGTCAGTGATTATTGTTGCAGACAATATCAATGCAGAATCCACGGAATTACAACATGCATTGCTAAAAAATCATAGGCTGTTCAATTGGGCTTCATGCCCCAAGTCCCTTGCTCCATTAACTGTCCTTATGTAGAGTCAATGCCTAAATTATTAAATATATGCTGATGCTTTCTTTCTCTCCCATTGTTGAGATGAAGACTGTAAGGAAAGCCATGAAACCATTGATGAAGACCAAAAGGTCAACTGGTTTGAAATTAAGACTAATGAAAATCTAAGTAAATAGATTTTCAATAAACTGTCTAGTCAAGTTATTATTTTAAAGTGACAAAAACTTTAATGAAGGACTATCATAAAATTTAGCCTTAATGAAATCATTTATACTTTCTTTATGTAAAGTGTTATTATATTATATTATATTAAATATGTGTGCAAGAATAAATAATAATATTTGCTTAGTTACTATTTGGCCTACTCCCTCTCTCTCATCACTGTGTCACTATTACTTTAAGGGTATAAAAATTTGTATGTGTTAAGTAAAATTTCTGGAGCCCCTCAAAGATTAGAAGTTGTCTAAGGATATTTCAAGCACTGGATTCATGTTCCTATCATCTTAAGCTAGCCAGCTATATATAACATATGATTGGATGGTGCCTGAGACTTTGTTCTCAAAACAAATAAAATGCTTTGGATGGCAAGGTTTTGTTCCAGCATTCAAGGAGTGCTATAACCAGGAAATATGATCAAGCTGTGCATTTGCATAGCTTCAATCTGGCCATAGGTATCATTGAGGTTAATCTACCAATGTATTCTATCCCTCTGCTTGAAGGTATGATCAGTTGTCACATATATTAAAGATATAATTAATTAATCACATAAAGTAAATGGTAATAAATAAGTGTTATAAATAAATAATAAATGTAAGATATATAAAAAATAATAATGTATAAAAATAAATATGTATTCAGCTTGTTAAAGGTGGATGGATTCAATACAATACAATATATATATATATATATTGAAACAGTCAGTCTTAACTTAAGATTGAGCTTCATGGTTCTATCAACTTATAACGTACTAACCTATATCCCATCCCACTCTTTTAGTCATGTATATATATTTTATGTATATATTTGAGATGCGTGCCTAAAAGATAACATTTTAACTTTTCAATAACATTTTTTTAATTATTATTAATTATTTTTTACTAAAGTACATAGGTGCAGTTCATATATATATATATATATATATATATGAACTGCACCTATGTACTTATAGTAAAAATTAATATTTTGATATATATATATATATATATATATATCAAAATATTAATGTTATAACTATTTTTATTATACATAGTTTGTAAAACATTTTCTTTTTAAATAATGTTTTGCAATTAAACTGTATATTTTGTAAAATACAAGATGGAAGATGCAACTGTTAATTGTCCTAAAATAATTAAAGTGTTGGAAATATAATATTGTTTCAATCTTGGGAAGGAATTTGTAATTAGTTTTACTGAAAATAAAATGGGGAATAAGATTAATAGATTTTACTTTTGTTATAAACAATTTTGTCAAATCTATTTCCAATCTGAAAATAGATTTTAATATTTTTTGGAACATTATCTGATGAATGCATCTTCCACAACCATGGACAAAGAAAGATTTTGTTAGATCAGAGATTAGATTTTGGGCTAGAAATAAGATATTAAAACCATTCCTCAGATACCTGAGAGGAGCATAAAATGGGCTAATTTTGACCACCAAAGGGGAACAGCTATTGAGAGAACTGAATTGCCAACATAACCCATGCTGGTTTGAAATTTTAAAAAAATGATGATTGAGTAGAAGCCCATTACATGGAGGTCATCTTCCACTACCTTACTATTTTGCTGCCTTAGAATGGAGTAAAAGCCCAAACTGAGAACTTTGGAATGCTGATAAGAAGCTTGCTGTTACCTAAGAACTCAAGCCAGACTTTTTTAATCTGGACTCTTAAAATGGTGCAAGGTAAATTTTCAAGCTACCAACTAAAAGTATATCTAGCCTAACTAATCACATCAAAATTTCTTTCACAACTGATTTAACCCTGTATCGTTATACTATGTAAAAATGTAATTAGCTCTCAAATAATTTCTATAAATTTAATTCTTTCTCATATGCTTTCTTTAACTTTGGGGTGGTCATTTATTTATATTTATTTGTTACTTGATTTTATACTATGCTTTTATTATTAATATGCCAATCTCAAGCAATCTGAAGAGCTGAATTTCTCAAAATCTTTTCTTTCCTCTTTTTTAGTTAAACTTCCATGAATTAACATTATTAACATTCTCTTAAAATATAATGTATGATTAATTAATATGCTCACCAGATTGTTTTTACAAATCAACATTTTATGTTGGTTTATTATAAAAATTGTTATTTGTTCAACTCCAAATAAAATAAAGTAATTATACCCAGGTTAAATCCATCACTTTGATGAATTAGCACTATAAAATATTTTAAAATGTTATTTTTTCAATTCTAAAAGGGTAACTTATTATTTGTTTTCTATATATAACTGCTAGTTTTATACTTTATTTTTTATACTCTTAAAATATCAAATACTTAAATATTCCAGTCATTATAAAATCCACAAAGATGGAATTTAATCATTTTTAAATAGCAGAAAAGGAAGAGGGTAAATCTTAATGTATATTTTACTATTTCAGTTTATTAAATAAAATCTTACATTCAAATATCAGCCTTTCAAGCTAATTGAGCACATGCCTTTTGAGAGTGTTAAATAAATGAATACTTTCCTCTTCAATCCAAGATATGGTATTTATGCAGTAATAAAAAGGATCCTCTTATTCCTACAACTCAAATTCTTTTATGTGAGCAAATCTGAAGAACTGTTGAAGAGAGCATGAGTAGAATTCTCACTTTAAATTACTATTTATGATGTTTTTTGACTGAATGACATCGGTGAAATTGCTTAGAATTTACTAAATGTCATTCTTATTGAAACTTAATTATGAGTAAATAAGCAATTATTTTATCTAGCACCATGTTTACAATTATATTACATTTAAATATCAGCCTTTCAAGCTAATTGGGTATGCACCTTTTGAGAGTGTTAAATAAATGAATACTTTCCTCTTCAATCCAAGATATGGTATTTATGCAGGAATAAAAAGGATTCTCTTATTCCTATACTCAAATTCTTTTATATGAGCAAATATGAAGAACTGTTGAGGAGAATTCTACTCATGCTCTTCTCAACAGTTTTTCAGATTTGCTCATATAAAAGAATTTGAGTTGTAGGAATAAGAGGATCATTTTTATTCCTGCATAAATACCATATCTTGGATTGAAGAGGTAAGTATTCATTTATTTAACACTCTCAAAAGGGTGTGCTCAACTATCTTCAAAGGCTGATATTTGAATGTAATATAATTGTAAACACAGTGCTACATAAAATAATTACTTATTTAAATAAAATCTTGTATATGTATATATTATAGTGGCATAGTATATTATTCATATAAATTATGGCATTCAAACAAAGAGTCATTTATTATTCAAGCAGTAAATCTTATTCATTGTCATTAATGCTATTTATCCATAATGTGTTACTGACATTTGGCTTATCATCATGAATATATATATATATATATATATATATATATATATATATATATATATATATATATATATATAATTAAATTCCAACCAGTCATCACCTAAACATTCACAGTAAATATAGTAACCAATATTTCTCACTGTGCTTCTAATCTGGGGGTTGCGACAGGATGAAGCCCATAGATTTCTCTTTATGTCCTGTTCTGTGAATTGTTGAATTTCCTGGGATTTATTCCAGATAAAAAGGCCTCTGGCATTGGTGATTCCAGTATGCCTGGCACACACTATGCCTGTCCACTTTTTTCTAACCACTGTCCTAAGAAGGGGGTCTTAGACTTTGGCTTTTATTCAGAAGCACAACTTTTTCCTGTTATTTCTATGTCACTTTGTCAGTACCACCTCTTCTTTGTTTATTAATTCTTTTGCTTCATGACCTAGTTTTAATATTATGTTATTAAAATTGTGCTCTACTTAAAAATATATATAAATGCCAAACATTACTAGTTTTATTAATTAAATTGTTATTTCAGACATATTATATAATTCCACCATTGTAATTTGTTGTTCCTGTATTTAAAAGTATATGATTTGGAGAAAAACAAAGTGTTCTTCCTTCCAAATGCTATGTAAAAGAATTGTTAATTAATATTTTGCTCATAATCAAATATAATTTTATAAATAAATGTTATTTATTTTTCATAACCACAATGGTGTGAAAATAGTTTTATTATCTTTGTAATGAATATCAGAACACTCCACCAAATAATATGTTAGTCATCATGTCTCAGAACCATAAATCAAAGCATTAATAGCAATCTTATGTAATCTTTTTTTATAATTGATTGGTATCTTAATACCATACCCACCAAAGATGTGTGTTAAATTATATTTACTATTTAGTTAATAAAAGAGCTTATGAGAGCCCTTAGCATGAACTTCACTATGTAATTATCTATTGTTTGGTAGACCACTTGCCTATTTACACAGTGTATATAAATAATTTGTCATGTTATTAAACTATTTTATTGTGTAACTTATTTAAGTAGTTCAAATTACCTTTTTTTTCCATTTCTACATGTACAACCATGTGTATGCATATTTTAGTTAAGTTATAATGTAGTTAATATTGAGTTTCATGGTCTTCTTCACTCTGCTAGTGGGCTGGACATAGAATTAAATTGTTGTGTTCCATCATTATATGTTATTCATTCAGTGTTCAACCTGGGGTTTAGAGAATGGGCTCAAATCCAGGTTGGTCCCTGACCTAAATCTTGGACTTGACTAGGTTTGAAGTACATTTTTGAGTTCCAGCTCATGTTAGATGGATCAATATGTTTTGACTGGTACATAGGATATTTTAAAAAAAAATACTGGGTATTAGTAGAAAACATTATTCTTAAAGATTTTTTTTTTTTAGTAATTACCCGCACACAAAAACTATTTTCAACTTTTTACATCAGCTGTGCATCTTCCATTAAACAATTCCCAACTTAGTTATGATATGTGTGCAATTTACTTTCTGACAGTACCCTTACATCTGCATTATAATCTATAACTTTAAAATATAAACAAAAATTATTCATTTCATTTTATTTTTTTTACTAGCATAATTTTCTTTTAAAATTCTCATGGCACTCATGGTTAAAGTGTATTGCCTGATGTTGGGCACCAATTATAATGGTTTATGAAATCTCCCTAATTTAATCTGCCATACAAGGTGCCACAAGGCTATTTAAACCTGGAAAATTTATATAGTAGACAGATACACACAGGAGAGATTAGTCTTTTATTGACCAAAAACACCAGTCACTAGCTCAGGGAGAAGCTGAGCTTAAAATATACTGTATATTCAAATTTCTAATTCATAATTTAAATATTAATAAAATATATAAAATAAGTTACTGCCAAAATTAATTCAACAAAACATTAAAACTCTTATAATGCACACTCACATTAAAAAAAAATTCTGAAAATTAAATTAACTAATGAATATATTTCATTTAAATCATGTGCACAGATAGAAGCATTTAATGAATTTAATTACAAATTTTAATACTTTAAAAAGTGTGAATATGCTACATAGATTACACAATAACCAACCCAATCCCTTTTAACCCTAGGCTAAAACTGCACATTTAAATCAACACTAACTTACTGATATACCGATGTGACTAATGCAAAATAAGATTATTAGCATAACACAACCATGCTAACAGGAATTTACATCTGTAGCATGATATCATTAGAGAAATAATGAAACCTGGTGGGAAGGAATGAACATCTTCCTCATGATCATTAATAAAACTCACCAACAAACAGGAATGATCCATTGCCAATTGGTGATATAAAAAAATTCTTTGAAATATATGCATGAGATGCTCTTTAAATGAGGATAGCGGTCTTTGCTGGCTTACTGTCCCAACCAGAGAGTAAGAAAATCAATGACATAGGAAATACATCTATGACCATTGACAATGTGATGACTGCACTTTTAGGTCATATATACAAGTGGGTATTATGCCTCTTATGCTAATGCAGTACAAGGGAATGAGTATCAATGCACCTACTCAAATTGCATTGACACAAAACATCTGTACATCTATCCACTAGCACCAATTTAACTATGAAACAATTAGCCCAAAATTAACACACTTTAAACTAACATAATCTTACAAATCTATGCAGCCATTTACACCCATTTTAAATTATTAATTAAAAAAATTATGAGAATGAAAATAATATTAAACATATTAAAAGAAAATTTAAATAATTTAAGTTTTAGTCAGATAGATGATTTCTTTTAAAAATTACATGATGTTTAAAATTACTACTTGGAAAAATTTGATTTATAAATGTAAAATTCATTTAAAGCAAAAGTTCATATTTTCCAGTGCTTTAGATTTATTGAAGTCCATCTTAGTGGTACTTGATGTGTCACACAATTCAAGATTCTTTCCATTTTATACTGTTTTAGGTGGATAAAGGTCTGTTGATGGCCAGTTTCTGGGAACCATCATACTCTGGAGACAGCTTCAGCTGCTGCAAACATGGGTAATGTAAATTATTGCTGACCCCTAGATTTTGGAGATCTGCAATTCACTTATATATTTAAACTATGCACTCAGCAAGAGCAATCCAAAAAAACTGAATCTCAACTTCAAAGTTTTTTTTTTATATCCCTGTGAATTCTTATTAGCAAATTCCAGGATTGATCTTACCTGGCTTGACTTTTCTCTGTAAATCATGTGCTTATTTCCATTGTTATTGGTCAGCTTTCTTTAGAGCAGGACTGAAAATTTTATCACTAGTGTTTTTTTTAATTTATCTCCTACCTGACTTTATGCCTAAGGGCCTGTTTGCTATTACATCAATATAAAAAAATCACTTCCATTCTAAGATTAAAAATAAACAGCATTTTAAAAAAAAATTCCTTTATATTAAAACAATCTTGTTTTTAGATTTTAAACTTTAAAGAATTATATAATTAGTTTGCCATCTGTGCATTATATATATATATATATAAAGAGAATTTAATTATATATATATAATTAAATTTTCTTTATATATATATATATATATATATATATATATATATATATATATATATATATATATATATATATTTCTACTTAATGGTGATTTTATATTTTTTTCCACTTTTATTTGAAAGAAATGTGATTGCATATACTTATTCTGTTAGAATATATTAAGAATAAATCACAAACAATTAATATGTACACCTACAATCTAATTGAATAATATCTATTTTATAAAGCACAGACAATTGAAATTAAATTGAGAGGCTGCAAACCTATTGCCCTTATTATAATTATGATACTTATCTGACAGCCAATTAGATGATATGATGGCTGTCTGAATAGTGATCAAACTATAAACACATGACAAAGAATTGAATGTACAATAAATAATAAATTGAGATTATTTTTTTTATTAATTCAAGTTTTTGAATCAGCACACATTACAAAAACGTTTTTCCATTTAAAATTATTTTCATGGTTTTGGAAATGATAGACACTCATAAAATTCAAAGCATGCTTTGTTTAAATTTCTTCAATTTTAAATATCTTCATATTTAATTCAAAATACATGCCTAGGTTTGATACTTCAGAATGAATATCTAAACGAAATGTTACTGAAACATTATCAACTTCTAAAATTAACAGCTGATATTATAATTTATCATGATAACATGGTTATAATTTGTTTCATATTGAACCTTATCTTTTAAATTATAAATTGGTTTCGTTGATTTTTCTAAAAACATCTGTTGATTATAATGTACATCTATCTATTTGCTTATCAAGATTTAACTTGATTTTATTTTATCATCTATTAATCACTTTTTGTGCTAATACTGAGTTTTTAAAATAAGAAAAATATTCCAGAAGAATGAATCAATAATAGCAAACTGAAGAAGTACTTTTCTCTCATTAAAATAATTAGTTGTTTTAGTTTTGTATAAGTTTCCAGAACTAGTTATTTATCATATGACTGACTGCTTTTTCCTGAATTAGACAGTAATAATCACTGCTTTTTACAACTAAGATATCTCAAATGCATAAATTTTTAAGAATCTAAATAAGTTATACAAAAATTGATTATGGTCACTTATTTCATAACCTGTTATTATATTGACTTTATTAATGTGGGTGTAGTGACAATGATTATATAGAAAGTTCACCATATATTTAAAAATATCACCAAACATTTTTCTTTTCAACATAATTCATAAAATTTAATATATATAATTCAATACACCAAGATTTAAGAAAAAAGAAATTGGTGTATTAAATTATATATATATGTATATATATATATATATATGTTAAAACAAAGATTTACACGGGTTAAATATATAAAATACATATTTTGCGGGTTCATCCGTGTTAAAAACTTTTAACATTAATATACTGATGTTTCGACTTGGTCACGCAAGCCATCCACAGAGTTATAAAAGGTAGAAAGACAATTGTAGAGGCGCTACAATCACTGATTTGAATAAAATGTTAAAATCCCACCAATAGCAAAAAATGTTAAATTTAGAAATGTTTTTAAAAAAAATCTTTCCAAGTAGAAGGAAATTTGCATGTATCATCTTGCTTATTGATACAATCTGGCCTTTTAAGTATCTCAATGGCTTCTCTAATTTTGCATTTGTAGAGATTATCACATCTGAATATGATCCTGGTATTAGAAAAATCAATTTTATGACCTGATTCTATAGTATGGAGTGAGAGTTCTGTTGATAATGAGTGTTGTTTAACTGCATTAGCATGCTCATCTCTCCTAACACTGATGTGACGATTACTCATACCTATGTAAGAAGCTTTACAATTTTTACATGAGATTTGATAGACACCATGAGATTCAAGAGGGATTGAATCCTTAGGCTTTTTATTATATTGCTGATCTTTTGATGAGCAGAAAATGATGTATCTTTATTATAGCGTTTTAATATACGTGCAATACTGTCTGTAGTTCCTTTTACATATGGAACACAAATCCTAATAGGTGATTTATCATCTTTTTGTTTCCTATTTTGTCTATTTTGGGCTTGAAATAAGGCTGTTTTTTTATAAATTTGTAATTATAACTATTTGCTAATAAAAACCTATTAATATGATTTATTTCTTCTTTCAGATGTGTCTCATCTGAAACGTTAATTGCTCTATTTAAAAGAGTTTTGGCTACAGAAACTATCTGAGTTGGGTGATGATGAGAATGGAAATGCAAATATCTGTCTGTGTGTGTATCTTTTCTGTAAATAGAAAAAGATAAACTATTTGGTGTTCTGGTGACTAGAACATCAAGAAAAGGGAGTTCTCCATCAGACTCTGTCTCCATTGTAAATTTAATATGAGAATGCATATTATTTAAATGTAAGAAAAAATCATCTAATTTATTTTTTCCATGTTGCCATATGAAAAATATTGTGTCTGTCCAAAATTTTATGGACTTCCAAAAATTCACAAACCAGATACCCCCCTTCATCCAATAGTAAGTGCAATAGGTTCTCCAACTCATATTTTAGCCAGATACTTATGGGATTTGATTAAACCTACAATCCCATCTATTAAATAATATATTAAAAACTCTCTTCATTTTATTTCTGTTTTAAAAAGTTTAAAAATTAATGCTAATGACATTTTGGTCAGTTTTGATTTCATGTCTTTGTTTACAAACATTCCAATTGATGAAGCTTTAAATATAATCTCACAACATTGCAATTTACCAGACCATATTATTGCTTTAATTAAACATTGTCTCTTAAATACATATTTTGTATACAATGGACAGCATTACAGACAAGTTTTTGGTACTCCTATGGGCTCACCTATCTCAGGAGTAATAGGTGATTTATTCATGGAATATATCATCTTTAAAACTTCTCATTTGTCTCAGATACATAGATGACACTTTTGTCATATGACAACATGGAAAAAATAAATTAGATGATTTTTTTCTTACATTTAAATAATATGCATCCTCATATTAAATTTACAATAGAGACAGAGTCTGATGGAAAACTCCCTTTTCTTGATGTTCTAGTCACCAGAACACCAAATAGTTTATCTTTTTCTATTTACAGAAAGGATACACACACAGACAGATATTTGCATTTTCATTCTCATCATCACCCAACTCAGATAGTTTCTGTAGCCAAAACTCTTTTAAATAGAACAATTAACCTTTCAGATGAGATACATCTGAAAGAAGAAATAAATCATATTAATAGTGTTTTATTAGCAAATAGTTTTAATTACAAATTTATAAAAAAAGCCTTATTTCAAGCCCAAAATAGACAAAATAGGAAACAAAAAGATGATAAATCAGCTATTAGGATGGTGTGTTCCATATGTAAAAAAAAAATACAGACAGTATCGAACATATATTAAAATGCTATAATATAGATACAGCATTTTCTGCTCATCAAAAGATCAGCAATATAATAACCAAGCCTAAGGATTCAATCCCTCTTGAATCTCATGGTGTCTATCAAATCTCATGTAAAATTGTAAAGCTTCTTATATAGATATGAGTAATCGTCGCATCAGTGTTAGCAAGATGAGCATGGTAATGCAGTTAAACAACACTCATCATCATCAGCACTCTCACTCCATCCTATAGATTCAGGTCATAAAATTGATTTTTCTAGTACCAGGATCATATCCAGATGTGATAATCTCTACCAATGCAAAATTACAGAAGCCATTGAGATACTTAAAAGGCCAGATTGTATCAATAAGCGAGATGATACATGCAAACTTCCTCCTATTTGGTAAGATTTTTTTAAAAAAACATTCCTAAATTTAACATTTTTTGCTATTGGTGCAATTTTAACATTTTATTCAAATCAGTGATTGTAGTACCTCTACAACCATCTTTCTACCTTTTATAACTCTGCGGATGGCTTGTGTGACCAAGTTGAAACGTCTGTATATTAATATTAAAAGTTTTTAACATGAATGAACCCGCAAAATATGTATTATATATATATATATTAAAGTTCACCATGTAATTTGAAATTAAATTTTATTTTACTTTCCCTTTTAATCTTAGAATTATTAAACATCACTCCCTCCACTCTACACTTTAATGTTATAACTTTTTTATTTTATATTGTTTCTTATTAAAGAGTTATAAAAATAACTTCTAATTATAAAATCATATTATCACAATTTAAATCTGCAGGTTAAAATCATAATGTGTTCTTATAGAATTAATGATGAAGATGATTTACTTTATATTTATTATTTGCATTTAAAATTATGAAGGGATAGTAATAAAATTAAAATTAAAACATTGATGAAAGCATTGGATATTAGAGGTTTTGTTAAGTAAAGATTGATATTTTTGAAAATAGAAATAAATGATTTCTATCATGTTTAATCTTAGAAAATGGAAATGATTGTTTTATTAATTAAATGCTTGTTTTATAGCAAACTAGCTTTTGGGGCACTTAAAATAATTAAAAAGGTCAAATAAGAAAATGAAAAAAAATTGATTGACCAAAGCAAACACTAAGCCATGGCATGGACTGTAAATGGAACATTAGAATGAGTGATAATATGCAAGATCAATCCCTTTGATTTCTGATAAGAGGTTCATAAAATTATAAAAGGCAAAATAATTGTTGTTGCAGCATTCTGACTATTAAGCTATATATGAATGGTAGCTGCATTGCAGACTTCATGATGTAGGAGTCTTGCAATAGATTTAATTTTCTTTGCATGCAACAGCCAAGGCCTCCCAATGACTGTCCCTGACCAAATGAATGGCTGGTAGTGGTTATGCCTCCAAAGACTATTAGCAAACAATAGGATCATCAAGGACTTTCATAAACTGAATGAAATCTGGAGGAGTCATCAATATGAAAGGGGAATATATCAACTTTTACCAATTGAACTTTCTGTTAAATAATTTAATATATCTTCAATAAGTAGTCAATCCATAAAAAACAAAGTAATATAAATAAATGGATTCTTATTTGATCAATAATAGAACTCTAAAGCAATTATTATTTAATTTTATATAAATTTTCTGTTTCAATGATCTCAATTTTTCATTTTTATTTATTTATTTATTTTGTATTTAACTAGGTTATTTATTTTTATCTGTTAACTAAAATGTATTAAATTTAAGTTGGGTATGGACAGCTGCATAGATTCATTAAGGTTTATTATATTACTTAATTTTTTAAGGTTTTTTTTTGACACATGAAAAAAAATAGATATATTGATAAACCCTGACACCTCATGATGAGTGTACAAATGTATTTATTCATCTATCTTTTAAGTTATTGTTGTCAATGCACCACCTTATGATGAGTGCCATTGGGTTCACTCTATTGTAAATTTTCCTCAGCAATTCTCAATTAATGACTTTATATTTTAATCATTTATGTTTATTTTGAAGGGTTTTAATTTCAGGCTATTTGTTTTGTAGTTAGATCTATGCTGCTGGAAGGATATATAGGTGTTTACATCAATGCAATGTGAAGCATGTTTAGCATACAGGGTAAATCCCAATTGAATGCATGATCCAAAGATGTAGTTATTGCATTGCAATGTACACAGATGCAATTCCTGCAACATGACTTCCTTTAGCTCTACAGATAGGGACTACAAGTCAGCAGATAGACTGCTCTCCCCCATATGTAGGATTTTCCTTTAAATATTTTATTACATGATTCCTTCACCAAACAGATGCACATTCCTATACTGGACAAGGATTATATCATTCAAATAATATCACACTGCAGATGCATATTCCTGACAGCATGGTTTTACACTAGCATCTTCATATTGTAGTGAAATGCATCTGTATATCAGGAAGCAACATCGGTTTGGCTACAAACTTTTAGTCTGAGGTTAAAAGTTTTTTTTTTTTTTTTTAAAGTTTTTAAATGAGTAATCTATGTAGCTTATCTGTACTCAACATTATAAAACAAACTTTTATAAACTGTCCATCTGTGTGGACTTACTCCAAATAATTTAAATTTAAAAGTAATAGTAAAATCTAAACAAGATAGATCTTATTCCCCTATTTCAAATATTTATATATATATATGCATTAATAAATGTTTTTCTGTGTTATTACTGGCAGTGGCTTATTTTATTTTTTTAATATTAAAAAAATATTTTTAAGAAGTGTTTATTATAAATCTATGTGTCTCCTTGAAGTGATATGGGCTAATGGTCAATATAAAATAAAGTTGGATCTTAACAGTAAGTATCTACCTACTATATAAATTTTTCAGATTCAAATGGCCTGGTGGCACTCTTGTATGGGAGATATGGAAAGACTCAAACACACCAATTCACCCCGACCATTATATATATATATATATATATATATATATATATATATATATATATATATATATATATATATATTGCAATGATCAGATTTATACCTTCATGCAACAAAACCTAAAGTCCAGGCAAAACGCACTAAATCTGATCAGAATGGGATGGTGAGTTTGCAGGTCTGACCAAGCATCAACCTAGTTACCAGTACTCTATGGCTTAAAAGCCTATGGAGGACATTTCTGAGGTTACACATGGCTCTTAATTCAATCTGTGATTGTCAGCTGGCTTCAAGCAGGGAGAGACATGAGATCCCAAAAATTAACTTAACACAACTAGCTATATGGTTAAAAATATTAAAGATAATTAATGGATTAGATTTAGAACTGGAATGGAGTGAATGATATGGAAATGAGATAAATTTAAATAAATTTATTAATAAATCAAAATCAACAAATAAAATGAAAACTATAATTATACAATAATAATTACATTGGATCAAATGCATGCAGACGTTACATAGTGAGATGAGATTAAATTTGGTTACAGTGTATCTGGTCATAATATATCCAATATACATGTCTGTGTGCAATTCAGAAATTATGCCTACATCAGTAAATATGCCAAAATCATATCTTTATATCATGGTTTGCTAAATTACAAGTGAATATGCTAGCCCAAGACAGAATAATTACAGAGCAAATATGACTGCTGTTTACATATAGATTAAAAGGTTGAGAATACAATAAAGCTCAGGGATGATGCAGGTTTGGTCTAATAATCAAATATTTGGTTTCAGTGTAATGCTGAATAATTATTTAATGAGGGGAAAATACCTTAGATCAACATATATTTGCTATGATGTGAACTAAAATATTAAGAAATAAGTTAACAGTGCTGGTGGGTAATTATTCACAAAATTTCACATTAAAATGCATGGTACAATAGGTTTGAAGGGTTATCTACAATTAAAAATATGAACATACTGAGTTCAGTAATCTTGGATAGGTTTAGATTCTTATTCTCCAGTTTTAATAAAATATAGCCTTACCTGAACTAAGTAAATGGGGATGAACACCACCATGATCTCATAAAGGTGCAGCAAGGCATACTTTGAAAGAAAACACCCACAATGCACAAAGTAAAATACAAATATGTATATTTACATTAAATGCACCTAAAACAGATAGCTTCTATCTGCATAATTAACAGAACCCATTTCTTAAAATAGCATAATAATCATGCTATCTCAATAGACTAATTTATATTATTCATCTAGTTTAATATTCTCAATCTGCATCTCAGTTGGATTTTACTAGGGAGCAGAAAGTATATGTAATGGAAAATTAATAATACATTAATATACCTTTGTACCATCTTTAAGGCTAATCTATTCATTTTGATAAAACTATTTTTACAAGTCATAATTTATAACTCTCATTGTGAAAACTATAATAGTTATTATATAATAAAAATCAAATGACAATAACAAGCATATAGTGATCAGTTATTATTCCAGCATGAAAGGATTTTGAAACAGTGTTCTAATGAGGTAAATTAGCATTATTAAAATATATTTAAAATGAAGATATCAATTATCATATTTTCACTGAAAGGGTGTCAGAATTAAAGGCACTCACTATTTTGAAATATTTGGCATATAGTAACATAAAATAAGATAAATTTTAGAGAAATAAAATAGAACTATATATATATATATTATAATGATCGAAATGAAAGTGAAGATCGAATCTAACCGCAAAATACGATATCTGCTCTACAGGGCGCCATCTAGACATTTAAACCTAGAAAAATTTATAGAGTAGGCAGATACGTGCTGTTAAGATTCCACTTTATTTAAATATTCAGATCATTAGCCCAAGTCACTAGCTCAGTGGAGTAGCAGATATAATAAAATATAAATTTTATATCTTAAATATAAAAGAATAAAAGCCACTGCCAGAAATTAACACATAAAAATATTTATTTACGCACATATAAAATAACATTTAAATTTTGAGGAATAAATTCAACATTTTGATTTTTCTATTAATCTTTAGTTTTACATTTAAGTACATTACAACCATGACTTTAATATTTATTTAGTCAGTCGAATATGAATAGACTACATAGATCTGCATTTGAAAAGAAAATATTCTTCCCTGATTTAACCTTAGGCAACAAATTTCGCAATCAAACCAGTGCCAATCCATCTGATACATTTATGTATTCAATGTAGCATGAAAATACGACAACACAAAATACTATACTGTAAGGAATGTGCATCTGAACAGCAAGTAGAATTAGAGAAAAAATTGTCTCTCTACCAACCAGGAATGCAACATCTGTTGGCGAGTAGAACAATAAACATAAAACTCCATAGGAATGGACTGCGGTCCTTTGCCGTCTTACAAACCCATCCATAGGCAAATAGAAGGTGTGTGGCGTATATATATAATCCTGCCCATAGCAGATCTCATACTACATCTAAAATTACACAAATATATCCAATCCATTGAACCAATTCAACTACGAAATAAATAACCTAAGATTACCCTCCCTTAATATAACTTTACAAAACTATATAGCCATTCATGCCCGACTTAAATTTAACATTTAAATACGTTCGCACAGATTATTTTTATAAATTTGTTTTTAAAATGTTGAGTATAGATTGGCTGCACAGACTCCACGGTCAAAAACATTCAAATTAAACACAATCGATCAAAATACAAAATCATCGATAATGTCAATTGCAAAAGGGAATACACAAGGCCACATGGTATTCATCATAAGATGCCCACATTAACATCGTTGACCTATATATTCTAATCAAATGTGAAAACTTCAACATAATCAACCACTAACGAATCTCTGCAATGTCTATACCCAACCTAATAATCATCATTTAAAATTTAAACAATAAATAATTTATACAATAAGAAAAAAAAATGGAAATGATTTTTATCAATCGGAAAACATATAAAATTAAACATTATTAATTTGATTTTAACCTTAAAAAAGTCAGATAGAAGTTCATAAGCTTGAAAGAAAGTTCTTAATTATTTTTAAATTTAGAGTTCATGTCAATATAGCTTATGGTAGAAGAGTCCAGGTTTCTGCTTTTAATTCCCATGATGCCTCCATTGGAAGATAATGTTCTGGAGATGGCAATAGCTGGTTCAAGGTATCACAGTCCTTTCACTTTTCCTTTTTTTTATAGAGAGTGTGGTATGTGCATCCTACCACATCTCTCAAACACAAAACACTGGAACTCCTAAAAAAAACTGTATTTCCTTTTTTATATTATCCACACGGATTCAATCAACAAAACGTCACTAATCCATCACTTTTGTTAGGGTCTGAGCCAAGGCTTAGTGCTTCCATTGGTCAAGCTAATTTCTCTTTATTTTCTTATCTATCTTTCATCAGATCATTTTAATTATACAAGAGCCCAAGGCTAGCTTGCTTTTCAAACAATTTATAAACAATGTTTTTATTTTTAAATCTTGTACTTTTTTTTTATAAAAAAGTACGTTCAAATACTTATTTATTTGTTTTTTAAAAAAAATTATTTTTAAAGTTTGGCATCAGTGTGAATGTATATACGTTTAACAAAACATTCTAATTTTAGCATTTAGTTTTTTACTTTTATTTGCGAACTTTTAAGTTTTTATTTTAAATTAATGTAATGACATATTTATATATCGTTACATATCAGTAAACTTCCTCAAAAAACAAAAACATTAAAAAAAAAAAAGAATTTACTTAGTGTTAGTAATTACGTTACACAAATTGATTATATATGAAAATTTCAAAAGGACAAAACTTTTTTTTACAAGACAAAACAGTAATTACACACAAATATAATGATTACAAAAAAAAGTTGACTGTTGATTCCCTATCACCAACTAAATTTCTGCCCCCTCCCTTCCAAGTTTCATTTCTCCTACCTTTAACCATTACTTAGGCAAGTTGAATGATTAGATTTCAATTTAACAAGACTTTTTTTTTTTAAAAAAAAAAAGATTTATGTTTATTATTACGTTTTATTCCTCGCATTATTTTTACATATGCACAATTTTTCTTACTGGCAGTACCTTTAAGACAAAATTCCAAGTATAACCTTAAGTTAATACAACAAATATATTTATACTAATTTCAAAAAAAATACTACAGGCATGATTCACTTTTAAAATTCTCAGGGCATTCGATTGGTCCAAGTTGGGTAGCCAGTTATAACGATCGAAATGAAAGTGAAGATCGAATCTAACCGCAAAATACAATATCTGATCTACAGGGCGCCATCTAGACATTTAAACCTAGAAAAATTTATAGAGTAGGCAGATACGCGCTGTTAAGATTCCACTTTATTTAAATATTCAGATTGTTAGCCCAAGTCACTAGCTCAGTGGAGTAGCAGAGATAATAAAATATAAATTTTATATCTTAAATATAAAAGAATAAAATCCACTGCCAGAAATTAACACATAAAAATATTTATTTATGCACATATAAAATAACATTTAAATTATGAGGAATAAATTCAACATTTTGATTTTTCTATTAATCTTTAGTTTTACATTTAAGTACATTACAACCATGAGTTTAATATTTATTTAGTGAGTCAAATATGAATAGACTACATAGATCTGCATTTGAAAAGAAAATATTCTTCCCTGATTTAACCTTAAGCAACAAATTTCGCAATCAAACCGGTGCGAATCCATCTGATACATTTATGTATTCAATGTAGCATGAAAATACGACAACACAAAATACTATGCTGTCAGGAATGTACATCTGAACAGCAAGTAGAATTAGAGAAAAAATTGTCTCTTTACTAACCAGGAATGCAACATCTGTTGGCAAGTAGAACAATAAACATAAAACTCCATAGGAATGGACTGCAGTTCTTTGCCGTCTTACAAACCCATCCATAGGCAAACAGAAGGTGTGTGGCATATATATATATAATCCTGCCCATAGCAGATCTCATACTACATCTACAATTACACAAATATATCCAATCCATTGAACCAATTCAACTACGAAATAAATAACCTAAGATTACCCTCCCTTAATATAACTTTACAAAACAATATAGCCATTCATGCCCGACTTAAATTTAACATTTAAATACGTTCGCACAGATTATTTTTATAAATTTGTTTTTAAAATGTTGAGTATAGATTGGCTGCACAGATTCCACGGTCAAAAACATCCCAATTAAACACAATCGATCAAAATACAAAATCATCGATAACGTCAATTGCAAAACGGAATACACAAGGCCCCATGGTATTCATCATAAGATGCCCACATTAACATCATTGACCTATATATTCTAATCAAATGTGGAATCTTCAACATAATCAACCACTAACGAATCTATGCAATGTCTATACCCAACCTAAATTTCATCATTTAAAATTTAAACAATAAATAATTTATACAATAAGAAAAAAAATGGAAATGATTTTTATCAATCGGAAAACATATAAAATTAAACATTATTAATTTGATTTTAATCTTAAAAAAGTCAGATAGAAGTTCATAAGCTTGAACGAAAGTTCTTAATTATTTTTAAATCTAGAGTTCATGTCAATATAGCTTACAGTAGAAGAGTCCAGGTTTCTGCTTCTAATTCCTGCGATGCCTCCATTGGAAGATAATTTTCTGGAGATGGCAATAGCTGGTTCAAGGTATCACAGTCCTTTCACTTTTCCTTTTTTTTTATAGAGAGAGTGGTATGTGCATCCTACCACATCTCTCAAACACAAAACACTGGAACTTCTAGAAAAAACTGTATTTCCCTTTTTATATTATCCACATGGATTCAATCAACAAAACATCACTAATCCATCACTTTCATTAGGGTCCAAGCCAAGGCTTGGTACTTCCATTGGTCAAGCTAATTTCTCTTTATTTTTTTATCTATCTTTCATCAGATCATTTTAATTATACAAGAGCCCAAGGCTAGCTTGCTTTTCAAACAATTTATAAACAATCTTTTCCATTTACAGATTACAAGAATTAATTAATACCTGTTTTATTTTTAAATCTTGTACTTTTTTTTTATAAAAAGTACGTTCAAATACTTATTTATTTGTTTTTTAAAAAAAAATATTTTTAAAGTTTGGCATCAGTGTGAATGTATATACGTTTAACAAAACATTCTAATTTTAGCGTTTAGTTTTTTACTTTTATTTGCGAACTTTTAAGTTTTTATTTTAAATTAATGTAACGACATATTTGTATATCGTTACAATATATATATATATATATAACTACAGTAATAATAGATTCAAATAAACAAATGATTACAATTATTTTAAATTAGAATTGGTAAATAAAAATTTACAGATATAGTCCCAGGCAAAATTTTTACAAGTTTTATATTATTTTCAATGAGAGTTTAAAGAATTAGATTTTGAACATTCAGTTTTACATTATAAACTAGCTCTTAATAGATTAGGGTTTAATGATTTAAATTCAGTTTTAGAGATCTGCAGTGTTTGGATGATTACATATCTTCTTACAGCTTGTTTCTTTGGCACAAGGTATAGTAGCTCTCTTGATATCTGGATAGACAGCATGAATTAATTGTTATTGTATTGAAACAGTAAGATATGCCTTACCAATCTTAGTTTCACCTTGCCCTCCTGTTTCCTACCCTCATGCCTTATTTAAAACCCTTAATTTCATCGTATTGGGTACTGGGTATATTTACTGAAATCCTGCCTAAATGTATATGTATAATGGGGTGCCCAGGGTTTACTATAATTAAAACTGTTTTTAAATGGTTTTATTTTCAAACCGTCGAGTATATATTACGTATATATGCTTGTACAATAAAGTAGGTCACATATTCTCATCTACACACATACTGTGGCAATAATTAAAATTTATCAAAATATTTTATTTAAAAGTTGTTTTTGAATCAATTTATTTGTGATGTTATTTTGTTATAATTATTTGCCTTTAAGAAATAATATCACTGAGAAATATTTCTGGAAATTAAATTCAGAAATAGTGTTTGATAAATGTAAAGTGTTATAAAATGTTATTCAAAAACATGTCATTTTCTTTAAGTCAGTGAGGGTGGGGAAAAACAATAGTAGCTAATTTTAATCATATTGGCTCCAGTAGATTTGATAAGATTAACACAGTGTTTATGAACAAATTTTAATTAGAAAATGCAGTCCATGTTTTCAAATGTGTAATAATTAAAGAATGGATTTATCACCACAGGGTTAGATTGTAATCAGGAGAGCATATAAATAGGGCTGATTGATTGTAATTATATTTAGACAGAGTTATTAATTAACCTACCTGATCATGACAGTAAATCCAGTTTTAAGATTGTTTAATCTTAGAATGTCAGGGTAATGGGCTTTAGGTTGTCTTTCCTCTGGATCCTGTGCCTTGGCCATCCATCATTCAAAATCCGATGTCCTGTCACCGTACCATCCAGCCCTATTGAACCAGCCCAAAGAAATGCTGCTCCTAAAATCTACTAACTGCTGCTGTGGAATCATGAACCAAAGAAATTCATAATTTTACTTAAGAACTTTGCTTCAAGTTTGGAAATGCCCACAGATAGAGCTAAAAAGAACAAGGTAATTAAAGTTGACCTGAGATCATGGAAAACTCTGAGCTATATCTAACAATTTTGTATATTCTTTAAATGTATTTATTTAAATGTTTTCTAATTCATGCTGAACTTGTGCATGGGTTGATTTTCTATTATATTTATAAATGTCTAATTTCAATGTGTTATGATGAAATATATAATTAATTTCTTTAGACAAATGCAAGTTACATAGGGAAGTTAAATGATGCGTGGTTGCCATCTTAGTTTATAAACTGCAAACACACATTTCTCCCCTTCCCATCGTTTATATTTAAAAGTATCTCTTATATATGTTTTAAAATATTTTGCATATAAGAATTTTGTTAAATGAATATTTATTTATCTTAAGTTTTGTTGAGAGTCTGCTGGCCATCTAAATATTAAATTCCAGAGCGAGCTATTTCTGTTCCTTAATGAATTTTCCTTTGTTTTACTAATTCTTATGAAAATTAAACTGTGTTGCTAGTAATTATGCATGGGTGCTGGAATCATCCTGTTGGTAAAGGTCATCATCATTCTTATCCGTTCCCCCATATTTTATTCTGTGGTTCCCTGTCCTGTGCTAAAATGGCACATGGGAATTATTTCGCGTATGTCCCCACAGTTATGAAGCTCCTGGGTGTGGGCCAGGCTTGAGCTGTGTGTGGGCTAGAGACATCCCAAATAAAAGGCAAGATTCCTATCCAATGCCAAGAACTTTCGCCATCTTTTAAAGTTGCATACTCATAAACTACACCCCTCATCAGCATATACTCACTAGCACCACTGTATATTTCCCTTTACTTATTAAAATAATTCTATTCAAATGAATTTCAAATCCGTTCAGTGTAGCTCGATCTTATAATCTATTCGTGAGCAACTCTCGATCTCCATTTAAATCTCCAATTATAAATGTTTTAGAATATTTCAAACTCTATTAGACTTTACATGACTCGCATATGCCTACCATGTCACTATATTTTAGACACATTATCTAAACAAATGCAAGTACAAGGTATCAGCCATCTTGTTTGTTTATTATATAACTATCCAATTTATATCGCTAAATTATTTTATTATCAAATTATTAAAATCTTATTTATAATTTTTTTTTTCTCTATTTATTCGGGGTGTAATATAAATTACATAGTACATTAAACTTATCTTTGGCACATCTATAAGTTATTGTTAAATTAACCTATGGCTATTTTAGATTTAGAGTCTTTTGTTTTCTCCCTGATCACTGGCACCGGCATAAAATTATACTATTAGTAGCATCAAAAATGTTATCACATAGAGGGCGTTGTGGAGTTTGGACTTTGGATTCGAACTTGGGATTTCTGGGAGGTAATTCGCTTAGTGTTGAGTTCTATGTCCCGTGTTTAAATTCTGCAGTGGGTTAACGAGATAGACATGTTTTGACTGTTACATTTTTTTTTTCCGGGTCCATGGCGCTTTACAATGTGAGCCTTAGATTTAAACACCCACAAAACCCTGATAGTATTTAGTCCATTTAATTACTCATTTCTTGTAGTTCAATATTGTGATTTATATTTTAAAGATATTATATGTATTTTGTTTGGCTCGGGCATTTAGACAATCACTTAGAGATTTCAGTTTAATATAGTTCGACACGAGCAATATATATGTAAACTTCTGTTAGCTCTGCTCATATTATAAAAATATATGTGTGCTAATTACTGTACTAAATATGATTTCAAAATATAGTGCAACATATATAGTTTTGTATCAAATAAGATTTGTAAAAAATATAAATATATGATTGTCTAATTGAATGTCCGGAGTCAAACAAAATAAGTAAGTTAAATATCTTTGGGGAGGTTAATGATGGATGTTGCCACAGATGGCATTGCACCTCGAAATAACGATGATGAACCGATTGGTTCATGCATGTAAAGCTGTATAAAAAATTTGGATTTGGTCATTATGTATATATATGTAAACAAGTTTCTGTAAAAATAATAATAATTTTTTTTGTAAATCTATCTATCTGATATCATTGAACAAGGGGAAATGACAGTGAGATACCCATTGAAATACCCGAGTCTAGTATATAATTAAATAATGCATTGCCAAACAGTTGAGCAAGCAGCAGAAGAAATCTGAATAATAAAATAATAATATTTTGTTCATATTTCCAAAATAACAAAGAAGCAGCATAATGAAATCAGTACAGGACAAAACAAGGATGCACGGAAAGGCCCGAGACCGAGTGGAAGACAACCAGTCACCATTGTTTGATAAAGAAAAAAAGTTTAGTTAAAAGGATTTTAAAATAATAAATATCTTATCAAATAATAATAACCAAAAATTAGTGATCCAGAATTGCCATTTATAGCCAACGTTTCAAATACTAAAACCAAAATGGAAGAAGCAAAAAAAGAATGGAGTGAATTCAAAGAACTGACCATGCTCATAATGGACCAAATCAAACAAATCAAACAGAAATTTGAAATAAAAGAGAGGATCACTCCAAAATTAAATTTGGAAACATTAGTTCTGAAAACAGAAAACAATAATAACGAAACAAAAGAAGAGGAAGAGTGTGATCAAAACAAAGCCATTCCGGATATTCCATTACCAGTCAACGAAGAGAAAGATACTAAAATCCCTGAGATCACCAAAATCAGTAGAACCATGATGCCTGACCCAAGCATTCAAACCCAGTTGGCCAAGATCATCCACATCAAGATATGCTGAGGGGAAGTTGGGAAAAACCCTCATTTGCACATAGATAGCTTGAAAGACAGTTTCACATTTCCTGAGATGGAGCCAAAAGAACAAATTGCTATTGCCACCCACCATTTACATGACTACACAAAGGACTGGTAGAGCATCATAAAAGAAAAATGTGGAGACTTTATCGAGTATAGTAAGGCCTTACTGAAACACTACTGGAGTGAGAAATGCCAGAGTGGCATTTTCATTACCATATCCCGAGAAAAATATGGAAGCATCAAAGAAACACATACACAATTCTATATCCGGCAAGTTAATCATCTGAGATCGATCACCACCTTCTCATTCTCTGATCTGCACATTATCCGCACCAGCCAGCAGAACATGCCTGATGGCTGGAAGCAGAATTAAAGAAGCAGAGGATATGGCAGAATTTCTGACAACATTGGACTTCAATCCTTAGGCCAAAAAACCGCCAGACAAAGAAAAGCAACTGCACCTCCCAAGAGGACATTCTCCGAGTATGATAGATTGGTACTACCCACCTGACCCAGGAAAATAGCAAAATATATATAACTAAAAAAAAAGAAAAAAAGGACTCGAACTTGGACACTCTTACATAATTTTTGATCTTACAATAACTTGAATTTGGACATCTATCTATGCCTGAATTTGGACTTTCATATAGACTTTTAAACTTTTTTTTATATATATATTTCTAATTTAAATTTGAACAGTCAAAAATGCATTAAAATATATATAAGTTTTGCTATTGAAAAAAATGTTGAATAATGTTGAAATATGATTCGGGTTGTACCAGTCAGAATTGTATGTTCATTTAACAAGGTTTAGAATCTAAGCAAAAGTACCCTAAATCCACTCATGCCTGAGATACACAGGTCAGGAGCAATCATGAATTCTGCCCTATTTGCTCTTCTCTAAAACTATAACATTATAAACAACACTTCTGATGATAACATGAAATTTTATTCATTCTGGTCCCAGAGACACAGCAGAGAAACACGAGATCTATAGGGTAATTAATGTAAATAAATAATATCAAATATTGACTCAATCAAATATCTTATGTGAAGGGACAATTTATAAATTTTAAATGAATTACACACAGGTAGCATTGCAAAAGAAACATGAATTATAAAATAGTATCCATCCAGAATGTGCAAGAACAGAATAACCCAGAGATAAATATCTATTTGAAGTAATCAGTTATAACTTCTAAATATTACTAACACTATTATAAATATTTAATGGAATTCAATGAGTGAGAGTCAGTAAGACACAATGCATAAGTAATTATTAAAACATAATAATTTAATAAATATAAACAATTTAATTTACATTAGAAAACATAGCACAGATTTAATGTGGTTATTACTTTGCATATAAACAACTTATTTAGTATGATAATGAGTTATAGTATAATAATAAATTAGTGTTATCAATGTGGTAATCATTACTTTAAGTAATGATAAGGACATTTACAAATTCATCTCTAAAGAGAGATTTACTCTTGATATGATAGTTAATAATTTATTGTTTATGAGCATATTTGGGCCTGTACAAATGAGGAATGGGTTAACCTAATAAGTTTTACTGTGACAATCCTAAAATATTCATAAATTATAAATGAGTGGTTTACAAACATCACTGTGCCACGTCTTATAGATAATATGAGAATTACACATAAAAGAACTCACAGTGCTAACTATAATGACAGCGTTTAAAACGGAGAAGATCTCCATCTTTGGACTGGAAGGCTTTATCACATATATGATTCTGCTTGTATTTATCACAAGGCAATATTCGAAAATATGAGTGGTAAGGATTCCATGGTATTCCCGCTAACGTTTCACATGCAGAGCCTTAATACTCTAATGTTTATCTTGAGATCGGTTATACCAAACCTCATTCCTATACGAGTTACGTGAAGAAAATCCCGAGTTCAGATGAGTAAATATAATAAAGCAAAATATAATTCTTTAAAATGCTATCATAAGTAAGCAACGCGAATATGGCTTTATTCTTAAATGACTAATGAAATAATTTATGTTTAAATAAAGCAATAATAGCATGCATAACGCCATGATAAAATAATAACCCACTTAGCATGGTACGTATAACTTTAATAAATTTAGGATGTCGAATATAGAAGAGGGAAAATATTATTTTCTATTTAAGAAGTCCAAATATTTTAAATGACATTATATTATAAGCAATTTAATTCTTAATGGCATATAAATAATAAATAGTTATTAAAATATATTAATAATCAAATTTATTTTAAGAAGATAAAATGTATTTAAATATCAATAGTGACAACAACAAAAGGTTTATCTTATGCCATAATATAATTTTTTAACAATCCACCATTAAGCATATATTTCAAATATTTAACCGAGCGAACAGCTTCAGTAAGAAATTTTATGTTTAACTAGATAATATTCCAAAATATCGGAATGATGATTGAAATAATATAAGTTCACTAGATTAAAACATTAGCACACTAAAACTAATTTAATAAGATAAATATTTAAATAAGTTTTGCCGCATGAAATAAAATAATTAGAGTGTGAAACTTAAAAAGCTAATGATAGATTTAAAGTACATAATTCTGTGCTTAGTGTTTCAAAGAACGAGTTTAAAAACTTAAGAGAAAAAATCACAAATTTAACGATAATTAAGTTTATAGTCAGTTATAAAATAAATAAAGATTACATTCTTATTACAATTAAGATTTAGAAAAGAAATGAAGTGAGGAGAATTAAGAGTTCATTCTTCGGCAAAATGGATTACCTTTAGAAATTATGGTGGCCAATTATACGAAGTTTAGCAAGGCACAATATTAATAAAATAATGGTAGGCATCTTCCAATATTCTTTACAATTAAACATAACAGTTCTCAAGTAGCGATGGCATAGCAGGGAGGCAGAACAAAGGCGATTTAAGATCAGGGAGGCAAATTCCTTTTACTCACAGTCCATTTTGTTTCCAATCTCTACACAAATACCAGAGAGAAGAGTGATTTGAACTCCTTTTGCGCATTCCTAGAACTTCTGCTCCTCCTATACTTGAAATTTGGCAATATTGGAAGATGTAAACAATATGTTCCAGAAAGCATTATTTAAACGTATTTTTTAAAATTGCAAATAACTTTAAAATATGATTTTTGGTTTGACTTGAAATGAGAATGACATTTTTAAATTGTAATAATACTTTTTTAGAATTTTCTGGCATTGCTTTAGCTTTACATTAATTTTATTTATTTTTATATCTGTAATACATATACACACATACACAATTATCTAAGTGAAGGGAATTTACAAGCTTGAAAATAAAACCATTTCTTAAATAAACAGGATGGAAGTTATGTGTATATGCATGTGCTTAACATTCCTGGATGACTAAATAAACATATAAACTGGTTCAAACCCTACTTTAAAGGTAAGTAATGTCATCAGACAGTGAAGTTAAATATGTACTACAGATTTAACACTTCAGGGTATGTCATCAAATCTCATTGCCCCTTGTCAAATTTTTCTTTGTGTGCTGATATTCAAAAATACTAGTAAACACTGGGTGTAAAATCTTTTTTTTTAATTTTTTTTTACATACTAAGGGAATGTGAAAGAGTAAGATATTCCTTACCAATCTTAGTTTCACCTTGCCTTCCTGTTTTCTACCCTCATGCCTTATTTAAAACCCTAATTTCATCGTATTGTGTGTGTACTGGGTATATTTACCAAAATCCCGCCTAAATTTATATGTATAATGGGGTGCCCGGGGTTTAATATAACTAAAATTGTTTTTAAACAGTTTTATTTTCAAACCGTCAAGTATATATTACATATATATGCTTGTACAATAAAGTAGGTCACATATTCTCATCTATACACATACTGTGGTAATATTTAAAATTTATCAAAATATTTTATTTAAAAGTTGTTCTTGAATCGATTTATTTGTGATGTTATTTCGTTATAATTATTTGCCTTTAAGAAATAATATCACTGAGAAATATTTATGGATATTAAATTCAGAAATAGTGTTTGATAAATGTAAAGTGTTATAAAATGTTATTCAAAAACATGTCATTTTCTTTAAGTCAGTGAGGGTTGGGAAAAAACAATAGTAGCTAATTTTAATCATATTGGCTCCAGTAGATTTGATAAGATTAAAACAGTGTTTAAGAACAAATTTTAATTAGAAAATGCAGTCTGTGTTTTCAAATGTGTAATAATTAAAGATTGGATTTATCACCGCAGGGTTAGATTATAATCAGGAGAGCATATAAATAGGGCTGATTGATTGTAATTATATTTAGACAGAGTTATTAATTAACCTACCTCATCGTGACAGTAAATCCAGGTTTAAGATCGTTTAACCTTAGAATGTCGGGGTAACGGGCTTTAGGTTGTCTTTTCTTGGGATCCTGTGCCTCGGCCGTCCATCATTCAAAATTCAATGTCCTGTCACTGTATCATCCAGCCCTATTGAACCAGCCCCAAGAAATGCTGCTCCTAAAATCTACTAACTGCTGCTGCGGAACCATGAACCAAAGAAATTCATAAATTTTACTTAAGAACTTTGCTACAAGTTTGGAAATGCCTATAGACAGAGGTAAAAAGAACAAGGTAATTAAAGTCAACCTGAGATCTCGGAAAATTTCAAGCTATAGCTAACAATTTTGTATATTCTTTAAATGTATTTATTTAAACATTTTCTAATGCATGCCGAACTTGTGCGTGGGTTGATTTTCTATTATATTTATAAATGTCTAATTTCAATGTGTTATGATGAAATATATAATTAATTTCTTTAGACAAATGCGAGTTACGTAGGGAAGTTAAATGATGCACGGTTGCCATCTTAGTTTATAAACTGCAAACACACATTTCTCCCCCTCCCATCGTTTATATTTAAAAGTATCTCTTATATATGTTTTAAAATATTTTGCATATAAGAATTTTGTTAAATGAATATTTATTTAACTTAAGATTTGTTGAGAGTCTGCTGGCCATCTAAATATTAAATTCGAGAGTGAGCTATAATTGCCCTTTGTTTTACTAATTCTTATGAAAATCAAGCTGTGTTGCTAGTAAATATGCATGGGTGCTGGAATCCTCCTGTTGGCAAAGGTCATCATCGTTCAAATCCATTCCCCCATATTTTACTCTGCAGTTCCCTATCCTGTGCTAAAATGGCATGTGAGATTTATTTCGCATATGTCCCCACAGTTACGAAGCTCCTGGGTGTGGGCCAGGCTTGAGCTGTGTGTGGGCTAGAGACATGCCAAATAAAAGGCAAAATACCTATCCAATGCCAAGACCTTTTGCCATCTTTTAAAGTTGCATATTCATAAACTACACCCCTCATCAGCATATACCTACTAGCACCACCGTATATTTCCATTTACTTATTAAAAAATTCTATTCAAATGAATTTCAAATCCGTTCAGTGAAGCTTGATCTTATAATCTATTCACGAGCGACTCTCAATCTCCATTTAAATCTCCAATTATAAATGTTTTAGAATATTTCAAACTCTGTTAGACTTTACGTGACTCGCATATGCCTACCGTGTCACTATATTTTAGACACATTATCTAAATGAACCCAAGTCTGAGGTATCAGCCATCTTGTTTGTTTATTATATAACTATCCAATTTATATCGCTAAATTATTTTTTTATCAAATTATTAAATACTTATTTATAAATTTATTTCTTTTTTATCTCTATTTATTTGGGGTGTAATATAAATTACATAGTACATTAAACTTATCTTTGGCACATCTATAAGTTATTGTTAAATTAACCTAGGGCTATTTTAGATTTAGAATCTTGTTTTCTTCCTGATCACCGGCACCAGCATGAAATTATACTATTAGTAGCATCAAAAATGTTATCACATAGAGGGCATTGTGGAGTTTGGACTTTGGATTTGAACTTGGGGATTTCTGGGAGGTAACTCTCCTAGTGTTGATTTCTATGTCCCAGGTTTAAATTCTGCAGTGTGTTAGCGAGATAGACACGTTTTGACTGTTACAGTATTATGGCAGACTGTTGGCAAAGACATTTCCTACTCCTATGATGATGATATCTTGCCAGTCATCACATAGAATAGGACTAGAGATTACCATCTCCTCAGCTAAGTCAACATCAAATCCTGCCCTCCTACTCTGACCTGTCAAAATTACAACTGGTGTGGAGGCTGGTGGCAATGCTTCTTGAAAAATATAAAGAATAAGATATTGATGTATAAAATATGACCTATTTATATGATTCCAAGATTAAACATCAATTTGTCTGGATGAAATTTCCTTGTTACATTCATCATTATAAAATATCACATTTTTAAAGCATTCATATGTTTTTGAAAACGATTTTAGAGGTTCATTCTCATATTTTTTATATTATAAAACAAAGTCCTAGCATAATTATTGCCCTCAAAATGTAGGTGCTCCTTTGAGTTTATGCCACCATTTAGGTTTATTGCCTTATTTATATTTACCTCTCAGACATATTATATTATGTATATCTTTATGAAACCATTGCAGTGTATTAGCATATCTTATTTCTTGGCAATTGATATTGTTGTTTGTTCTGAAGAATTTCATCTTTTGTTCTGTTTCACTTTTGAATATTCTGAGTGTAAGTTATAGATACTTTTGATAGGTTGGTCTATTTTTCCTGTGTTTTTCTAGTATTGTAGAGCATAAAACTGATAAATATTTATTTAGAAATGAAAATTGTATTTTGGGATTTCAATAAATAATGTATATCTCTTTCTAGTATTTATTTTATCACTGGATTGCTAAGACATGCTTAGTGTTTAAATGTCATCATTGTTGGAATAACATAATAATATGACTGTTATGAGTAGGACTTCTTGTGATAAAGCCAATAATAGAAAAAAATTCATTAGTCAGACAAAATTAATAATAATCAATTATCATTTCATCTGTACATTTATTTTTATTATCATCTGTTTACTTTAAGAAATATTTTTCCTATGTAGTGAATTGTCTGAATAGGTTGTTTTGAAATATTGTAGATTTCCAAAATTGTTATTTATTTGTCTTTATTGTCAAAATAAATGTTGTTGTTTTTTGTTAAGTACGTTTTATAATATTTATATCATCATTATCACATAATATCCAAAAATCTTGACATTATAAAATAGATTATACAACTATATTTATGTTGGTCATTAAAAGTAAATGAACACAAAATTGAATATAATAATCGCTTTGTACAAATGATGTGCAAGTGTTAAGAAAGGATCTAAGAAATAAAATGTTTATTCATTTCCTTAATTATAAATGATCACTTTAGTCAATTGCATTTATAAGAAAACTGCTTTTGTGACAAAATTATTATTTTCTTTATTCAGAAGATCATAGTTAATTAAATGTTCAAATTATTTATTTTTAAATTCATAAAGAAAGATTTAATAGGAATTATTAGTATAATATCCTGAATGGCCATAAAATCTCTCATCCACTTATTATATCGAAATATAATCCTGCTATTTTTCTTTTATTCCAAGTTAAAAGTTTTTCATGTATTTTTTTTAATTAAAATATATATTTTTTTAAATTTATTATTATTATAGTCAGTTACGTAGATATTATCTTATATGTAAGAATATGTCTTCTCATATTTTTACTACGATTTTATTTAGTTCTTAATAATTCTTAAATTAAAAAGAATAGTAATGGTTTAATATTATAAATATTTAATTAAAGAGCCCTGGGATTTTAATATTATATAAATAAACACTAAAGAAATTGTTTTGCAAAAATGTAGCACAAAATATAAGAAATATATTACTCTTTATCAAAAGATTTGAAATGTGGATCTGATCATAGCAATGAGAAGTTGATGAATATTAGATGTGTTGAAATGGATGGGAGTGTTGTCAAAAAGGATTTAATATAATCTAACTACTCTATGATGTATGATTTCAGTATTAAAAGCATCCCTGTGTGAAAGTTCTTCTCCTCTTAAAATGTATTAAATATTACATATTGTATTGATAATATTTATTTATTGTTATTCTTAGCCACATGGCTCTTTGTATTGAAGTCTATACCATTTGGTAAAACTCTGCTAAACTTAGTCCTAAAAAATGTTTATTTATTTTGGAAATCATTATATCTCAATGATGATTTTGGGATATCACAATTCTGTAAGTTAGTTTATATATATATATATAAAGAGAGAGAGAGAAATAATAAATTGATAAATGTGCTTGATGAATATTAATAACTATGTAATTTTTTTCTGGTTTGTGATAGACTTCTTCCAACTTGTTACAAATTTTAACTTGATGTAAATTTTTTTTATATCAACTTAAAACATCTGAAATATTCACAGAAATAAAAGACTTTCTATTATTATATGTGTAATTATAACCAATTCATTTTACAGATTGAACTTTTTTGAAAACCTGTTGATTTAGTAATTCTTCAGCATTGTAATGAAGAAGCTATATAATCAATTATTAAGAAAACAAAAACATTTAATCTGAAATGTCAAATGTGTTGCAATTGCTTATATAAATTGAAAGACTGCTTATCCATTTCTGGATAGATGTGCAGGTGTTTCAAATCTCCCTTAAGAACATAAATTTCTCTTGAAATAATTCATAGTGACAAATTGGTTCTGGAAGATTTTAATCGAGGGGGGGGGGCATTGTTCATAACTTGTAACAATTTGGAATATAACACAAATATGAAAATTTTGATTGGTTATAATAAGTGAAAATACCAAATTAATTTAGTGATGGGGTAAAGCAAGGATAAAAATTGCTCAAACTTTCATACTTTAGCAAGCTTGGTGAATAATAACTAATTCTTTATTATACATTTATAAAGGGTTGCTGGGTGAACTATTTTTCCTACAGTGAGCTATTTAAAAACTGTTTTATTTTTACCTTTAACTACACATTATTTTTAAATAATCTTAAGTATTATAAAAAATTTCCTATTACTATTATTTTTTTAATTTTCTACAAATAAAATTTAATGACCAAATTTGAAATGTTTAGTTTTTCTTTTAATTTTGAAATTTTTTAATCTTCGATAGATTTGAAAACTTATGACATTTTACTATTATAAAGTCAATCTAATTACAGCAAGAAATTAAACCGAAGATGGGTAAAGTTAAACTTTGCATTTGGATTCCCAACCAAACTTTTTTAATGAATCATTTTGTAGAAGTTTTTTGAATTAAAGAAAAATGTTTTTTTATATATATATTATAAATAAAATTAATTGAAATAACCTGCTTTGCTCTAAGTTTTAATTAAATATTTATATTTATGAAGTTTAAAGTTTATCCCAAAGTTTTTTTAAGTTTACTTTTGGTGAGTTCATTAAGTATTTTATGCAAAAATAGTTAGACGAATGTTTTACTTGAAACAAACAAGGGCATTGATAAGCTCTCTTTTCGGCTTCAAAAACTTATATTGGTTTTCTATGTAATCATAACAAAAATATAAAGTATTCAGACAAAGCTATACAACTAAAAATGTATACTTTAGAAGTGACTTATGGAGTGTAGAATATACTTTATTTAATGTAAAAAAGTATCTGGTATAAAGATATATTTAATAAGCATATAAAATGATATTTCAACAAAAAAACTTTCTGTAATTATTCTTTTGAACTTATTTTTTCTATTAAAAAAAAGTAACAACACAGCACCGTATTTTAATAAATATTAATAAAGAGATGAAATAGGTTTTTTTTTTCATTGAAATTATATAAAAAAAAGATTTTAAAAATATTGTGTCTCAAAAAATGTAAGTAAATGAAATATAAAAACAGGCAAAACTTTCCATACAGTAGTGCCACTCAGTGCAAAGCCAGAGTAATCAATAGATGCCAGATCATGTGATGTTTGGTGGTTTAAAGGAAATATACTTATTTTCATTTAAAATATAAGTGCAATAAGAACTTATTGAAAAATATTTTCCTTGAAATGTATATAACTTTATCTCATAAATGTTGTTGATTTTATTAATACTGTTATTACTATTATTGTTGTTGCAATTATTATTTGAATGATGATGAGGAAAAAGATTTCAGTTTCAGATCATCCTATAATTAGTATTGTGTCTATTCCTAAAATTTATAATATAGTATATGGAAATATTTTGTAATTGCTTTCTCTTTCATACTTAGAAATTATATTTGCTGCTAATTTATTAACACAACTGTGATAAACTAATGCCACCATCTTACTATTATATCAAATTCCATGTTATTACATCATTATATGTATCTATCACTTATTTGTCAGTATTATATATCAATTTGGATGATGATGATCAAGCCACTAGTTATTTATATCTTCTGACTATCTTATATCATAATGATCTTTAGATAGTAAAACAATAAGCTATCACAATCAAAAACATTTTTATAGGATAATTCTTGCTAAGTCCATTACTGAAAAAATGCCTTCCTGAAAACATTATAGCAAAAATTGTATAATACCCTTAACTATTCATTCAAGCATGTACTTTTCTCAAGGTGGTTGACGAACTATTTCTAACAAGATTTGGAATAAAAATGAGAGAATGGTCTAGGTTAAAAATAATGTGAATGAAAACAAAATTTACAATAACAACAGTATGTATAATCATTAATATCTATTCCTATACAAATCAAATGAATATAAATAAATATTAAGATGAGAATGTATTCATATCAGATAAAAGTTATTTAACTTGCTGGATTTAAACCTACAAGCCAAACTCCAATATGCTTTCATGAACTATTAAAACATATCTTCACACAAATTATTATTATTAACTAACAATCAAGTACATAAGCATAATAATAAATATTAAATTAAAGAAATAGAATATGTTAATATAATTTTGAAATATTAAGCATTGAAAAAAATAAATGAGTATTAACATATCTGTTTTAATGGCACTGAATTTTTAGATAATGCAAGCCACTTGATGGTGTTTTATACTGTGTAATACACATAAATATAATATTACCTAGCCTTTTTTTCTGTCATTATTTACTTTCTTTAATTAATGTATTTAATTTTGTTAAATGAAATAAATAATAAACAACAATATTTTTACAAAAAATTTTTTTTATTATTTCAACCAAATAAATAAGAAAACTTTATTTTAATATTTATAAACATTCAATAGCAATCACATTATTAACAAGCAGCAATGTTTCCAACTTGTTCAAAATTTGGTAAAGAAAATGTTTTTTTTTTTTCCAATTAAAAACAACAAAAAAATTTATACATTTAAACAAAAGCAATAACAGATAATTCATTTATTAGTTGTCATTTTTTTATAATCATCAATAATAGATCTATCCCTTGTGTAGACACTTCCACATAAATTCAATGCACCTGTGTGGAGTCCACAAAATTGTATCCGTATTTTATTTTGAGGTGTTTGAATGCAGCAGCCTCAAGATCAGTCATCTGATATCCCTTTCAACAGAGTAGATGCTCAATCCTAGTTTGATGTTATCTGTTATGACCTGCAGAAGAATTGCCACAGATAATGATGAAATGGCCACAACAAAACATTTACCTGTCTCATGGCACATCCCTCCAAAATCCACTGCCGCAGGATCATTTTACTCTGATGGTTCTTTCAATAACTAAACAGAGTTTTACCTCCACAATACAACCTGACCCTCCAATTTTATGGCACAGTTGATAGAAAAGGCTTTCTCTGCAAAGCTCATAGAGCCCAGACATCCAGTCCAACATGGTGAATATGTAGAGGTCTAATTTGATGCTTGCTCATTTGACTGTCAGCTCAGCATGGCTCCAGTAATATACCAACCTCAAAGTTTTCACTAGAGATATTCTAGAGACATCAAACCAAGTCTGTTTTTGTATTAAACATATTCAATGACAGGAAGTCAATTCACATTTGAAGATGTACATTCTCAATTTACTTACCACTTTTGTCAGCTGCAAATGCATTTATTAGCAGTGGAAAAAAAATTCTTTTCCCATAAAAAGGATACTCTGTACTTGGCAATTGGCTAAACTTGAAACTCTCTTTAAAAAAGGGAATGCTTTTAAAATTAGTAGTATGTAATTATCCATCAGTTAATGTCTAAGAGAATTAATTTAAAATGCATATTTTAAAGTAACAGTTTGAAATATAGACAGCATTTTAAAGTAACAGTTTGAAATACAGATACCCTTAAATGATTTGGTAAAGCATTAAAAATGCAAGTGTTCATAGAAAGACTGTAACAACACGTCAAATGAGAATTGCAAGATATTTGAAAAACCACATTAAACAGCCATTTTACAGGCCACTTAAAGGGTCTCATAAACGGCATATTAATGTGGTTTTGCCTAGCAACAACACCATCAGATGGCTTGTATCATCTAAAAATAAAGTACCATTTTAATAACTGTTAAATATTAAACATCAAAAAGAAAAGGAATATTAAAATCAGGGTGATAATAACTTTTAAACATTAGGCAGTGAAAAGAAAATAAATTTTAAACTATATTGTAATCACTTTTTAAAAGCTTTTTTTTTTATTAGATAAAATGAATCTATCCAATACATTTCTAATTCTAATTCTTAATACTAGTCAACTAGAATAGTTTCAAACATTTCAGATTCATCTGGTTTATTTTCTTTAACTGTTCTAGTTATTAACATATATAATCGTAATATGTATGAAATTGGTAAAAGATGAGATAACTGCTAGTTTTTATTTTATTGGTTGTTTGCAAAGACAGGAATAACACATGTTTAAAATTGGCAATATGCAATTGGATTTTCAATTATATGGATAGCTAAGGTTGGTGAGTAAAGAAGATTAAAGCTTGTACATTAATGTTTGAAGATTTGCTATCTCATTACAGATTGAGTACTGATTGTATATATGTGTGGAGGATGATGATCTGGATTAACTAACGAGTGCTGGTTCAGCATGAAATATTTATATTGGACATCATTTATCTCTTTCACATGTATGTGGTCATGTGTATCAGTTGTATAAGATAGAGTATGTAACTGTAGAGAGCTTGAAATGTTGAGTGTTCAAGACCCTTCTAATTACATTTTTAGTATAGACAATATACTTACATTTGAATATTATATATATATATATATATATATATCTATATATATATATATATATATATATATATATATATGTAAAGATTAACATTTAACATTTGTTAAATTAATTTTTAGAAGGCATTTAATAAAGGAAATGGAGTATATACTGACAACAAATGATAAAGATTTAAAGAATATATATAATTTTTATACGCATTAAAAGATAATTTTAAGATTAAATAATCTTTTTATCTTTTTAATGAGAGATTACATCTAGTAAAAGATGCATACTATTTTGTTAAGATTACAATTACTATCAGGCACAGGAAAATTCATTATTTTTTATTACAGCACTTGCGTGATAAAGTTGAGTTAAACTAAATGTTTAGAAAAGGTTTTGGTTTTCCTGTATTTGCAAAGAAAATAGATGATAAATGTAGTGGTATAATCTGAAAATAATAATAAAGAAATTAAAATGACTGGTGCAATTATTAAATAGACTTTTAATAACGGCCTTTTAAAACTAATTCTAGAAAAAATGTTTGTGTTAAATGTTTGAAGAATAATTTTATATGGAAAAAAATGCGTACAATTAACAAAACTGAGAATAAAAGATTATAGATTTTGCAGTGAAAAGATTATAGATCTTAGAAATATGAAATTAATTAAAAATAGAAAAAATGTTAAGCAAAAAAAAAGATTAGCAATATTAAAATGTTAAAAAGATAAGTGACAAATACTCTTTCTTGAGAAAATTATGAAAAAAAGTATTGGATAATGCTTTTATTTACAAGCAGAGTAATTATGTTGCTAGAAGATATTTAAAAGAATGCAAAGAAAAACAATAATACATCACATGATGAACAATATAACACACAATCTTAGTTTATACATTGCTATTCACTAGCAAAATATGTTATTCCCCTTATTTTAAACCATGAAGTAAATTTTAGTAATAAATACATATTAATAAATAGTACTCAATATATCTATCTAGTCCACTAGAGGAAGCCAAGGACTCCAGATTGCTCTGTTTCTGGCCCCAATTTTGAGTCCTATTTCCCTAGTTTAGGGAATAGGATTGATTTAAAAGTATATCAAGTTAAAAGGTGAGTACATGTTTTATTGTTTTATCACCTTTAAAAGAAAGTTCAAACAGGTTTTCAGCCAAGAATAACTGATTTTTTCTGACGTTCCGTTTTACCAAATGACTGCTGATGCAAAAAACAAAGGCTTAAATAAGTAATTCCAAAAAAGTTATGGTGTAACATAAGACTTTGAAAAGTATTTGAAATGAAACCAATTGATCAAAAATTGAAAAGAGCCACTAGAAATCCTGTTTTTCAGTAACAGAACAAGTTGAGAAATGATTTGGAAGTGAAACGCCATCGAAAATGTTAAAGTAATAAGAAAAAAAAAGAAATGCTTTGCAAAGATAGTTTAAAGAATTTCACCATGACATCTGTTTTGTTACATGAAATCAAAGAGATTGCTACATTTTTTTTTTGTAATAAATGCTTTGGGGACCTAACCTGATCACAAAGTGATCTTAAGCAAATATCCCCTGACTAGAATAAAGACTACAGTTTAATAAAGAGTTGCATGGATAATTATAAATGACAATTTGCTGCTAAAATTATATGAACATTGGGAAAAGTGAGATAAACTTGGAGATGCAATTGGTATTAACTTAATGACTTTCAGAAGTAATTAATATGAATTTTATTGCAATTTAAATATTAACAGATAAATTATATGCATTCTGAATAATGTTATATCAATGTAAAACTAATCGAATTTCAATACATGTAAACTAGAACTCAAAGTTTATGCTCAAAAATTCTAATGGTAATTTATACTTGATATATATGTTCATTGACAAAGTATATGCTTTCAGCATAATTCTGTATCTATATTAAAATAAATGTATTACATTTTATGTTCCACTTTTAACTTTGCTAGCTTTGATTTTAATGTATATTATTGATAAGCTTAATGGATACTAGAAATTGATATGTATCGTTTGATAATACACAAGAATAAAATAATATTATTATCTAATGCTACCTTTTCTAAATATTTCAAAAGTTAAAATATAAAATTATGGTTTTTACAAGCGAGAAACTTTTTGCATATTTTTTAATTGCATTTTTTTGCATTTAGTGCATCTTTCTTCTAGAAGCCATTTTTCACTTTTCGTTATATTATCAATCTACCAATCTAAATTAAAACATTTTTTAACTTTTTCAATTTAAGATTATTTGTTTGCACAAACCAGTCAATTTTCCTATTTTATCATTACTAGTATAGTGATAGGCAGAACTTAATATATATATATATATTGAAGATTATCGTTTTTCATATGTATGTAGTCATGATTATCTGTTGCATAAAATTGACTGGATAGCTGTAGGGGTTTGAAAGTCTGAGTTCATGTATTTTATAATTACATTGACTTTACTATAGACAACATATATGTATTTAAATATTATATATATTAATGGACTGTGAAATTCAAGCTTTTCTTTATTTAAAGGAGGGGGAAAGGCTGAAAGAATATATCGGTAGGTTAATTTAAAACGTCATATATACATATATTTATATTCTATTCTTGATTCTGTGTTCAATGTTTAGAGTGATTTTCTTAAAATGTTTTTGATGGTCTTAGTAAAGTAAATAAGGTCATCTTTCCTGCAGAAATGATTTTAATATATATCATCATAAAATAATGTAACAAATTTATTTCTAGTCACTATTTCAAATGCTTAATGAATAAAGATTTGTCTTCACAATTAAAGATTAAGTACCATCACATTCAGAAGGCTGAAGAACCATAGCAATTTGTCTCATGTTCTTGGCAATTATATTTTTAAAATTTTATGGGATCATTCTTAAATGAAATTGTTTGTGCATGCTAATGTTACAGTGATAGGAGTCCACATTTAATTTTCATCAATAAAATGGATAAAATAATAGTCCTATATGTAACTAATTTAATGCTACTTATTATATTTTTATGATGAATCATTTATTATAGCAATACAACTTTCAAGTGTAACAACAGTAAATTAGAATCTGTAAAAAATCTCAAAACCCTTTTCAACTAAAAAGCTTGTTTATTATTATTATAATTAGTAAATTGTTAAACAAAGTACTGTTTAATATTATGAATTTATAATTCTTTTTTACATTTTAGTTTATAGATAATTAAAGTTTGAGTACACAAATGAAATTTTGAGCACAGAATTTCCATTGATTTAATCAAACTGAAATTTTTATATTGTTCATCAATCCAGAAATTAATCCAAAAATGTTTAGGTCTTGGGTCCATCTTTGTCATTGTGCTAAACTACTCAGAGAGGTCACCATCTTTCATTAGTCACCATGGAATTTTATATCTTGTATTTATTTATTTTAAATAAACAACTACAATTAGAGAATTAATTTAAAAAATATATATTTACTGAGAATATAAATTAAAAATATATCTAAGGAATATATAATAACTTCATCCATCTCTACTAACACCTCTGTCTTCATATTTCAGTGTTTATTTATTTATTTACTTGCTGAATTTAATAGGAAAGTAAATAATAGTGGGAAGTAAAAGACATTAAAAATTGAGCATTAATTGTGAAATATAAGAATAGAGAAACTAGAGAAGACAATATTAAAGAATAGTGAAACATATCTTAAAGAAGGTAAAAAATAATTAAAATATATTTTTTACAGTCATCTGATATCCTAGCATTAAAGTTATAGATTGTGTGTTGATCCAGGAAGTTGCAGTTATATTTTTTCTCCCATCACTACTGTTTTTAATTCCTCACGGCATGAGTTACTAAGATAAAAGTATATTCACCTTTTTTATAATAAATAGTTATTCAAAACGTAAGTTACTAATTTTGAGAAAACATTGTTCTTCTATTCCTCTCTTACCAAGGAAAATGAAATCCATTAATGGTTATAATAGAATTTTCATCTATCTATCACTTAGTCTTGAACATATTTGATAAAACGTTGGGTTTTTTTACTTTAAGTAAATGATAATCAAAAATATATTTAAGGATTTATCATTGATATGGTTACACACATAGAGGCTAATACTTACAATTTCTGAGATAATTTTACAAAAATTCATTACTTTAAAAATTAAGTAAATTATTTTACCAAAAAAACAAAAATATCAGACTAAAAAAAATGTAATTTCTTTATTTAAAATTCGTATATTTTGAGAAGTAAATATATGAAAAATAATTATGTAAATTAAAATATTTTTTAACTTATTACTATTTGTTGTTGTATGAAATCCTGAAATATATTGATTTTTAAAAGAAATTATATAATAATTCCAGCCCCTTTAGGCTGAAAATGAAAATATAAAATTTTTAAAGACAAATATTTTGCAAATTAAATTTAGCAGAAACGAAATATAGATTTACTGAAAACTGTAAAAAAAATCATGCAGTCTAAATAAAAATGGAAAAGAAATTCTATTTAAAATAAGAAGAAATATAATGGTCTCAGACGTTGTTTTTCCCCCTCTTTCTTTCGCACTGTGAAACCTTTATTAAACTGTCACATGATTCTCAATGATTTTTTTTTCTGCTGAAACATTGCTTCAAAAATTATAATTTGGTTTCTGGTAAGAAGTTTTATTTTTCAAAAAATATGCAATGATAATAATAATAATAATAATATTCTATAACAAAATAATCGTATGATCAGTTAGTCAGGTGATCAAATGACGTTTGAGAATCAAAGTGAAATCTGAGCACAGCAACAGTATTCAGCCAACTAACTTCAGATCATATAATACTAAATCATTTATCCACTTTACTACTGTTACACAATGCTTTAGTTGAAGTTAGAAGATATAAAAGTTCTGAAGAAGATTGCTGGAGCAACTGTAAACTGTAAAAGAGGATGATAATTAAAGCATTGTGTAATCTGAAGAAGATTTCTGGGCAATTGAAACTGTAAACTGTAAAAGAGGGTGGCAAATAAAACATTGTGTAACAGTAGTAAAGTGCAGGGATTATTTAGTATTATATGACATATATTTGACAATGCAATAAGAAAGATTAGTTGTTATCTTCAGATCTTTTAGTATTTTCATCATTTGGAAGATTACTCAACACTTGAGATCATCACTAACCACTGTAATAAACTGTACAAAGCAATCATTATCTCTTATTACTTATGGTAAAAATGTATAATTAAAATTTATTAAACAAAAACAAACAAAAATTATGCAATTATTTTTTTAAATAAACATTTATCCCAATCAGAATTGAAAAGTATGATTTATCTAAGTTGCATGTAATAACAGGATATGTCTTGAATATGTAACATATATTTATATACTTAATTATTTATCTATTATTTCCTTTCAGATTAAAAATGCAAGGAGGAAATACTCATTCATCAAGGTAATGTTGTCCACATTTTTTTGCTTGATAAGTAGAAACTCACAGATTAAAAACTCCACAAAGTAAATGTTTTATAATGTATAATGTCTCAAAAAATGTGTAAATGCGTTTAAATATGGCAGATGTCTAATATATTATATTATGCATTTGTCTATTATTATAATAATACATTTTCTGTTGTTACAGTAAAACATTAATAATTTTTAATTTGAAAAAATCTTAAAATTAAAATTAAAAGATATCAAAGATGAAACAAATCTAGATATGTTCTGTCATTTAAAAATATAATATTATATCTAAAGTCCTCATTGAAACTTACTCTAAAAAATAGTCACTGAGCAACTTAAAAGCAAAGGTTAAATCTAACATTATAAAAATTCAGGTAAAATAATTTAATGCTATTTAAAATTTAATGAAAGCTTATCCAGATGAAATACCTTTTCTGAATATTGGAGAATTTACATTCTAAAATAAATTTTTAATATTGATAAATAAATAAATAATTTATAAATTAAAAATTCTGAAAAATATCACCAAATTTTTATTATAACTCATTTTGAAATTAATACAAAAAAGACTTTTATTCACTTTATACAAATATGGTTTTAAATTTAAAAGTAAAATTGCTAACTGCAAATGAATAAAAGCATTTAATTATCTTTTTTTTAAAAAATGAATGAAAAGGAGATAACTAAATATTGATTTCATACATTTCAATTCATGATTTGTTGTTATTATTATGATTATTTTCACATAACCTTTACTTTTGTTTTTATTTAATCCATATTTTTATATTTTGAATAGATATATGTACAGTGAAATATTAATATTTTACATTGCACATGCTGTAATGAATGCTTTTAGAATAAATAATCAGAGAGCAACCACTTTTTCATCACTAAATTAAAATTTATACAACAAATACCTCACTAGAATAACAGTGTTCTTTGCTGCATAAAACTTAATTATCAAATATCACTTTCTATCTTAAGTGCAAAAATTTTGTATTTATTATTGCTTAAAGATATTTTATATATGTCTATTGTAATAACCTTTCATAAGCCATTAGAGCTAGATTTGAAATCTTATTAATACTGATATCATAAAACAATTCAAAATAAAATTTCAGCGAAAATGATGGAAATTTAAGTGCTAAAATTTAGTACCCAACTTAGTTTACTTATCCTTCTTTTATTTCTAATGATATACATACTGTCTATAATGTACTCTTTACAAATATTTTTCTAATGCATATACAGTAATAAGTTTAGCCATTAGCCATAAAAATCGAATTTGAAATTGATAAAGTTGATATAAAAAAATTCATAATAAAAATGAGATAAAATAACTTAAATATTGTTAAAATGCAATTGCTAAATAGATTAATAATAGTGGCTAAACTATTAATTGATACAGCAATCATGTACATAAGGTTTTTCAGGTCAATTCAATTTCAAGTAAAGGTTTAAACATCTTTGTCATGAATTATGAGATTTTTTGTGTTTATTTTTTTTTTCTATTACACATTCAACTTTACTAATTTTTTAAATTCTTATTATAAATGTAAAAATATTAATGTTAATTATGATCAGAAAGATAATGTCAAACAATGATAGATTTTGAAATGAAAGACAATTATTTTTAAAAGAGAAAGCAGTAAAATGGTCAGTCATTTCAATTCTGAATTTGGTATGATTTAATTAATAATTGACACCATTTTAAAAAAATTGAAGAAGTAAAAAAAATTACAGATAATGAAACGAATTTCAAATTCTAGCAATTTACATTGCAATATTAAAGATCTAAGAGAAACATTTTTTTTTAATACAGATTAATTAAAAGAAAATTTCACATGAAAGCATCAATGAGATAATCATTTCTAAAAAGCTTGAACAATTGTTTGAAGAATTTTTTATTAAATTTCCTAATAAAAGAGTGATTCCAATGCATGAGTTGATTGCCAAAAAAGCATGATCCATCCTATTCAGGAAAGAAACAGGATTGCATGGTATTATAAGTCATAATGAAGTTGTTATCACAAATAGGAATGCTGTGAAGGTTATTTTACAAGAAAATGGAAATTCTGAATTAAAAAATATATGAAATTTTATTAGAGGTGTATTCTTGTAGAATTATGTCACCCTTATTAAATAAATAAAAGGCTGATTCTGCCAGCAGCATAGGTTGTAATAATTAGTAGGCCAGTTAATTAGGAAATATAGCTGTATTTTTGGAAATAGGAACAAGATATTTTTCTTCACCGTAGCTTGATTAACTTTCACTTTATAGCGTGTAAAATAAGGCTTACCAGAAACTAGAAAAATGTGAAAAATGTTACAATATATTATGTGTGTGTAAGATAAAAAGAGTATTTTAAAATGTATTACATTTTAAATAAAAAAAAACTATTATGTCTTGTTTGTTATGAAAAAAACTACATAAGCAAATAATTCTATAATTTCTATATATCTTTTATTTTCTCACATATACATAGCCATACACACTTCATCACCATAATTTTCAACCATTATCAATCCACTGCATCATGAAAGCATCTCCAAGTTCAATCCATCTTCTCTGATCTCTAGTCTTTCTTCTCCACATCACTCTTTTTATCCACCCATCTCTTGGAATCCAGTTTAAGATTTACAGTCTCTCTATTAGCATCTATTATATAAATATGTCCAGTTCAACCCCATTTTAACTCATACACATATACATAGATTTATTTTATGTATTGAAAAATTGGATTGCAATAAGTTTTTATTTTTATTAGTTTTTATGTATATATGTTTGTGATAATGTGTATTTTACCAGTGATGCATTTACTGTATTGTAATTTAAATAATATCCATTAGTTGGAATTGCTGTAGAATTAGTTGTCATGTGATTATAAAAGAGGAGACACCTTATAAAAGTTCCTATAAGATATAAAATTTGATTTGATGGGTTAATTAAAATTTGTATTTATTTTTAAGTTATCTATTTCAATTTTATTTAAAAGTTATTATTATTTTTAATTTTACAAACAAGACAACATTATGGACAATATTTAAGTTTGAAATTTGATCTTTTAATGTGAAGTATACATTTATATGTTTTTTGAATTTAATAAATAGTGAAGTAGATTTATAAGCTTACTTTATATAAGAGCAACTTATTTTATTGTGATGAAGACCATATAGACTAATTATTTAGTTATTTATTTTATTATTAAAGTATTATGGCATACTATGCAAAAACATCCATAAATATTACTTGTAAATATGAAGTCAAATATTACCATGTTTCTATATGTATTCACATATAAATATACAAAAAGATACATGCACTCATATTGTGCTACTAACTATTGGTTTTCGAAGGAATAATATATAAACAGATAGTTGTAAAACTTAATTCTATTATATAAATAAAAGCAACCGAATCCTGCTTAATTGTATGCAGCGTTTATAATATAATAATAAAATGGTATGATTAATAATAAATAAGTACTGAATTAATAAAATGTTTCAGTTATTTTTACTACTATTTATCAAATATACACAAAAGCTATTTTAAATTTTAATATTGGAATAAGCATTATTAATTTTTAAGGTATAAACTGTCCATAAATTATGAAGTCATTTGTAATACTTTAAAAGAAAAAGGGTTATTAGATTTTACAAACATGAAAAAATAGTGGACTTTTTTTTTCGCACTTAGCAAACTAAATGGCTGATTTGTATTCACTGAAATAAACCCTTTTCTCCTTTCTTCATTCTTTTCATCTACAAAAAAAGCAAATAAAAAAGTAAATGAAGTTTAATGCTTAAGAGTTAATAAACAGCCATTGTCCTTTTCCCTAATGAATAATATATATATTCCGGCAGAAAAATTAAAAAATTAAAATTGAAAAATGTCTATGAACCGGCTTATAAAACAGCTTCGGTTATACTCGGTCTTAAATATATTATAGACAACATCAATTCTTCTTCTTTGTGTTTTCACTGGAGAAATTTATTACCATTATAATTAATGTTTCGGCCAAAGTAACGTTTGTCTTTCTTCAGAATTTACTATATATAAAGCAATATCACACACACAAAAAAAAATGAAAAATAAAAATAAATTATATATAAAAGTTATGTTAATTTGAAAAGTATTGATATATTTACATAAAAAATCTGAAAGTTAAAAGATTTAAATATGTTAAAGGATAAAAATAGTAGTTTTTATTTATACAATTATTATTTATCATCATTTTTATTTTTTTTATAAATTTTCTGTCTAAGGATTACCCGAAATGTAATTATAAAAGTAACAATATATGCAATAAAAAAAGCAAATTTTTGGACATGCTTTTGATAGGTAACAAGCAAAATTTGTGTTTACAAATTGCAAAGTGTATCCATCGGCCATGCCTTTAACCTGAATTCAAATTTGAATCAAATAACTTGAATTTTTTTTAAATAGACTTGGAATTTATATATATATGATCAATAGATGGCATTTTACCTTTACACTTGTTTCAGTGGTTTTGGTAAAACGCCATCTACTGATCATAAATAACAAGTGATAGTGAGTTACGTGAAAAACTTGTTTTTGTTCTTCATATATATATAAAATTTACAAATAAAAAATATTCTTAAAAATAATATTTCAAAATTTGAAAATACAGAAAAAAAATGAAAATATGTAATCAGAACAATACTTTTTATCTTATTGGTCAAATGCTGTATTATCAATAAGAATAACAAATAAAGAAAATATTTATTTGAACTTCATTTATAAAATCATAAAATAATGAATTTTTTATAAAATTAAAAATTGCATTTATATTTATTAGAAATTGACCATTTAGTGATTGCATGGGTGGGCCAATCATACTTTTGTTTTTCACCTTTATAATATTTTTTGACTTGCCTTATTAAAGAAAACATTTTAAAATAAAATTGTTTAATCATAAATACTTATAATTACACCTGGGTCTCATTTTATGCAGTAGATAGGTTCCACAGAATACCCACATTAAAAAAATCACACAAAACTAGACTTAATTTACCTTGAAAAATGGGGGATAGGCACTGTAATTTTCAGAATTCGCATAAAAGCAAAGCAACAAAAAAAAATTACTTTAAAATTCACATTAAAAAAAATAAGCAAATAAGGTATGACTAATAAAAAATTTCAAATATTTGAAAAATATTAATATAAGACAAACATTCTTTATTACTACAGTATTTAATTTTACATTTTTCATTCATATTTTAATCATTACTGCTAGCGTTCATTTGTAAACTGGTAAGAAATCAGATTCGATGTGATGTGATGTATTGTGGCTTCTCCTTAAACTAAGTCAAGAATCTGTCAGCAATTATGCACAGAGAAACCAGTTAAACCACTTTATTTTTATTCGTGATGTGATGTACAACTAGCTCCATTTTTAGTCTTGTGCTGTGTTAATGGTTTTTTGTTTCTATATTAAAAAAATGGGATCGCAATCAAAACTATTATTAGAAATATTATTTTCAGTTTATAAAAACCTTTGTTTTTTATTTTAAAAATCTAAAAGATTAGTTATCTCTGTTATATATAATATAATACATTTTAAAAGTTTAAATTTTTTGAATATTTATTGTGATATTTTTACATGTAAGTATAAATCTATTATTATTATTTACTCATTAGTATAAATAGGTTATTTACATAGAAGCTAAGTTCTAAATACAGCTTCAGGTTATATTCACGTTAGCTACTAATATAACATTATATTTTTAAAACAAAAAGTATTTCAAGTCAAAATAAGTTATTAATAATTTAAATTTCTTGATATCTAATAAATATAGTGGAATATTAAAGATATTAAGAAGAAATATGAATCGCATAACTTCAAAATCACATTAAAATAATCTGCATAAAATGAGACCCAGGTGTATATTGAAAAAACAACCATAATTCTATAAATAAACTATGAAAAATTACAAAATAGGTACTTTTGTTATTAGTTAAATTGAAGGTAATCATAACATTTACTGTATACAGCATTTCTACATAGGTGCAAATTTTAATAGTTTAATCAACAACATTCCATTTAATTTATATTTTTCATATTTTCTTAACTAAAAGCAGAAGAAAAAAAAGTAAAATATAAGTAAGGTATTATAAGTTAGAAACTGAAAGAAAACTCAGTGACATAAAAAAAAGAGGTTAGAAAATTAATCTGTGAATAAACTAGCAAAGAAAAAAGGGTAATTAGTGGATTTTATTATTTTTGACTGAAACAATATGTGTTATAAATGTATACATCCAATATATTTTAACAATTATAATTATTACAAAATATAACACATGTTTAACTTTCCATAAATTTACATATTTATTACAAATTAATAGATCAATAGATGATTAGACAAAATTATTCTGGAAAGTCTATAAAAGCAAAAATGCATGAGTAGTAGTATTTTATCAGTACTGAATACCATCTTGTTGCACTTTTATAACTAAAATGGAAATTCTATTTGGCATATACTTACATATGCTTTTGATGAGAATATTACTTCAAAGATAACCACAAGTATTAATTTTTAAGTTTTAATGTTTGTACAATTTATATCCATTATATTAGTATATTATATTTTTTCTCTATTGATATTTCTATTGGTATAATACAGTATTTATTTTATTAAAGAGAAAAAGCAAAGGATAAACATCAAATGATGTTGAATTACAATAAGACTCATAAGTCACTGATGAAAGTAAAAATTTTATAAAGTATATATATATAAGGTTGCCTTGACAGCAGTTAGAAATATTGGTTGCTATATTTACTGTGAATGTTTAGGTGGTTACTGGTTGGAAACTAATTATATATATAGATATATATATATATATATATATATATAATTATAAATATAGTATGGGTGCATATGGATATATATATATATATATATATATCCATATGCACCCATACTATATTTATAACATTATAGCTATTTTGTATATGTTTTAAATGTACAAAGTTTATATATGTAATGTTTATTTAAAAAAAATACCATGGATTGCTAAAATATTTATTGATTGAAGTATAAAAATATAGATTGTGCTGATGTAATTTACATATAATGACCAGTAAGCTAATGTCATGTAGGGTTTTGTTTATTTAAGTATAAGGAAGATTGTAATTTAACTTATGTAAAAAAATTCTGTGGCATTCTATATATTAAAATTTAAATGTCTCAGTATAATGAGGTTGGAAATAAGGTTACACTAATAAAAATTTAGTAATAATTAAAAATAATTTTAAAGTGATACAATTATTCTCCCTGTCATAAAAAGTGGTGTAATAAAAAGCTGTCAAATTGTCAAATAGGCTACAAAATCAAGGAATTTATCTTTAACTCTCCTGATAATTAAAATTTGTTCACATAATTCAGGCATAGTGAGGGAGGCTAGTCTGAGATCAAATGATTTTGCTATGGTAGGTTTTATTTCTGAAATACACAGGGAAACCCAAAAATAACCCAAATTTCATAATAAAAATGATTATTTATTTTTAAATGTTATAAATTTAATCCCTTTCAAATGATTATCAATTTGATGCAATACACTGATCTAAATGTGTTTTTCATTTTTCAAAGTAATTTAGAACTACTTAAAAATGATGTTTTTTAATGTCTCTGTTATTTTTTCTCACCACTTCTAAGGTTGCAAATATAATTGAGATATTTTTTCACTTGAGAGATTTAAAATTATCACGAGAAGTGAGATTGGGTAAATACAACTGATAGATAAGCTGGATTGTGCTGATTTTAATTTAAAACTGTTTCACATTCAAGGCTTTGAAAGATGATCCTTTATGAGGGTGAAGCTTGCACTCTTTTTTTGTCACAAAACAGGACGTTTACATTTTACTGCATCAAATAAATGTTTCAAAACTTGCAGATAAAATGTCTGATCATTAAAAACTAAATTTGAGAGAAAAATGATGTTTGCATCAAAAAATAAAGCATAGTTTTGACTTTGGACTTCATTTGTGACACTTTTTAGGGATGTGGTAAATTTAACATTTCAATTAAACCACTCATAATCTTGTGTTTTTATGAGATCAGCTTTCTTGTAATCTGTTTCAAGCATTGCAATTTTTTTAATTGTCATTGTCTGTAAACATAAATAGAATTTCATATTGTTGAACTTTTCAGCCATTATAAAAAATGACAAAAATGCAAAATGCACACTACAAAACAATGTGTAATAAAAACCAAATGTGTCCAATACAGAGAATTACTTGTACTACCTGATAATATATATGTATAAATATTTGTATATCACTAATTATTTGTATAGGTTTTTTTAGACATGGGAGAACAGTTGAACAGAGGGAAAGTGTGTAATGTTTGTTTTTCTTATATCTAATAGTTTTAAATAAAATACATGTCTCATTCAAAGAATTAATAGAAAGAGCTTACCAAGAAAACATAGGTAAACTAAAACTAAACTAAAAAATGCAGATTACATAGATTGGGGAAATAATATGCAGCAGCTAATGAAGATAGGGACAATGGGACCAGTAGTCAGAGACCTAACTAAATGTACTAAAGAAAAAAGTTATTATTTAAGTATTCAGAGAAAGAGTGCTATAAGTTTGTGATTCACATTGTTTATTTATATTATTTACTTATTTTCAAAAATGGAAAGAGAGACTTTGCATACGATCCTCAGAGAAATGAGAGAAGACAGGAAGCTAATGATGATGATGATGGAAAGGATTTTAAGGCTTGAGGAAGAATGAGGCATCTAAACCAACTCAAACCCAGAGAATATAAAGCATCAGCAAGAAATAAATCCTTATGAAGCCCCAAGAATAGATGGTGAAAATGATCAAACCACACCAAAAGAAGTTGTTGATAGTAAAAAAGATGACAGTGGAGAAGATGAGTCAAATTAAAAAATGGTAGAAGAAGCTGATATAAATACAGAAAGGGAAAAAGAAGATGATCAGACCACTAGTAAAATAAAACCAAATGTAAAAATGGGATGGATGATGAATCCTCAACTTAGTATGAGGAATTTACAGATGCCATTTCCTGGATCCTTGATACAGACTCGAATTTTCAAAGAAGACCCAGGAGGGAACCCCCTCGCTCATTTAGATACTGTTAAAGATTTTTTTTGTGCATTCAGTCGCAGAAAAGGCCATAGAATTTTTGACTGCAATAGACTATGGAAACTTGACACCAACCAGAAAAGACCAAGACTATGACCATTATCAAAAGTTCAAATCATATGGGCCACCTAATCCAGGAAAACAATAGTACAACCACTAAATGAAGAGACAGATATATATATATACACACACAAATGACCGACTGACATGACCATAGGGAAAATGAGACTTGATTAACGGACCTACTATTAGTTAGATAATATTAAAAAAAAAGATCACAATGAGACATGTATAATTTTGTAGTTTGTACAGATGATATTATTCACACTCATGCTGTTCTCCCAGAGTCTACCAACTAGTTGAGTATGCTTATGCGACTGTATCATGTATAAGTAAAGAGATTTTCTTTTCATTGTTTTTTTTGAAGTGAAAAGAAATGAAGCAGTCGGATCTGAGTTCGATTCTAGCTTTATGACATCTAGCCATAAACCCACTTCAAACCCTAATACTAACCTTAAATTTCCGATGCAATGGGGCTTTATACATTCAATCGATGCTAATTTCCATAAAGAAAAACTTATTTCATAAATGTATGTTAAAATTAATTTGTTTGAGTTTAAATTGATCAATGTTATTAATAAATCATGATAGAATTATTCATGAATTTATATATATAACCACTGCATGGATTCTGCATATATATTTGTAAATATTTAAATATATATAATTGTTCGAAAGTTTCATTGCATCAGGAATGCTTGTTTTTACTTTAAGTAATTTGTTAAAACTTTAATGATTAAAAGCTACATTCTTTCAATAAGCTTTTAGATTTTCCCTTTCCAAAACAATGGGTTAAGTTTTATTAATCAGAAAAAAAAAGATAAGTATTTAAAATGTAAGGATTTCCTAATTAAAATCATTTTCTGATTTTAAGAATTCATTTTCTAATTAGAAAATTAATTCAAGTTAATGAGTTTGAAAGCCTTATTGAAGGAATATATCTAAAAAACATTGATAATCAAAGAAGCGCTAGCCCAAAGGCATCAAATACAGTATATATAGCTCTGAAAAGTTTGGAAGGAGAAACAATCTTTGTTGTAGAGAAGTGCAGTAAACTCTATGCATTTTAAATCATGAATTCAAATAGTGTTCCTATCATGGTAAGGGGCTAAATGTCAGGAATCTGGCTATTGTTCCTGAAGTCCCCTAAAAATCTTCAATGAAGCTGCTGAATCTTTTCCAGACCAATCATGCTGCTAAAATTGTGAAAATTCATTAAAATACTGTTCAAGTAATCGACCAAATGCATACCTATGTTTCTTCACCTGGACGTGTAAACTAAGGATCCAGCCCGGAAGAAATGGGTAATATATTTCCATAATGAACCTGAAACTTTCTGGCCAGTTTCCAAACTTTACTTTACACTGCCTTTAAGAGCTCTTTTCATTCTATAAATGTAATACTCTGTGTAAACCCTTTTATTTATGCTATTCTAAATTATATAAATTCTCTCAATCTCTAGTCTTTAAATTTAACTTTCTCCTTTTTTACGATGGTGGTTCATTTACTATACTATATATATTTATTGTGTAATTTTTTTAATGTCATTTATTTTTAATTATATGCCAATAATCTTTGGACTCAATGATCTCCTTTGTTTTCTTTGCCTTGTGCAAATAATAATATATTAATTTTAATAATAATTCTCACCCATTAGAACTAGATTTACCATTCTATCAATTATCGAGTCGAAAGAAATTATTAAATATTTGCTATTTTTATAATTTGCTAATAACAAATTATTAGCTCCTTTTCTAATCTGTGCCCCAGCTATTTTCTCATATTCACCAATGTGTATTTATTCATATATAAAATGTTTTTTTTTGCAAAAGGGCCGATAAAGAAGTCAAATAAATACATTCTAATTCAACTTTCTGTTATTTTCTATTAAGATTCAGAAAGGGCACGATATTTGGGGCATGATTAATGTAATTTTATAATGTGTTAAAATAGTTTTAGTCAAAAGCTCATTTGACTTTAATTAATTTGATCTAGTCATCATGTAGAGCATTCTATAATTGGGTTTTATTTTTTAAACCGTGACTATCAAGTCATCATCTTTAATGTTGCTGGCATAGGGCTATCGTTCCACTCTGTTAGGCTTGTCAGTGATAATATTTCTGGTATTTTTAATTATTGAGGAAGAAAGCACTTCCTCTCCTGTTCACGTTACATTTGGAACACCAAAGGCTCATAGTTACGACTCAGCCTGGCTTTCCCGTGTTTCACATCTACTTAAAGGGCATAAGACTTGTCACATACAAGCTGTCATACTACTTTTAAATCACTGGCCATCTATTATCTTTCATGTTTATTTTACAGTTCATAATTCGTCAGCACTGTTACCTCTCTGTTCCAGTAAAGCCCGTTCTGATGCTCATAATTCATGATGAAGTGATTTCAATTAAAGTCGAACAATCTCAGTTATTTCAAAGTAAATAAGTTTTCCAATAAAGGTTAAAGTTATGCCCTAAATAGGTATCTTGCTTTTCATGAATGGATTTGCAAATGTGAAAATAAATCTTACATTCTTTCGTGTAAAATTAGAGTAATAATGTCCTTTACTAATGAATGCCTTTATCTGCCTTTATTTTATTGTTGGGGGCATAGACATAGAATTCCATAATATTGCTTAATACTCATTGGCATATAATAAGGACTGCCATTCTTATTATAATTGTAAATTTTGTTTAAGGACTAGAATTAATTAATATAATCATTATTTAAAATTCAAACAAAACAAACTATTATTATTAAATATTTTCTAAACACACTTGGTTTCTTAGTTCTTAATTCTCTTATTCAATAATTATTTAATGTTAATGCTCGCTGTCTGTGTTGGCAACCCGAACATATACATATGATTTGATTTAAAATTATCTTTAGAATTTATTCTCTAATCTTAGTGTCAGTTCAGGGGTCTCTAATCCTCACCAACCATTGAGCTAGTTTCTTGGCGCATACCACTGTGCCATCAATTTAGATTTTTACTAATCTGAGCTGGTGAATTGGGTTTGAATTCAGTTTGAATTGCCTGAGTTTGGATCTGACTTGCATTCAGGTGGTGGTGTTTTTTCGACTGGTACATGGTTATGTTTTTTAATTATGCCTAAACATCGCCCTTCCTGAATCTTAAAAGAAAATAACAGAAATTTGAATTAGAATATATTTATTTGACTCCTTTATTGGCCATTTTGCAATAAACATTTTATATATGAATAAATACACATTGGTGAATACGAGAAAATAGCTGGGGCATAGATTACAAACGGAGCTAATAATTTGTTATTAGCCAATTATAAAAATAGCAAATATTTAATAATTTCTTTCAACTCGATAATTGGTAGAATGATAAACCTAGTTCTAATGGGCAAGAATTACTATTAGAATTAATATATTATTATTTGCACAAGGCAAAGGAAACAAAGGAGATCAAATTAAATATAAATGACATTAAAAAATCACACAATAAATATATATAGTATAGTAAATGAACCGCCATCGTAAGAAAGGAGAAAGTTAAATTTAAAGACTAGAGATTGAGAGAATTTATATAATTTAGAATAGCAAAAATAAAAGTCTTTACACAGAGTATTACATTTATAGAATGAAAAAAGCTCTTAAAGGAAGTGTAAAGTAAAGTTCAGAAACTGGCCAGAAAGTTTAAGGTTCATTATGGAAATATATTACCCATTTCTTCCAAGCTGGATCCTTAGTTTACACGTCCAGGTGAGAAAACATAGGCATTCATTTGGTCGATTACTTGAACAGTATTTTAATGAATTTTCATGATTTTAGTAGCATGATTGGTCCGGAAAAGATTCAGCAGCTTCTTTGAAGATTTTTAGGGAACTTCAGGAACAATAGCCAGATTTCTGACATTTAGCCCCTTACCATGATAGGAACACTATTTGAATTCATGATTTAAAATGCATAGAGTTTACTGCACTTCTCTACAACAAAGATGGCTTCTACTTCCAAACTTTTCAGAGCTATATATACTGTATTTGATGCCTTCGGGCTAGCACTTCTTTTATTATCAATGTTTTCAGATACATTCCTTTGATAAGGCTTTCAAACTCATTAACTTGAATTAATTTTCTAATTAGAAAATGAATTCTTAAAATCAGAAAATGATTTTAATTAGGAAATCCTTACATTTTAGATACTTATCTTTTTTTTCTAATTAATAAAACTTAACCCATTGTTTTGGAAAGGGAAAATCTGAAAGCTCATCAAAAGAATGTAGCTTTTAATCATTAAAGTTTTAATAAATTATTTAAAGTAAAAACAAACATTCCCAATGCAATGAAACTTTCGAACAATTATATATATTTAAATATTTACAAATATATATGCACAATCCATGCAGTTGATATATATATATATAAATTCATGAATAATTCTATCATAAATTTATTAATAGCATTGATCAATTTAAACTCAAACAAATTAATTTTAACATACATTTATAAAATAAGTTTTTCTTTATGGAAATTAGCATGGATTGAACATATAAAGCCCCATTGCATCGGAAATTTAAGGTTAGTATTAGGGTTTGAAGTGGGTTTATGGCTAGATGTCATGAAGCTAGGATCGAACTCAGATCCGACTGCTTCAGTATGTAACATTATTTCTGATGCCTTAACATTGTTTAAGGGTGTTTTTTTTCCTTCAAATGTTTTATAAATAATTGGCAAACTGATTGTTTATATAGTTTTACATATAAAAATATAAATTTATTTTTTAAAAACAATTCACATAAAAGTCTAAAAAAAATATTTATATAAAAATGAAAACCAGATATTTCTAACATCTTTTTTTATTCTCAACATTTTTATGGTATTGATAATTAATTAAGTCATTTCCTTACAGGTAATTATATTTAAATTTAATATCCAGGTAATTTTAAAATAATCAATAGTATCCTTCAATAATAATTCAATAGGAATAAAAAAAAACATTGAGTTATCATTTCTTTTTAAGAACTGCCAAAAGCATCATCAACAAAAAGTTTGTTGCAAAAGGTAAGTAAAAACTTTGAGAATGTTTGAAATCTTATTATCATTTTTAAAAATTCAAATTTTAAACAAAACATTAAATGTTTGTTATTTATATATATAACCGTTAATTTATTAAAAGCAAATTACAATACTTAACTTAATGTTTTTATTTTAAAGATTGAAAGAAAAAATAAATAAAAATAATGATTTTTTCTTTACTTAAATAATTGATTTTCAATTTGCAAAAACATTTATCTATAACAGATGCCAAATTCCAAATTAAGAATTAATGAATTTATTTGCTGACAATATTGAAATAAATTTAATCAATTAAAATAGATTTAATCTGAATATATATATTTTAATTATTTAAAAACTCAATAACTAAAATTCTATACAACTAAATTATTAAACATGCTTCTTCTTTGTCTCTAAATAAATAGATACAGTATATAATATTTATACCTATATACGCTCACTTTTCTTCAGTATATATAATTCTGGTGATTAATTCATCCATTTATTAATATCTATATTTTACATCTATCTGTTTATTTACTGATCTGTCAATATACCAAGTTTTTAGTTTTATTGTACTAAAGTATGTTTTTGCTATAAAAATTATCTTTCTTTTTAAAAAAAACACACATTATTGCATTCGTTATTGTAAAATATTCTCTCTTTTTCTAGAAAAGTATATATATTTTCTTAAATATAACCACATTTTAATACATCCTTATCTACATTTTGTATGTGTCTATTCGTCTATTCTTTTATACATTTGTATATTTATTCCACTATTTTATTTATCTATTATTCTATTATAGAGCTAGATTGACAATACACCATAGCACAGCAATTAGGATAATAAAATAAAATAGCTTTAATATAATGAATCGTTCGTTTTTTGATTTGTTTTTTTAACTGCTTACTTTCTGCCAATTTTTCCTAACTTGTTTTACATAGCACTGTTTCTGATATTCTAAAACATGAATCTTGATGCTTTCTTTAAGTTTCTATGCTGTAATATATTTTGCAATATGGTGAACTAAGACTTTCAAACAGATTTCAATAGTCGTTGCCGTCTTCTAATATTATTTTTGGATCAGAATTATTTTAATTAGTTATTATGAAACTAACTTGAATTAAATTTGCCTAACTTGCAGTACGATAGAACTGATATAATCTTTTGCTACAGTGATTGGATTTTTTAAAATTTTAAATTTCCATTCAGTAGTCATTATTAATAAAATTCAAAATGGATATAAAACGTAATGCAGAAAGAAATTGCAGTATTTAGAATAAGTCAAACATTTACAGATATCTCCATTCGCAAGTAAATTTTAGGAGATTAGCAATTAATCCTTTCTTTTTACTTCATCAGTATTTTATATGTATGTACAACAGATAAACTTTAAATAAATTATTAGTGAAAGTAATTATATTACAAGTAAATAAACTCAAGGAATGGTTGATGTAAAGTAAAATGTATTTTCAGACTTTTCAAATAATACCAAGTGAGCTCTTTTACTACGCCCATGATTATTTATTACAATAAAACTAAAAACCCATTTAGAAACACTTGGAAAGTTTCTAAGTACATTTTACTCCATGTTAAATGTATCTTGCATTAATTTACATATGTATTAGGACAGAATCATTCACTATTATATTATGTGTAAATAATAAATAATTATTTTCTTTTGCAATAATAAAAAAACAGGATATGAAATTTCAAAATATTAGCTGAATAATATATAATATATATATATATATATATATATATATATATATATATATATATATATATATATATATATATATATATATATATATATATATATATATATGAAATAGTTTAATATTTCAACTAGAGGACTGGTTTTCATAGGAAATAAATAAATATATATATAAATATTATAACCTTACAGTATTACTGTAAATTGGCTATTATAAGTTTAAAACTGTAAAATTTTTATTCACTTTAATTTTTATGATTAAGAAAATATATCCATTGCTGTCATTGGTTATATAACATAGAATATAATCATTATCATATTCAATAGTCTCTCATATTAAAGTTTATGAAAAATAAATAATTTTATAAAGCATTTTGAATGGCTTCCAAAGCAGATTTTTTTGATAGACTTCTATATCTGTATAAATAAAATATATATGTTCATATTTTGTTATTTTTATTAAGGAATAAAATTATCAAATTGGAGAAATAAAAAAAAAAGTGATCACAGGTATAAAACAACTAATTTCTTACAGAAATAAAGAATACAATTATAAATTTAACATTGCCACACTAAAATGTTTTAAAGGAAGGATCAGTTCTTACATTTTATATTTTGTGCACATGTGTGTGGAGCTTACATATTTATATGTAATAGTAGTTATAATGTGCTTCACATGCTTGTTGGTGAAGTTAGAAAAGTTTTAGTTAAATATCAGATTTAGCACTACTTCACTAATGAGCGTTTGAAGCATAGTATAATTGCTATATTTAGATGTAGTAAAATTAATTAGTTTACTTTACTAGAATATTTATTAAATAATAAATTATTTGTTTAAAATTCAATTTAAATTTAATTGGAATAAACATCTGAGATTTTTATTTTAAATCTGGAAATAAAAGTAAAGTAATTAAAGACTGAAATTAATACTTTCTTTTTGTCTTCATTTTTAAAGTTGTTTCTAACGTTTTACCACATTGATTCAAAAATCTTAACACTAACATTTTGCCTCGCTGTACATATTATGACTTCTTTCAATATTTCACAGACAAATCCAGATATCATGTGATAATGGTATAAAACCTGAAGTTTGGAAAATCTAGACAGTCTTCATAAATTTTCATGGCATTCAGGATCTAAATAGATTCAAATTTTGAAATAGCCATTTTACTTGTAATCTATATGATGTTCAGCTAAACTAAACATCTAGGAAGTTGCCTTTTCTAGGCAAATGATTTCTTTTTATCATTCTAGAAGAAAAATGGATAAGAAGTAAACCAGACACCATCATTAATTAATTCATTAATTGTTTATTTCAAGAAATCTTATTTATTACAGATAACTGTAAGTGGAAAAATGGGTCAATTACTTATAGAATACTGTCATACTACTTCAACAACAAGTTGCTGGATTTTTTCAATTAAAAGACTGGTAAATAGCTGATAAATGGAAAATTATATTTATTAACTTCAAATAAGTAGCTGATGTTTATTTTGAGAGTATTGTAAAAATAATTATTTTTTCACTACAAGAAAGGATGCATATTCATCTCAATGTTGTGAATGATCTCATCTTTAATTATGCAAGAAAAAACTTTAAGCAATAATTTTTTAACCCAAATATCCCTCCATAAACTTGTAGCTTAGAGAAATGAACTGTGATTTAAAAAGGAAAGAAAATCATGATCAGAATTAGTAGCATCATGGATTAAAGTTCTATAAATGAATAGATTAATTTTATATTTCAAATTAAAGAAGTGATAAACACTAATATTTTGGATAAAATTATAGCGTCTGTTCAAATGAATTAAATTTGTGCATGGAATAGTTTGAAATAAACTACAAATTTGTATCCAATACTTAAGAAATTGCATTATGAACTATCAATGGTAAATATTTAAATAACATTCAATGGATAATGGATTAGGAAAGCTAAATATTTAACTTACATTCCTGAATTGTGGATTATCAAAGTAAATATTAAATATGATAATCATCCAAGTGATAAGCAATCTTAAAATGGATTAGAGTGTTGAATGTAACTTACCTTGAGTCAACAAATATGGTAAATGGAATTTATTCATCCTTATGCTGTGTTTAGAAAAGATTATATTACAAAGTGAAATTGTTTGTGCTTTGCATTATCTGTGATGCTGCTATTTTAAAAGTGCTTGTAAATTGTCAAGAATTCTGAAATATTTTGCAAGTTGGGATAATTTTTAAATCATCATAACCATTTGAAGAATATTTAATTAATGTTCTCATAATTGCCTATTTTTTAGTTAGTTAGCTAGTTAGTTAGTAGTAGTAGTAGTTGTTGTCATTGTTGTTGTTGTTGTTGTTATTATTATTATTATTATTATTATTATTATTATTATTATTATTATTATTATTATTATTATTATTATTATTATTATTATTATTATTATTATTATTATTATTATTATTATTATTGTTGTTGTTGTTGTTGTTGTTGTTGTTGTTATAATAAAGTTTTTCAGATATTACTATGCCATTTACAGGTAATATTTTATTTAATATTATTATGAGTGATATTGAATGGGATTAAATGGGATTTATCTTAGGTTTAGGTTATATAAACATAAAGTAATTATTAAAGCATATAAAACCATGATATATTGCAATTACTGTATATTTTATGGGTTCTTAAGATCAACTTCAAATGTAAATTGAATTAATCATTCTTATGTAGATGAGTAAATGAGTAATGAATATTTTATGCATCACTCTTACATATTAGTGTTATTTTTTCACTGTAACAAGGCATCCTAATAATTTAGTTATATTTTGATAGTGGAATAGGACTCCTAACACTTAAAGCTGCAAACGAATCAAGTAAAATAAATAAGTCCAATATGATAAATAAGATTTAGATCTGTTAAGCAATGATTGCTTTTCTATTGATTAATTAGTGAAACAAACTAGTAAAGAACTATAAAATATTTATCTTTTATAATGATGATAATTGTTATCCTTGTATTTAAATTGAGGATTATTTTAAAAGAATAAACTTCCTATTCCTATTTAATGTTAGTATTTTCACAACACTGTCTGATAACACACTTTTCATATCCCAAATTCAAATTAGATTTAGGAAACAAATAGTAATATTTATTAGATATTTTATATAATTTTCTTATTGTTATTATTTGTTTTCATCATTTATTTTATATTGTGTAATAAAGTAATTGTTGGATTTTAATATTTCTCTTTGTCGTTATTAAAGAAACATTATCACTGTATATTTATAATATAAAAAAGGTCATATTCGAGATATTAACTTACATATATAATTTATCTGTATTAAATACATCATTATTGTATTACTGCTGTATGAAATATAAAAATAATGGGTAAGATAATTTACATAAAATCCCTTTTACATTGTCATATCCTAAAATGCATAAACACACTTTCTATTCATGCATTTATTATTTTATTTTATAACACCTCCCCCTCCCAGATAAATAATTAATCAACCTTATATTTAAAATTGCTAGCCTTAGGTTAAAACACAGATTGAGTTACTCTTAATTAGTTCTTAGAGTATGAAACAATATATTTGTAAGGATTTTTATTATTAAACAGAATATATATATATATATATTACAAAACCCTGAGAAATTTTTTTTATTATTGTATTAAATGTGAATTAAAGTGTAGAATAGTTTTAGCTTATGCTGAAATATATAAAAACCTGTATTCATAGCTAATTGCAAGTTAAGTTTTTGATATTAGACACACTTTTCTCTCATTATCGATTTCAGCTGTCTCAACCAGCTTTTTCCACATTATTGTCACCAACTTTATGATTTCAGTATATATATATATATATATATATGAAATCATAAAGTTGGTATATATATATATATATATATATATATATATATATATGTATATATATATAATATACAAATCAATATATATATATATATCAAAATACAGTACAATTTATATAAATTATATTCTTTTAGAAGTACTTTCGACTATACACTTTGTAGTCTTTATCAACTATATAACGTTGAATAATCAAAATGAGACAACCCTTAACAATACCCATAGTTCAATTCAGATTTCCCACAATTCTGTTATCTTAACATTTGATGACTGGCGATTCATTAACATTTGACGATTTCTTGAAATCAACATAGCCTCTTTTATTTTACGTTTATTATGACAATGTTCAATTTGAATAATTTTCATATTTTTATAATCAAATTTAAATCCATATTGACAAGATATATTATGATCAAATATAACAGATGATGAAGGTTTATTTACATAGAATTCAAAAAGAGAATCAATATGGAACAGATGTAAATAAACCTTCATCTGTTATATTTGATCATAATAAATCTTGTCAATATGGATTTAAATTTGATTATAAAAATATGAAAATTATTCAAATTGAACGTTGTCATAATAAACGTAAAATAAAAAAGGCTATGTTGATTTCAAGAAATCGTCAAATGTTAATGAATCGCCAGTCATCAAATGTTAAGATAACAGAATTGTGGGAAATCTGAATTGAACTATGGGTATTGTTAAGGGTTGTCTCATTTTGATTATTCAATGTTATATAGTTGATAAAGACTACAAAGTGTATAGTCGAACGTACTTCTAAAAGAATATAATTTATATAAATTGTACTGTATTTTGATATATATATATATTGATTTGTATATTACATATATTGTGAAACGAATACACATATCAAACTGTATTTATTATATATATATATATATATATATATATATATATATATATAATATGACATTATGTACCATCAAGTTTACATTATCTTGTTATTCGATCAATTTATAAAATTTTAAATATAATAATTGAAAGAAATTTGTAACTGTCTTCCCCCACACAGTTTGATGTTATTGCTGCCTGAATGACTATAATCGGCAGTTTCAAACATACTATGTAGCTGCACAAGCATTGACAATAAACTAGTCAGAAAAGTTAAGATAGTGGTTTAATATATATATATATATATATATATAAATTTTTATATTTAGAATAATATAATTCAGTATGATAATCTATAATCTATAATATTAAAAAAATAACTTTTTAATTTTTTTTAATAGTTAAGTTTATTTTAGTCTATAAAAGATTGCAATTAAAATAAATCAAAAAACAAATAAAGGCTGATATTTGATATCCTAAATGTTAGCAAATTTTTTTTAAAACATTATTGCATACTGAAATTTAAATAAATTAAATAAATATATTATTACTTTTTTGTAAAAGAAAACAGCATATTAGTCATACTCAAAAAATCACCATCTACAATTTTAGCTGTTAAATGTATTATATATATAAAGAACTTGATCTCAGATTTTTAAACTCCCTACAGCTATCCAATTCATCTTACATAACTGATCCATATGACCATACACATGAAAACAATCAATACTTAATACCAATATTAATAATAAACAACAATTTCAATCTGTTGTCAAAATGGTCAACTTTGTATATATATACAATAAAAATTGAACTTGGCTAAATAGAGTGAGATTATTAATTCAAAAATGTTAAAATAAACCTCATTAAACAAGTAAATATAATCTCTTCTGAAATCAAATGAACAAATAATCAATTATAATTGTCAAATTCCATTGAAACTATGTATTACTTAGATAATAAACTAATAGTGATCAAGGCCAGATAGGTTTACAAATGTAAATGCATAAAAGCAGTCAATACTTAAACAATACCAATATTAATAACAAGCAACAATCTCAATATGTTGTCAAGGTAACCTACATTTTACAATGACGGTGGATACCACCTTTATCTATGTTCCAATATGTTTATATAAACACTAAAAATTGCAACTTAATTAAAGACAGTGCATGTATGGGTAATCTGCATAAATCAATAATTTATCAACAAAATTTTAATAAAAAATTTACACACCCATATATATATATACTAGCAAATAATGTTGAAATGACTATAAAGTTAAGTTTTCTAATGAGGTTTTAGAAACATATGATGAGATTAAAAAGTCTCACAAAGTTAAAACCGAATGTGAAAGCTAGATACTAACTTGCTGAAGAAGGAATCATTTGCATCCTAATCCTATTTTATTGGGTAGTTGATACAAAGTTACTTGATAATTTAATCTTTGGAATTAAAATAAAATAATAAAACTGTAATATATATTTTATCACTATCATAAAATGAACACTTTAATATATATATATATTAATTGTAATATTTTCACGGATAAAAGATGTCATATTATTATTACTATTTGCGGGATATTCCGTGTAGTGAAAAAGCTAAATGCTGACGTATTGTACTGAAACGTCAGCATTTAGCTTTTTCACTACACGGAATATCCCGCAAATAGTAATAATAATATGACATATATATATATTGACGTTGTCACTTAATGGCAGTGTTAAACTAAAAAGAGAGGAGTCAATGGGAGAAGAGAGTGAATCAAGAAAACTCATTACAGAAAAAAAAGATCTAAGAAATAAATAATAAAGAAAAAAATGTTTAAACATGATTTGATATTTAGTAATTGTAATGTTACTTTAAAATTATCTGTACACAGATCTATTAAATTATTTCTGAATTTGTGTGTGGGAATAAAGTAGATATATAATTTCTCATTTTTTTTTTGTTTAAATAAATTATCTCATTTAAATAAAATTCACATTGCAAATATGTTTTCTTTCTGTTTTTCCACATAAATAAGTTAATATTTTTGATTAAATTAACTTACATTTATTTCCGGAGATAACTTTTTGTTTAATAAAATTATAAATATTTTAGTTTTTCTAATAGATGATAAACAACTAATATGAATAAAAAATTTAAAATATTAATATGAAACTCAAAATGGAAATCTTTTGTCAGGTTCCAATATAAATTGACTTAATATATATTTTTTTATCGTTTTGATTATGTAAAATGTACGATTCTTATATATATATATATAAACCTGCTCCAGCAGTTAAACATTGTAAACCGTTATCAATTCACGGCAAGACAACGTTTTCTCCAATTTCAATGCATCTTCTTCGATTTCTAGCCTTTCTTATCCACACCACCCTCACACACATCCTTATTTTATTCATCCATCTTATATGTGTCCCCTTTCTAAATCTTTTACAATCACTTGGAATCCAGTTTAAGATTTTAACTGTCTATCCATTTAACATCTATCCCAGCAATATGTTCAACCCAACTCTACTCCAGTCTCTTAATTCATTCAATTATATCAGTAATATCTATTTCTTCTCTTACCCATGTATTTTGTTTTTGATTTTTTCTTGTTATTCTTAACATGTGTCTATCCATACTTTTTGAGTGGTCTGTAGTCACTGTATTGCTTTTCTGTTAAGCATCCAAGTCTCAGATCCATAAATAAGAACTGGTAAGACATTTATTAAAAATATTTCTTTTCAAACATATAGGCATATTTTCTTTTAATATTAAGTTATTTCTACCAAAAGCACCTGAATCAAGTTTAATTCTGTGATTAATTTTATCCATTATATTTCCATCTATTGGTAGCTGTTAACTTCTAACTTATCATTATCAATCTTTACGTTCATCTTTTGAGAAAATCCATTGAACATTATTTTTAATATTTACCTTCAGTCTTATTTTTTTATTTTCATGTGATAACTCTTGCAACATTTCCTGAAACTCTGAAGCATGTTTTGGAAAAAAAACATCTATATCATCTGCAAAATCTAAATGACTTAACTAATCTTTATTTACTTTGATTTTTTAACTTTCCATTTTAATCCACAAAATATTTTTGCAGCACTGCTGGAAAAAAACTTTGCAGCTATGGAGTCACCATGTCAAATCTTCCAAGTTTCATTATGTAACATAATTGTTGCTGCTGCATTTTTATAAATATTCTTCAGAATATGACATATCTTAGTAATCCAATGCTTTAATCACTGAAGAAATGCTTATAGAATCAAATTTCTTTTTTATAAATAGATTAATGCTCTAACACTGTTTATTGAGAATATAAAATACTCTCAATTCAAAACACAAGTTAAAATATTTTTAAAAGATAAGAATAAACCATCTTTATGTTTTTACCTAAATTCATTTATACTGCAAATCTAAAGCATATTAAAATGAAAGTTTGAAGATCTTAAATTGATAAAATTACTTCTTTAAAGCTATATTTACATTTGCTTTATATTAATTTTATTTACATTGGGGAAGTTTTTTAATTTACAGCTTGTCAATATTAGATAAAATAATGAAATAAGTAAATATAAATTTTGCCCAGTTATTAATATTATATAATAACTAGATTAACAATCTAATACTAGTTTATTGAATATATATATATTTATATATATATATATATATATATATAAATATATATCTGTTCATATATATATATATATATATATATATATATATAACAGAATGGACAGTTTTGTTCAATACTATTTTTAAAAAAAAGAAACTGAGCCAGACTTGTTAAGTTTTATTATATCTGACATTAGACTTGTGTAGGGTCGTATATCATGCAAATAGTGAAGCAATAATAATTAAAAAGAAAAAGAAATGTTTATAAAATAAACACATCACTATTAAAGGAGAAATAGCTTTCAAGCTTTAATGGAGTGGAAATTATATGGAAAGATAGCTGAATGTAGATGTGTGTGAGTAGTTAACTAAAAAGATCTTTTTTTTCTACTTTCAATCAAGTATTTAATTATGCCTACGATTCCCAAGGTTAATTCAATTTAATATGTGTTATCAATTCAGAAGTTTACTAAACAATAAATCATTATACACCTGAAAACATTAAAGATATATATATATATATAAAGAAATAATTACTTCATTTCTAAACAAAAAATATTTTTTTCTGCATTATTATCTGCTAGCTAGTAATCATTTGCTTCAAGCATGGACAATCTATTATGTTGCCATTTTTATAACTATATTAAGTTTGAGAAACTTTTGAAGATATATTTAAAATTTATAGCTACAAAATTATGTGTTTCCTCATTTTAATGACAAAAAAAATTGAAAAGAATTATAAATGTTTCATTTCATTTTATTATATTTTATTAATAATATTTTAGTCTTAAAAAATATCATAGAAATTTAATACATACTTTTTTCAGTTTTATAGTGTAGTCCAATCTTATTTAAATTTTTTCTCTCTCCCAATTTTGATATTTTGTAATTTTAATATGTTATAAATTTTTAATTTTTTTATTTAAATATATATTTTTTGGATTAATATCATGAATAGGATTTATTGCATGTAATTAAAAAGGCAATGGTCATATTTCAAATTTTAATAATCATTTAATTTGTTTTAAATAATAACTATGTATCACTTTTAAGAAAGGAAATTCAGTTTGAATTTTAAAAACTTTTTAAAAATTTTTTTAAATGGGTTCATTCTTCCAAAATTAAAATTATAATAAAAACATACTATCGAAAACTGCAGCAAAATTGTAAGAAACCTTAATGTTTTATCATGTTGACAATTTTGATTATTTAATAGAATCACTTAGTTAAAAGTTACTCCATGATCTTACAATAAGCAAACACCTGATAACAATTAATTTTGGATTTATTTTAAAAATCAGCTAAGTATTTTTTAAAATGTTTTGATTTAAAATTTTTTCATTAATAAATACATATAATACCATATTATTTATTAATACACTGTACATGCTTACATACACCTGTATATATATAATGCAATATATAAGGGATTCGAACTCAGACTTTTACATGATCCTCAGCTCTCCATGACATCTCATATTGCTGATCTACCTGATCATATACATGTTGAAAGGATAAATAATCACTAATATACAGATTTCATGCTAAACCAGCACTTGTCAGTTGGTCCAGATTATCATCTATTTCCACACATATATACAATCAGTGCTAAGCTTTATATTAAGATATCCAATTTTCATACTTTAATGGTGATTATTTATCTTTTCAATGTGTGTGTGATCAGGTGGATCAGCAATATGAGATGGCATGGAGAGCTGGGGGAATCATGTAAAAGTCTGAGTTCGAATCCCTTATTATTTATTATAAAATTTTTAAATTAAACAAATTTAATTAGTTTAAGAAAAGTGGATTATAATTATAAAATATTCTAATGACAAATAAAATTATTATTTAAAATATAACTTAACTATGAATATCATTTAAATACAGAATTTTTGGAAATACCTAAGAAATATTTGGTATCACTATTGCATATATATTTAATTATTTATTGGCAAGCCAAATTTGTCAACAACGATATATTGTGATTTGTTGATTGTATTCATTTTTATATGTTTCTAAGAGTGTATGTTTGAGAAGATATTTAAAAAACAACAGAATTTAATTTATATGTTTTACATGAGAGAGATTTTTTTTTTATTTGTTTAATTTCCTGTGAGAAAAATTATAATAATAGTGTAATATTTTTTCAGAAGAGAATATAGTTGTGTGTGATATATTTGTGTTCTTGTATAAATGAAATAGTTAATAATGCTGAAATCGATTCATGTAACTTTTTATTTCTCCATGTTTTTAACTAATATGCCACTTCTCATGAATTGACTTTTTAATAAGATTTATTAAATAAGATTTTGCATTGTGTAGTTAATATGACCCGAATTACATGCCCTAAGAAGTCCAAAACAAACATTATTTAGTTCAAAAAGAATTTTTCTGATCAAAAAGTTATCGTTGCTTAGATTTTAAGTAATAAATATTTTTTCTGTACAACTGTATTTGCCTTAATGAGTCTTCAAATTAGCTTTAATATGTTATGATGGTATTTTTGTTAAGATATGATATATAGGTTAGTATAGTTCTTATATTTATAGAATTCTGATTATTTTTATTGTAAGACAAGTAAGTAACTAATTTATTATCTGATGCAGTCTAGTTTTATTTTTGATATGTCTCTATATTTGCATAAGTTACATGCTAACTTATAAATGATGTTTGATAAATCAAAAAAGTGACACTTTTTGTGTGATGTATATTTCCATATTACCTTTGGTGTATACAAATAATCTACTTTCTATATATTTGAACATATACACTGACAATATGTAATAAAGATTAATACTAATTTAAATGAAATAATAAAAAACAGACTTAGTAATATCAATAATATCTTAATTACTATTAAAAAGGTTAGATATGTATTAGAAATGTTAAACAACATAAAAAATGAATCAGTTATTCTTTTAAAAGAAAAATCAAATGATGTAATAGTTACCATGTTACTTTTAATATAAGACACCTCCAACTTTAAGCCACAGTTGGATTTTATGCTTGAAAAATTGGAAAAAATCTAAAACTGATGTTATAATGGATATGGTATTGAAAAATGAGAAACATTTTTATTAACTTAAATACAATAAGCTCACCTAATTTATTGCAAATCTTCTTCAGACATACTTTCACTTTCAGAGATACTTTCAACATCTTCACTTTCAGTACTTAAATTCTCAGCTTCACTATTTCACCAAGGTACATCATCTTCAGTTTCATTTAAATCATTAACAATGCAACATTTTAAAAAAACTTTTTTGATAATTTTTTCAGGGATATCTTTCCAAGACTACAAAATCCATCAAGCTATTGTAGGAGACAAAACTCATTTTATTTTGCAAGTTAAATGTTGATCTCAATTCAAGCATGCTTCATAATGGATATTCATTTTATGTTTAAAAGGTTTGTTAACAGATACATTGATTGGTTGGAGTTGCCAAGTCATATCTTCTAGTATTCTTACCAGATCACAGTTTTTTGTTTTTACTTTAAGATTAATATCATCAGTTAAATCTACCTGAAATGCATTCATTACTAACATGCTTTATTTTTTTAAATGATAACCAGGTCTCTTCTCCCAAATATTTTCTACCCAATTTTCATCAATTTTGTGTTATCCATATATTCTTTTCTGATCAAATTATAACATCCTTAGGAAATTTTTTTTAGGTACAGTTTTTTCTGTTTAAAATAATAAAAGATGGTAATTTGTTTACATTGGTAATTATAGACAGCATTACAGCAACTTGTGATTTTTCATATCGATACTTAAAATTTTAATGTTTTTCTCCTTTTTTGTTCATGGTATAATTTCTTGGCATATCAAAAAAGATTCATCAGCATTTCTGATTTCACTCAAACAATATTTAAGGCACAACTGTCGAAGGTTTTAGCTTTCATGTTATTATCAAATTTATTTATACACTTTTCATAATTTGATTACATCACATTAAAAACTAAAAAACTTATTCTCATAATCTGTACACAACTTTTGAGTTGTTGTAGTGCTTCTTTGTAATGCTAATCCTTATCATTTCATAAACTTTTCACACCATTCATGACATGCTTTAAACATTACACCACTATTTTTAGCACACTCTTTGGCTTTAATCATAATTTTCTCTCTTGTCACTAGTAAACCCTTGCCACATAATTCTTTTATATAAGACAAATCAATATCTGCAACAATTGCACTATATCTTTTTTTTTTAGGTACCAAAATGATTTTCTGTATATTTCCTTTATGGCATTCCAATGATGAAAATTATTTCTGACAACTGTAAATCTTTTACTAGCTGCATATTTTCCAATTTCTTCAGGACACAATATAACTTTTTTTTAAAATTCTGTATCATATAAGGAGTACTTTTCCATTAATAGTGAGTAAAAAAAATAAAAAATCTCAAAACAGCTGCTATCAATTGTCATATCACTATGTTCATGCATAAAGCATAAAGCAAAGACATGATCATTGAAAAATGCAAGATCAGTAAAAAATAATATATTAAAATGTTTACTTAAAATTTAAGATGCATGCCACTTTTATGGCTCCCAAATTTGGATAAAAAATGCAGCTTATATATTAAATAATACAATATTTATTATTAGAAGTGGAAAGAAATGATCAACAATAACCTTTCTATGCATTTAAGCAATATATAATAAATTCATAACAATCATACCATATTTTATATATTTGAATATTTATTTTATAAATAGAATTGTTAATTAATAATCCTAAAAAAATCTCTTGTGACATTGATTTAGTTAGGATCTATAATAAAAATGTATTGGTAGTCAAGGAAAAAGAAAGCTGATAAAGAATAGACAAAAGCTTGGTTAAAAATTCGTGGATAAATGATAAATTAAGAGGTTTTATTTATTTATTTACTTTAATAACTACTCCCATTTTAGATTAATGTGCTATAATTTCATAACCAAGAATCTGAATAAGATAAAATGGGAAGATACTAAACTCAGTTAAAACCATCTTCTAAGTTATGTAAAATCTCACTGACATTCACCTAAAGACTAGAATAATTAATATATTCTCACGGTAATGGAACTTGCCCAATAATAATTAATTATGATGACATCACTGTTATATTATTTGATGATACTAGTTTGGTTTTGCTTTTGGACAAATCACAAATCAACATCTGTGTTGAGAAGAAGGGAAATGACATTTTTTAAAAAATAATAATAATCTGCTATCTATATAGAGCAGTCATGCTTTACCAAATTTTATGTTATTATATATAAGGTAATATTTATGCTAACCAAATGGAAATGAGTTTTAAAACTTATATAAAAAGTAAACTTGTAAATAGTTGAATATATATATATATATATATATATTTACAATATATGTACATATATCAATATTGGTACAATATATATATATATATATATATATATATTGTACCAATATTGATATTGTACATATAATTTTATCTAAAATTATATTATTAAAATAATCTTTCATAAAAGAAAAACATAAAATTAAATGTTGAAGAGTTTATTGCAGTTTGTTTAAAAAAATATAAGAATCAAATAGTTTATATCGTTGGTTTTTGAAATAAGAGCTGCAGTTAATTAATCAGAAGGGGAGAGGGGTGTTTCATTAGAGAAATTAAACTAAGGGTTTATAAAAGAAAATAAAGAGTTTTCTTATTAGGATTCGTAAAAATATAATTTAAAAAGTTAAAACATACAATCTCTTTTCATTCAAGTTTAATTAAAGAAGAAATAATGTTAAAACTAATATATGTGTGTATATATGTGCGATTGTCAACAATAGAATAAATGTTATTATAAATAAATGAAAGTTAAAGAAGATTATCATTAAAAAACATGGCAATGGCTATTAGATATTAATTAATATAAAACAATACGTTTTTGCATGGCTATTACTAATTAAGCAATCTTTCAAAACACGTTTATCAAATGATTATCACTGGAATTTTGACAACAGATCTTTGCCGGAGATAGAAAAACAACATGTTGCAGGTATAAATAGACTTTTTTATCGGACAATAGTTCAGTTCACAAATTAGTTGAGTGAGTGCAGTTCACAAAGTAATTGAGTAGTGCTGTTCAGAAATTAATTGAGTCAGTTAAGAAACAAAATGCAGTGTTGAGAAGATTTTGGGAATTCACTCCTCTCCACAGCCTAAAAAGTCCAATGAAAACAGTAAGATCTGCCTGTGAAATAATGTCAATGTAACAACTTAGAAAATCTCCATCAGTATTTAATTGTCTCCAATAGTAATAATCGTGAAAATCAGGAAACTCATCAAGGAAAAGTCCCAGCTGGCTGGTAAGCATTCATAATGGAAATATCCTCACCGAAAGCAGCCACCAAAGAGAACAAAATTCTACATCTACATTCAAAAGCCTAGGTAAAAACATTTGCTTATTTCGTTTATACTGTAATAGCCATTGCATTGCATTAATTCGTATGAATCTTTCAAGAGTCTAATTATATGAACTTTATATCATACATAAATGAACTATTGATATGTGTGATTAAATTCCAAATGCTATGTAATACTTTATTATTATTATGTGTGTACATGAGTTAATATGTGTGTGATCATTATATCAATATTTATTAGTTAAATTAGAGTGTTCTGTTATTAAATCTATAGAAATATTTAAACCATTTAGAAATGTTAATTTAAAATATGCGTGTGTTTTATTAGAATTATAAAATGTTTAAATTTAGTAAATAAATGTTAGTTAATAAATTATCTTTAAAATTAAACTTTATTTGTCGGTCAATTCTTTTTATCAATTCCTTTTATCAAATTCTTTTATCAACTCCTTTTACAATTCTTTTATCAAGTCTTTTAACCACTCATTAATTATAATCTATTAGTGATTACAAACAACTGAGCTAGTCATGGATTTAGGCATTGAGTTAGTGGCCACTGTTCAAAATGCGTTGTCTATTCTTTTAGTATTCTTTTAGAATAAGCAGATGGCGCCCGTGGCTATACACAAACAAAAAAGTGCTTTGGACATGGTGTTCAACTCAACAGCCGAGAAGAAGCTATGTCCTGGAAATGTAATGTTAGTTATATACTTTATAGCTATTGTTTGGGCATACATACTCTCCGAGTATGTTCTTCTCTGCCTAAGAGACCGGTGTTTCGAATACACATATTTGAACTCAGTTCAATATATATATATATATATATATATATTGTAACAGGAACTAGGTTAAAACCCTGTTACAAGCAAGAGAGTAAATCAGGCTATGTATATATGTATGTGTGTGTTTTGTTTCATGAGTTGTGTATTTGGAAAGGACCACGCAGCCTACACATATATAGTTACATAAATTATAGTAATAATAGTAGTGATGGGTTACTAATATGAATGTACGTATTTTACTTTCATTCTCTCACTTATTTTATTCTTATTTTGTGGCATATGTGTATATTGATGAATATTGTGTTGAAGGGGGTAAGAAAAATGAATAAAATCAAGAGATTTTCAAATATTTTAAAATATGAAAAAAAAAAAAGGAATTTCATTTACCTTCCATGACGGACTGTATTGTTATTGAAACAGATATAGCTAATAGTTGGATGTTTCGTTTAAATTAATAAGATTAATATATTATCAAGTTTTAAAACTTTGTGGAATTGATTTTTGTGTTTAGCTAAAAGAAAAGGACAGGTGGAATGTTCATTAAAAAATTCCTGAGGATCCTATTGTCTAACTATCAAGTTAAACAACAAAGCCTAAATAGAGGGAATTTCCAAAAATAGCAAAAGTTAAGACCAAGTTGCTAAGTGTTTTTTCTTTTGTTCAGGTATTGGGTTAAAAGACTTTTATGAGAGATAGAAAAAAAAACTTGATCAAGAGTGAGGACATTTTTTTGTTGATAGTTTTTTGGTGGCTAGGGGGATTATTGCAGAAAGAAGGCAAAAGGCAATACATGGCAAAAAGAAGAGAGTTATAAAAATCTTTTTTTTACCAGAAAAAAAGATATAAAAAGGAAACTCCATAAAATGCATGGTGGGGGTAAAGTTCTCATTGTTCTGGGCGTCTATGTTAGACTCCAGCTCCTTCTGTACCTTTGAAGCCATGCAAGATATTAAGAGACAGATTGCCCTAAATATTATGTAGAAAAAAAAATGGAAAGAAAATATATGATTAATGAATCCTATGCCTGACATTCACCACTCCACATATCGGTCATGGAACGATGAACTTATTAATTAGAACACTGAATTAGAAGATTAAATGGACTCGCAATTTGTCCACATTAGCCCAAGGAATTGGAGTGAAGGACAAAGAATTAATAACCACAAAGAGTCCACTCAGAGACATATTCTTTAATTCAGAAGACTCATCAAAACAATGGTAAATGTATTTGCTATTATTTCCAATCTTTAAATACACAAAAATAAAATAGTGTAATAACTTTATACATATTTTGCTACATATATTTTATTCTTTAACTACAACATACTGTAAACAGAATATTGTATCATATACATGTGTGTGCCACACTAATTTCTTCAAATAAACATAAATAGATTTTAAATTTAACAAAACAAACTTCATTTTTTTGTTTATTTGTCTCTTTTACATTTTATTATATTTTAAAATAGATTCCATTATTACTTTCATAAGGGTACATGTTGATGTATGTTTAGTAATTCTAAGAAACAAATGTGATAGATCAAGGGAAAAAATCTTGGAAAGAGTACTATCTAATAAAAGAAAAAAAAAGAAAAACTCTCTAGGATTTTAATTCACCTGCCATTTCTTCTCCAGTGGCTTAAGCCACTACCCCTGAGCATACGCTAGAATAAACTAGGCAAAAGCTTAAAATTTACTGAGTTAGTTGATTATTAGTAAATTCTGTGATTCTTGTTAAATGGCAAGATTGGCACTTGAGCTGTAGCCCATCAATGCAGACATTTGCACAGTGAGGGTGTTAGTTAAGTTTGGGAGGGATCGAATTGGATTGGTTTATGCACATCATGTTTGTATCCAGCAGCCGAATGTGTTCCTTTTACTCTTTGAATGACTGAATACTAGGAAAACTTCACAAAAAAGGGAAGGATAACTCAGAACATGGGAAAATTTTGTATGGGAGGGGATGGTCAGAGCTATAAATACTACAAATGTGTAGGCATGTCCATTCACCCTCTGGAAAGAAATGTACGATCAGAATAAGTCAAATCTCAATAACCAGCTGACAATTAATAAATATAAAGTGAAGAAAATGAGGGGAAATGCATTTTAGTTACAATATATATATATATATATATATATATATATATATATATATATATATATATATATATATATATATATATATATATATATATATATATATATATATATATATTGTACCGGTCAAAATTGTATGTTAATTCAATACAATTCATAGTCTGGGTAAAAGTACCTCAAATCCAACCATATGTGAGATTGAAGATCAAGAATATGTATGCATTCTAACTTGTTTACCCACCCTCTAAATCTATCAATCAATTAACAACATTTTTAAGGCAAGCAATTAATCTTTTCCAACTCTGGCTAGCAGCCACATCCGTGGAACCTGAGACTCAACTATCTCTAACATTTAACCCTCACATTTAGTTTAATTACAGGTATGCATGAGTTTTAAAAAGGAATGATGCATGGGTGACCTTGAGTCATCAGAGAGTAGCACAATATTTAGATAAAAATGCTAACTTTAATTGAAATGAACAACAGGTAGGTTAAATTCATATATATATATTTAAATAAAAGCATATCTATAATTCTTTAATATCTCACTAATTAATTTCACTGTTTATTAACATCAATTTTGATTATACAACTTATTATGCCTCTTGTAAGGGAGTGGTATAACTTATATGCCAATTTAAAAAACAGAGAGAGCAATTAAAGTTCTTTGTAGATGCCAATCCAAATAAGTGCTAGAAGAAAAACAAATATTTACAAGCACTATTTTTTAGTTAACTTTAACATAAAAAATCATTATAAGAGAAAAAATAATTTCCAATATATTTTTAAGAAATGGCTTCGAAGAGAGCAACACACTTGAATGCAAGTGGATCATGATATTCACAAATAAATATGCTAATGATAGTAAAATATAAACTAATATGATCCAACCATCGTCAACCCACCATGAAGTGCTCAGAGACAATAGAAAATAATTATACACAGCATTTAAAATGATATAACTAGCACAAACTCAATCCCTTTGTCCAGTTCTATTGATGCCAAGAAAATAGAGATGAAATGGTTTGCACAATTTGCAAACCTCAAAATATTTCAGGTGAAGAGTCAAGAACTGCCAAGGCTTGATAAGCTTAGTTTACCTCAGGTCTTTCCATTTTTTGTCTTTCATATCCTGACTTACATTTTTGCCAATGAATATATCACATGGTATAATTCTGATTTAGTAATCAAAAGGTCAAAACAGGCAATCAAGCATATACAAATACTGGTAAAATATCATTCTCTTTTAAAATTAGTATATGAAAATTATACTGAGCCACATAAGATTATATTTATATTGCAGCAGATTGACCAAGATCAGATCTACACAAATAAATCTAAAATATTACACAAATATCATTTATTGGTGAGGCGACATGTCTCTTCCTTCAAAACAAAATCTTACCAACATTTCAAATTTAATATTGAGAATTCTTTCTTATGCCTTAGCATGGAAAAACCTTCTCCCTCCCTTTTCATTTTTTAAATAGAATCTAATTAAATAACAGTTCCACACTTGATGTAGCATCTCCCCCAAGAATAAACCGTATACACATGAAATATGTTTTTAGAAAATATAATATTTTAAAACAAAATCATTTCATCTAGACAAAATGGGTGTTCTAAGTAATAATTATTAGAGCAAAAGATTTATTTATTTACTGACAGATGTTGGTCAGGAAATAAGAAGTGAATCATTTAAATCATAAGGCAAAATATGAACAAGACAGGTATCAATTTTGTCATTTTAAATCAGATATCTATAAATCTAAACAATATATCTATAGGTAAGTCATAAATATCTTTATAGACCACTTTCTAATTAAATAACAGTTCCACACTTGATGTAGCATCTCCCCCAAGAATAAACCGTATACACATGAAATATGTTTTTAGAAAATATAATATTTTAAAACAAAATCATTTCATCTAGACAAAATGGGTGTTCTAAGTAATAATTATTAGAGCAAAAGATTTATTTATTTACTGACAGATGTTGGTCAGGAAATAAGAAGTGAATCATTTAAATCATAAGGCAAAATATGAACAAGGCAGGTATCAATTTTGTCATTTTAAATCAGATATCTATAAATCTAAACAATATATCTATAGGTAAGTCATAAATATCTTTATAGACCACTTTAATAAAAAAAAGTTTTGCATTAAGAGAGGCATAATTTAAGACAGTTAACAGTTATATAGCAGAGACAATAAAGTTAAGTTATAGAAAGTCAGGATTAAAGTTTAGTTAATACAATATTTTACATTTAGTTAGGGAGAATTTCATTTTAGAAAACATTTATTTGTAGAACAATTAAATATACGGTTCAACAGAAATTGAAGAATAAATTAGGAGGTTAGAAGTGAAAACAAATTAAAGATAGTACCTAATTTATTCAGAGTCTGCATTTGAAATTTAGGTCCAATGATGGAATGATAATTTGAAGTTGGCTTTCATTATTTTGGCATAGGAATAGCTAGCTATTGAGTTTTGTTCAAGAGTTCCACAGTTCGGCAGTCCAAAATTAAAACACTTAATGAAAATTTCCCAGCTTCATGGTACTTTGGCAATCATACTTGGGACAGTGGGAACAGGCAGGTTAGGATCATTTACCTCACTGTCATATTACCACACATATATTTTAAAATAAAATCAGTGTGGATTCACCATGCTTTTTTTCAAACAAACTGACTAATCCTATTGTTCTCCTTGTCTATTTATACATTTCCAGAGTACTTCTTGAAAATTCCTTTTTTTAATTAGCCCAAGGCAAAGCAGATATATTTTACTCAGGTGATCATAATCATCAATCAAAAATATTTTAATATTGGCTTCTTAAGATCCACCCTCCTGATAAAGCCACTAATTTTATTGTTTCAAATCTATTTAAAGTTGAATTTAGATTTGAGGAAAGAATGTGATCAGGGTTTATTGCAAAAGTAAATCTCCAGAATAAAATACTTTATCAATCAAAAATATTTTAATATTGGCTTCTTAAGATCCACCCTCCTGATAAAGCCACTAATTTTATTGTTTCAAATCTATTTAAAGTTGAATTTAGATTTGAGGAAAGAATGTGATCAGGGTTTATTGCAAAAGTAAATCTCCAGAATAAAATACTTTGATTTTTAAAAAAATAAAATATTTTAAAAATTCATTTCTTGATTTTTATAAAGGTGTCCACACACACACACACACACACACACACACATATATATATATATATATATATATATATGTATATATATGTCATATATATATATATATATATATATATATATATCTGATTCCATCCAAAATTTATAATCAAAGTTTTGAATAAACAATTTTGAGATTTTATTTACTTATTTACAAGATGGCAGATGGAAAATTTTTTAATAATCACTACAAGCATGGATCAGGTTTGATCCTAGGTTAGAAATATAGAAAGATGTGAAGCATGGATCTGATCTGCAGATCCATTGCTTCATTTCTCTCTAGTTACAATACAAAAAAATAACCAAAAAAAAAAAAAACTTGTTTCAGGTGGACACAGAAAACATCCAGGTTTGAAGTAGCTTGTTCTACTTTATTTTATTTATCTTCTAATTCTCCTGACTTCCTACTCACTACTCCCCTATCTAGTGTTTCCATGATCTTTATTATGGTTATTCAGATCACTTTCCTGATTCAAATCCTGTTCTATTCATGATTTTACCCCTTAATACTGTTGCTTTCCAGGATCAGGAGGTATATACGGCTTCAAATTTATTGCATTATAAATTTCTTTTAGGCCATGATCTTCTTCAAAAAAGAATGTGTTGTGTTTGATTTTCTGTTTCAGCACATATGGCTCTTGGTATATTAGGAACATTTTCTTAAATTCCTTTCAGGTCATATTATTAGCTTTTGGTTCTTTCAACCATACTAATATCCCCAATTGAATTGATGGTGTTAACATTGCATCCTTTTCCCCTGATATTTAGCAGTGTGTTTTAATCACTTTTGAACAATTTTCTGGTCTCCTATTGGATCTATGTGGTTTGGACATGATTTTCCATAGTGCAACTGTTTTGGAGTAAACCTTGTTGATTCATTCATGGTGTTGTTAATATAGTCTACAACCTCCTGAGTTTTATTTACCCAAGCATGATGGTTTGCTGGGATGTATGTGCAAAACAGTCTACTTATCTCCCTCATGATCCCTTTGCATGAGTTGGACTGTAGATTTCTTATTGAAGTGAGCTGATGTTGAAACCCTTTCTTGCACACCCTTCATTTAAAGCAAATGCTGTGTCATGGTGCAATAATATGATCTGTAGCTGCCCAACCTCAGGAAGATGCCTGTTTTGTAAAGCCTTTATGGCTCCCCAGGAGTCAGCTGATCTCACTGGGTATATCCACACAAATTTACAAAACATGTCATACATGACAAACAGATACTGAAATCAGTGAAACATAGGCAAGGGACCATAATGGTTACAACCAGCAACTCATTTGTCTTGGATGTGGCAATTGGGACCAGTTTTCCTGCATATGACTGGTTTGGAGATTTATTCTGAGCATGTCACACAACTTCTGTACATTCATAGGATTTGCATGTATATTCCTGGCCAATAAAATTGGTGCTTTACTGCTTTCTCAGTTTTGTGGGGTCCATAATGTCCTAAAGCATGGTGGAATGAGATTAATAACTCACATTCTGAACATGCTGGGTTTAACAATTTTCCATGGACTATCAAGTGTTTTGATATGGATTTGTATAATCCTATCTTGAATCCTATATTGACTGTACTGATGATTAAATGCAGCATTGCACTTCCTTCTTTTATAATATCAATAATTTTCTGACATTGGCCATCTTGTCTTTGCCAGTATACCAAGTTCGTCAGTTCAAACTAATGATGTCTCTTTGGCGGTGGTCATAATTCTCACAATTTGGTTTGCTGAATTGGGATTATCGGTAGCCATCAGAAGGGGATGATGACTTAAAAGCTCCACTGCAATATTTACTGAGCCCAGACAATATATGACATGATATTGGAACTGTTCAAGCATGAGGCTCCACCTCATGAGCCTGTCATTATTCAAAATGTTTTTATTTAAAAACTTGAGGCATTTGTGATCAGTCACAGTGACCACCTCAGACCTTAGAAGGAACTGCTTAAACTTTTGACAGGCCCACACTATAGATAAGATCTCCTATTTGGTGGTTATGTAATGAATTTCTACCCCCATCTCAATGCTGAACTAATAAAATATAATACCAGATGTTCCAAGGCCAATCCAGAACAACACAACACCTAAACCTCATTTTCTGCTATTGGTCTGCAAATAAAAAGGGCAGATAAAAATAAGGTGATGAAGCATTGTGGTTCCAAGGAATTTTTATTTAATGTTAGACAGTTCCTGGTCATGGTTTACACTCCTTTAAAAACTCATTAAGTGTGTAGTATCACAAGCAAAACCCACTTAGGAGTGGTGATAGAAATTGCAAAGCCCCCAAAAAATGACCTGACCTACTTGTGATTTGTAGGTTTAGAAAAACTGCATATGGCCTCTGAGCCTTGATACCATGTTCATTCACCATGTGACCCAAGAATTCAATCTCCTTAAATGCAAAGAAGCTTTTTCCATATTTATTCTGATATTTTCTCAGGCACATTAAAAAATATTCCACATCTCTCAGATGTTCATTAATGTCTTTAGATGTGATTACAATGTCATCTACATAACACACCATCTGTTCTTGTATTTCTGTTAACAGTACATTCTCCAAACACTGAATCAAACCAGCCCCATTGTTTATCAGCCCAAATGAAACTCTTAAATATGTGGGTCTGCCATTGTAATGAAATGTGGTATACTTCCAATCATGCTGATCCAATACCATCTGCCAGTAACTGGATGTCATATCTAAAATAGAGAACACCACTTTCTCAGCCAGATGGACAAAATTTTCATGTATGGGTCACAGTATTTTTCATTCTGGAATCATGATACTATTTACCCAGCACACAACTAGGCATAACTGTAGGTTTCTGTTCTTTTTTTAACCACAATCAGAGGTATGGTGATGGATTCTTCTCAATTATATTACACTCCAGAATCTATCTCATTTGCTTCTCAGCCTACTCTTTTTAATGAAAAGGGATAGGGTAATTTTAGTCTGAACATACAATTCCTCCTTCACTTTTGTTCAGGGGATATATACCCTAACTTTTCCTGATACATTAGAAAACACAGATGTATATCTTTTTAGCATCTCACCTAGCTGCTGGCCATCTCCAGTTTTGATAATAATAGATTCATCTACTTTCATCATTATCAATTCATCGCATACTGGTTGCATCAGACTAATGGTGTGGAATGGGTGGTTGACCACTTTGAATGCAACTGGATCATAATTTATTGAGCACTGTTTTGTGGGTAGTTTATGACTCCCTGGTTCTGCATCAAAAATATGACCCTAGGACCATATCATACAACAATCCAGGCATCACTAGAAATGCCTGACCAAAGCATTGCTGGTTAACTCTGACTTTAAGACAGATTTGGTAGTTTTCACTGAACATTTTTTTGCCAGTTGCTAGGGTCAATTAGAGTGGGAGCATGGGAAACTGCATACAGTTAAAATTGCTCCCTTGCAACATGATCCAGTTTTTAGATATAATAGCTACTTTATGTATTTTTAAATTTTATGCAATTTTTACATTTATAAAACATTTTATTATATGAAATACTGTACCATATCAAATTTGAGAAAGAATAAAAAAATAAAGAATAAAAGATGTCTACTTTCAACATAACCTAATGAAATGTTAATAAATATGATCATATAAGCTTGTATGAGATGAAAAAGTAATAGCTACTGCCACATCACAAAATTAATTAAATTTAAAAATTACAATGTTTTTATGTTTTATTTATTTAATTTTTTGGAATGGAATATTAATGAATTATCATGTAGTGATACAGAATATGCTGAAGCTTCATTACAATTTAAAAATTCAGCTTTGCATAAATTTACTCCAATTCTCAATATTCAACAAGTCATTTTTCAATCTCTAATATACATACCCTATTAACAGTTTCTCTTGTTCGAAGAAGAGTATCAATTTGTTTAAAATATTTGTATACAGGATTTCCCATTCAATGGTTATTATCAACTTCCAATAAAAAGATGTTAACTTTTGCAAAGAGTAGCTTATGAACTGCTTGCAAAAAAGGATTACCTTCTTTCTTCACCATCTCTATTTTATAAACTTTTGAACTAATTTTCACCATTTTGCCTTGTTAAAATATCACTTAATATATTTCAATATTTTCTACCTTTTTACTATTTTCTTTCTTATTTATCACCAATTGATTCTAATATAAATTTTCATTAAATAATCTTATGAAACATTTTACCAAACCCAATAGTAATAGCTCTTAATTTATTACTTTTCATTATAATGGCACATGGAATATGCAATAATGTAATCTAGTTTTAATTGGTTTGCCCCACTCATACAACAAGCAATTTAAATATTGTTTAATATTTATTAATTTTTATATTAGCTATTCAATATTTTTTAACTAAATATCATTTACTTTCAGTGGTTTCCATTAACAAGATAAATGCTCAATTATTCACTGCAATTTCTAAAATGTCTACGAGATATTTGAAAACTAAAAAAAAAAAAAAAATCGTCAAAAATTTATAATGTTAATATTATAATTATACTTTTTCTTTGCATTTACAAAATTAGAAATATATTTTTTATTCTTTAACTCTAATATCATTTCCAACTACTATTAAAGCACAGTTTTATTATAAATCTCCCTTGTGAAAACACTTTATTTATGATTAATAGTGGCACTGATAAATTTCATTTACAGACTGGCCATTATTGTTTTAAGAAGAGAAATCTATTCCTAGAAGTCCATTGGTAGTTATTAATGGGTACAATTTAATATTTTATTATTTATTAAATATGATTTATTTTAGTGCAATGCGAATGAACATTTTGAAAGCACCCCTCCCCTACTTGGTATATATATATCTAATTTTAAATGAAAGAACTATCTATTATTGGCATAAACTTTAAACTAGAATTAGCATACCAATCAGAATCATTGTGGAGGATAAAGAAAAGTTTATTCATGTGAATGCTAATATAATTAGAAAAGATGATAGTCTTATAGAGAAAATGAAAAATAATTCTAGTAGAGAAAGAAACAAACCATGGTAACATTTTAAAAGCAGCAATAATAATTTCGTTTATAAACGTTTAGTGAATTGTGCTAATAAAATATGAATAATTACTGAAACATAAATGTATTAATAAAGCAATGTTATATTAAGGTAAGTTTTGGTTCGTTGCTATTACATTATGGAATGAAAAAATATATTAAGCATATTGGTTAATTTCACTTATTATAATGGATTCAGTTACCATTCTGCCTTTACTTCTTAGTACTTCCATATCTCTTATTTTTAGTTAGTTTTTAACCTATTAATGAAATAATGCAAACAATTACATATAAAACAAAAAAAAATGTTATTATTTTGAACCCAATGAAGAATGATTATTATTTATTTATTAAAAAGCCAGCATCTAAGGCTAAATAAAATGTAATAGTTTCTTATAAAGACAATATGATTAATAAACGGATAAATAAAAGTTTACAGCTATGAATAAATGTTTGCTAAACATATCTCACACTTATGAAATAGTCTCATATTATATATATATATATATATATATATGAGACTATTTCATAAATATTATAAATATATATATATATATATATATATATATATATATAATATTTGCAAAAAAAATGGATGCTGGTTTTTTTAGCATATCTACTATATGTATAAAATTTTAACAGCTATTAAAAACTAAAATTAACTTGAATTTTCAGGATTGTCATATTATTGACATGGAATTTTCTTAAGATGTGTTAATAAATGCAAGTAAATATATTTTTAAGTTTACAAAAAACAGTTTTCTGGCAATGATCTTATTATTAATGAGATTTTTAAAAATGGGGTATTTTCTGTTTGGCAGAATAATAATGTGGATCTTCATAATAAATATTAAGAATTAAAGACATAAGTTCAATACTTGACAAGGTTTAAGAAGATCAATGGATTAAAATTGCAAAGGAGATATTAAATCCAACAATGAACCCATTCTTATATGAGATTCTGAACAAAGGGAAGAAGTATTTTAATTAACTTTTAAATAACACAAAAGTTGAGATAATAATGTTTAATGATCTAATAAAGTATCCATTGTATCTACTCATTTAAATAATGGTAATACATTAAATTCCAAAATATTGAAATTTTAGGACTATATGGATTCATGAAGTTATGCTGCATGTTGTTAAAAATGCTTCTATTATTCCCATTTTTAAAACTAAAGGGAATAGATAAGATAAAAATAGAATTATATTGTATAAAATAAGATAAAAAACTAAGAATGTGTTTATTACTAAAATCTGATTATGAAGAAAACGTTATTACTCAAATGAATAATCTTAACTTTATGAAAGTTGATAAAGTAAATATAGAAAATTTACGTATTAAATTTATTAATAACATTTTTAAAAAAAAGCTAAAAATAATGTGATAGATAATAATGCTTACTATAAGATTTATTCTTCTGCTGCAATATGTCCCAAGATTTTTTTCAAATATAAAACTGCATAAAGAGAATGAACAATTATGTTTAATGATTCCATTTTGTGGGAGCATTTTATTATGAAACTTGTCCTTTAATTGAGAAAATGCTACAAAAAATTATTGGTTTTAGTAAATATGCAACATGTTCATCATTTGATTTTGTTAGTAAAATCTGTAACATTGTGATTGATGTTAATGATGTAATATGTACTCTAAACATAAGTGAAATGTATGGATCAATGTATGGATCAATTGATCGAATAGCAGCTATTGAAATTATTTCAAATGCATTAAGTTTTAAAAATGTTAACATGAAAATAATAATATTTATAAAAAAAATGTTAATGTGAAAATAAAAAAAATTATAACTGAAACATTAACCTTTATCAACAAAAATATTTGTGCAGTTTTTAAAAAGCATTTTTATAAAATGAGTAATGGCTGGCCAATGGGTTTACCTACTATTGCTCAAATATGTAATTTTGTAATTTCTACATATGAAAAAAAATATTATTGAAAAGAAACATTAACAAAATACATTACTATATATTATTAATATGTTGATGTTTTTGTATGTGTCAGGCCAAATACAATTAAAGAGTTGTTCAAAGAATTAAATGATTTAAATGGCTTGAAATGGGTAAAAGTAGGTGAACATTTAATGTGCATTCAATTTTTTTGATCTTAAAATAATTAAAAATCAATGTATGCTGGATTACTGTATGGCCATTAAACCAATAGTAAAAAGAGGTTATATTCCATATAAATCAAAAGTATCAATGTCATATAAAATGTCAGGTTTGAAGTCTTTTTAGTTAGAAATAATACTCTTTACAAATATTTATCAGATAGAGACAAAAATATTGAAATATATTGGAATGAATTGTTAAATGTTGGTTACAATTATAATCATATATACAATGTTATTAAAGATTTTAATACAAGATATAAGAATAGAATTTTATTGTAAAATATCAGGGAATTCATAATTTCTAGGTTAAAATGAAAAAAATTAAATAATTCAGTGCAATAATATTTAGTGTAAAATGTAATTTATATTAGAACTAATTGATATAAAAACATTTTATACAAAGAATGATCCATACTATGCATAAAAATAATTGTAATCCATGGACAATAAATGAATATGATTTATTTGATAGCTAACTATGATCAATCATGTAAATATCTAGCCAGCAAGTCATTAAGATATAGTAATGATACTTAATCATTATTACAGTGTTTTCCATCCCTTTGATATAATTTATTTTAACATTCTATATTTTAAAAAAACATATTCTGAAGTTCAAATGTACATCATAAATGTATCTCTACAATATATTGAATAATGTTATACTCTTTAATATGAAATAGTTTACTAAAATATCTATAATAAATAAAATGGCTAACTCTGACAGATTATTTATAATAGTGTTAAGATATTGTTATTTGAGTGAAGTTCTGTTGGTCCTACCATCTACTTAGAATTTATACATATATAAAATAATTTATTTTATTTAGCCATGCACTTTTCTTATATATTATATGTCATCAAGTTTCTTATATATTTAAAGAATCCTTGAGAGTAACTTATCAAGTGTCATGTAAAAGTGACCTCATGAGTGGTCGAAATGGCAGCACATTAAGCAGAAAAGGCAATGTTTTCTTACACTCTGACATTCCTAACATTTAGTTAGATGACAAGTGATTGCCATTTTATTGTCAGCAAGATAGCCTGCTCTTAAAGACTACAACAAAATCAAGTTTTAGTTTAAAAACCAAACTATGCACAAATCATTTTTAAGAGAGAAAAAAACAGCTGTTAAATTATATTAATCTATTATATCTAGACATAAACGCATGTTTTTAAAATTAGTAATTTTATATTACTAGTGCATTTTATAATATTAATCTTTGAACATTTTATCTTTTTTTTAAAAAATCTATCTTCGAAAAGATCATTAACAGAATAGCCAACCCTTTAATATCTTTATTGTATTATATAAAAAAATGATCCTAATTTTTAAAATGCTGCTAAAATATTATGTATTTCTTTTTGTCATTACCATCACCAGCTGATTTGTCAAAAAGCTCCTTCTGCACCTCAATTCAGAATGCTTTCCAAATACTTCAACAATTTTTTTTGTATAATTAAACTTTATCCATTACTTTCGTCAATATTTGTTTCCTCTATCCCAACACAGTTATTACATCATGTTTTTTATATTGTCTTTTAGTTTTAAGTATATAACAAATCCAGTTCTTCTTCAAAGTTTTTTTCAATAAATAATACGTTTTTAATATAAATAAGCAAAGCATTTTACGAACATTATAAGTAATATTTAATTTTGACCAATCAACCAAACACTGTCAATAATTTTTTCCACACTATTATGTTTACTAGATTGGTATGCCAATGGAAAATAACCAGAATTACAGATCAAGAAAATCTCCAAACAAGGGCAAAAATCCATTACAACACAGACGTAAACTTTAGACTCATTTACATACAGCTTAATCTAGTTTCATGGAAGTATTCATTTCTTATATATTTTTAATTCCCAAGTAAATAAAAAAATTTAAGTCAAATATTTGTAATATAATGTAATTCAGTGTTTTTCCAACATTGCTTGTGATTTCCAGATTTGACAAATCAGTCAAATGTTCATTAACTTGTACTTATTGGATTTCTATACCAATGCAAAATGACAAATTGCATTAGCTGTCTCAGATATATATATATATATATATATATATCTCTCAGATATATATATATATATAGATATATATATATATACAAAACTATATATATATATATATATATATATATATAGTTTTGTTGACAATGGCAATGAAAAGATGTTTAATATCATGAAACCATATTGGTCAATATTTTTATATCATGTTGTTCAATTTTATTCTTTAAGAATTGTATTATTAAAAATATTTTTTTATCTCCGTAGCATATATTGATTTCAGTACACCTGGGTTTCATTTTATGCAGTAGATAGGTTCCTCAAAAAACACACACAAAAGAAATTGCACAAAAATAGACTTAACTTACCTTGAAAAATGAGGGATATGTTCCAGTAATTTTCAAAAATCACATAAAAGCAAAGCAATAAGGAAAAATTACTTTAAAATTCATATTAAAAAAATAAGGAAATAAAGTATGACTAATAAAAATTTTCAAATATTTGAAAAAAAATAATACAAGCCAAACTTTTTTTATTAACTACAGTATTTAATTTTACATATTTTAATCATTACTGCTATTTGACAATTTGTGTTCATTTGTGAACTGGTAAGACATCAGATTCGTGACATGATGTACAACTAGCGCCACTTTCAGTCTTGTGCTGTTTCTATATTTAAAAAATGAGATTGCAATCAAACAAAAGATTATCAACAGAAAAATTATTTTCAGCTTATAAAATCAATAAAATCTTCATTATTATTTATTTTAAAAATCTAAAAAAATATTTGTTTATGTTCTATCTAACAAAATGCATTTTAGAAGTTTAAATTTTTTGAATATTTATTGCAATATTTTTATACGTATGTATAAATCTATTATTATTATTTATTGATTAGTATAAGTAGATTATTTACATAGAAGCTAAGATTCTAAATACAGCTTCAGGCCATATTCACGTTAGCTGCTAATATAATGTTATATTTTTGGGAAAAAAATATTTCAAGTCAAAATAAGTTATTAATAATTTACATTTCTTGATATCTAATAAATATAGTGAAATATGAAAGATATTAAAAAGAAACATGAATCACATAACTTCAAAATTGCATTAAAATAATCTGCATAAAATGAGACCCAGGTGTATATATTTCTATAAACAACAAAGTGTTACCTGAAGTTATTGGGAAACTCATAACAGCAGTAAGCACCAAAAACATAATATCCAAGTTGCTAAAATAAACCTCTCAAAATGTAAATCAAAACTACCATTACTCTCTGATACAAGTAATATGAAAAATAAAATAAACTGTAATTTGAAAACACTTCAATAGATAATAGAAAGTGGAAATGGTTTAATAAATAATTTAGATAGGTTTGTGGCATAACGACATTAAGAAATCAATGTGTCGAGGAATGAAATAGAAAACTTTTTTCATGATTTACCTGTTTTAATGCTTTGAAAAAGAGATTTTTAAAGTGTAGATCTTAAAATCATCTAACACACCTTCATATGTGGTTAAGATATTAATACTTAAATAAATAAAGCTATATCAATTGATTAATAATTTTTTTTCGTGTCATAGCATCGGCTGGGACGCGAACCCACAACCTGGGCAACTGCTTGTAAGTCAGTTGCACTGACCTCTCGACCACCAATGCAAGACAATAAATATTTTTATGAGGTAAAATAAAACATTTTTCATAATATCAGATAATATTCTGCTTTAAAAAAGCTGTCAAAGCAATGTTTACATCACTAATAAAATCTGAAGAAAAAAAATGCTAAGTACTAGTTAACTGTTGTGTTAAACATGTTTAACTAAGAAGTATAAAGGATTATAATGTTGGTGAGGAGTCAATAAAAACATTAACTTGGCAATTTAATGCAAATTTGATAATCAATATTTATTTTATTTAATAGGTGGCTTATTTTTAATTTTTAAATGCGAATTGAAATACCTAAAACTATTTCAGTTCATGCTTTAATTGCAAAAATCATATTTCTTTATGTATCCAAGTATCAGAAAAAAATTAATAAATGAAGTAATAGAATCTTTGCACTTCTGGAAGCAGTTTGATGAATTATACTATGAATGTTATGTTTTAAAAAATAATAATGATGTCACCAGCAAAAAAATATATACTATTTATATAAAATGTGTAGAATCCTTAAGTTGTATTTTCCATTTTTGCTTTCTCTCATTGTCTTTCTCTATTTCTATCAGACCATTTAGCTGTGATTTTTTCATTTGTCTATCTATCTCTCAACCTGTTTCTCCCTTTATACAGATATATTCACATATTATCAAATGTTAACTAATAGGCCAATCAAATCATTGGTAATATTCAGTACAACTTTTGACATCTCATTAAAATAACCAACCAAACAGTTCTTCCAAGGAAATTGTTTTGTGATTATAAAATCAATTATCAGTTGGAAATAAGTAAAGTCATTTTTATATAATTATCAAATACAAACCCACTTTCATCAGACAACTCACTGCCAACTAATGAATGACTTTAAGATCATAAAACAATTATATTGAGAAAGTTGTTTGAATGGTTACATATGATGACAAGATTGTAAGTAACTTATTACAAATCGAATTTGCCATTAATTAAATATTATTATGAACTTAATTTTATTAATGTGAAAAAATACTCATATAGATTTTAAATATAAAATGTAATATTTATTGTACTGAATATAACTTTCGATGCTTAATTTATACATTTATTTCAATTTACTAGTATGCATGTTTATATATATATATATATATATATATACATGCATACTAGTATATATATATATATATATATATATATATATATATATATATAAAACAAGAAGAGTAGTTTGGTTGAAAGATTTTAAAAATGATTATTTATTAATTTACATACAAACAGTTTCCTTGACATATTTTAATGAAGTTTATTTAAAAAATTCCAGTTGATTTATAATTTTATCTATTATTAGTCATTTTTTGCATGTATGGTCTATTTAAAAATGTAGACAAAAGTAGAAAATGAATATCGATTTTTGATCTATTAATAGTGTTACGTTGACAATGAATTGCTGCATCATTTAGTGGTAGCATATAAAGAATAAAGTTTGTGGATATAATTTATATACATATATCAAAAAGAAGTTGACAAACATGAATCCTATGCATTTTTTTAGCTAGAACAAAAGACATTGGGGAACCTTCTATATTTGTTTAAAGTTAGCAATCTATTGATAAGGTAATTTTGTGGAGATGAAATCAAGAATGAGTGCTGTGATACTAGTTTTTGTAATTAAGACAATAAACATCACATGACCACCACCTCTTATGCTTGTGTATAAATGTTGTTAAAACAGTCAAAACTCACTATAAGTATTGCCACACACAGCAAGCTATAGTAATCAATGGATGCCAGAAGGCTTGTGCATAAAATCCACATCTAGTGCCTACTCATCCAATATACCCAGACTAGTTTCTGGCTTGTGGCCTTCGTCAGTGAGGAGCCTTGGATCTGAGAGCACTGCATCTAGATCTTAGGATCTAATGCAACTCTCCAGTAACCACCTTTTATCTCCATTTAACTACAAAACTATGAGTCTTAAACTGAAAACACCTTAATGTTTTCAATCCAAGCCCATTAGCTTATATAGTCATATAGGTCTGCACCCAGTTCAGTAAACATACATTTTAGTGTCTTTGGTTCTTTAATACCCATATCCACCACTATGCTATTAGTCATGATTGGTTATAAGCCAATAAACATCACATGACCACCACCTCTTATGCTTGTGTATAATTGTTGTTAAAACAGAAAAAACAAACTATACGTATTGCCACACACAGCAAGCTGGAGTAATCAATGAAAATAAAAGACATTTAAGATATAAAAAAATAAAAAATTGAAGACTATCAAGATACTAAAGTTTTCATAAATGTATTTATTTCACAAATACTAGGTCCTTCTGTACTAACTCTATTGCTTTAAATATTCTTTCCTTTATAATAATATAATGAGAAGAAATTAACAAAATTATTCTTGTAATTATATGACATATAATCTTCAACATTAAAAAAAAAAAAACATTCACAAACTGATTGTTGATAAATTTATTGTTTCTCAAGCAAAAATAAAATCAAATCTCAAAGCTAATTATATTACAACTGAATAAATGTCTGTTACAATTACTCTTTAAACTAAAACATTAAATCATAAATCTATGATAAATAATGAATGTAAGGGAATGGGATGAAGTTGTGATGATCTTAAATTTATCTACTTCTGTTTTATTTTTTATTTTTTTGTATAAAAATTATTGAATAAGCTTAAGAAAATTTGTCTTACAAAGATATAGATAGGCCATATGCTGCCTTGAATCTGTTTTTTAAATAGTGTAGAATTATTGCATTCATCAATTTAAATACCTGAGATATTTTAATACTTTCATTGATAATTCAATGGATCCTTTGTGTGATCTCAGATTTATATAATTTACTGATAACTGAAGTTATTTTTTATTTTACAGACTGAGATATTTTTCTATTATTGTTCAATAAGTAATTGCATCCACATTAGGAACAATTGATAAGCTTATGAAAACTTCCACATACAATATTGAGATGCAAAATTGTCATAAGACTACGAGTTAATTTTTTTCAAAGCAGTTGGTGAGATGATAATGAGAAATAAGGATTAATGTTATATTAAGAATTAGCATTATGATGGATGCTTGCTAATAAAGTAAATAGTTTAAAGCAACTTAAACTTTGTTTGTTTAATCTAAGGTAAACGTAATATTTGTTGACATATATTTTTTCAAAAAATTAGCAATGATATTTGATTATAAATGCAATCCAAAAATGTGATCGCATTACAATGTTCGAGTCATTGAGGGTATTGTATATTTTCAATGATCATATATTCATTTAGAGCATATAAGTGTAGAAGTGGCAAAAGTGGATAGTTAAATAATTAATTTCAGAGTTATAGGAAGAATAGATACCATAGTAGAATGGTTGGTGTGGGTTGGTTGTTTATTTAGAATTAAAAATAAATACTAACAATGGCAAGAGTATGCAATGGGGATGTTACACCACCATCTTAAAATGTGTTTATTCCACAAATAATAGTTAAAAAATAAAAAAACTTAGTTATTAGTAAAATTCACATGAATCATATATGCTTCTATAGCAGCAGGTAATTAATTTCTCATCTCATGTCCACCTATTTAGTCTAAGCATACTTCTTTAATTATGTTTTTGTAAGCTTGGCAAAAGTATTGCACTCATTATTTTTTTGCTGAGAATTAATAAATTAAAATTTCATTTAAAATGGCTCCAAAATACAAAATTAGTGATAAAAGCCATTTTGATAAGTCTAAAAAAATCTATAAACCTTTTGTTTTTTGTAATAAAATTAAAATAAATAATATAATTATGAAAACAAAAAGTTGTGTGCTGAATCTGGCTAAATATTCAAGAACAAATTAACAATTTGTGAAATATTGAAAAAGGAAAAACAATTTGTGCTAATATCACTTGTGTTCTTAATACTGCTCAAGTTATATCCACGTTACATATTTAGTCAAAACTTAAAAAGCATTAAATATAGGAATAAAAAAGATAAACAAAAAATGTTTCAAACAATAATGATATATAATATCAACAAAAAGTATATTTCTATACAACTTTAATAATGAAAACACTAGAAAGTAATATATTTTGTTTTCACAAAGCATTGAGACTATACAAAGTTAGAAACAAAAATAATCTTTCAATAAAGAATAACATTAAAAAAGAAACATATTGTGTCACTGTTAAAAAAGCACTGAGTTTATAGAATAAATACTTAGATAAATAATTGATATCATTTATGAATAGATTTGGTTGACGCTATAACCTTTGAATAATTTATTGTGATTTCATTTGCTTTTATAAATAGATTAATTGAAGATATGAAGATTAATTTTTAATGTTATTGCTAACATCTTCATTTTGCCTCAATGGATTTTTAAATTGTTTACCCAAACATTTTTTCTCTAAAATTCTTTGTATATAGATTCAAAGCATTTTGATAACTTAATATATATATATTGTGGCCTTTTCTATAAGTCAGTAATAGTCCATCTCAGTCAATTACTAAAAATTTTAAATTTTAGAATATGTTCTTTTAATATGGTAATCGTATTAAGTTGATTATATCTTTAAAGTACCATTTGAGGCTAAAGCAAATACGTAGTATATAAAATTATAGCGAATCATTTAAAGGTAGTTAAGTAAAGCTTAAAATATTGTTGCATATGGTTGTAAAAGCTGGCCATATTAAATAACACAGCTATAAATATTAAAAGTATATTTAAAAAGTTCGATTTTAATAGTTTAAAACTTATAGTAATAAATGTTATATTTTAAATTTATAAAGTCATATTTAATAATCTAATAAAAATCATATATTTCTAAAAATAAACTTTATGATGGTGAAAATTGTATTTAGTTCTACATTTTCTAAATTGTTCTTCCAAATTTTATAATTATATTATTAAATATAATAAGTGTATCAATTTTATAAATCTGGGCAGAGAAATAGATTAAAAATCGTCTGTCAAAGTTATTGATCATGTGACTTGTATAATGCATACTATTACACTCACTGCTTGTTTGAATTAATAACAAAGTTTGAAATATTTTAAAAGATTGCAGTATAGAATTGGATGGAATTATCACCTAGCATAAAGCAAATATTAAATATTAAGTTAACTATGGTATAACATGCTTAAATGATGTAATAAAGACGAATACAGTTAATAAAAAAATTAAATATTTTGTTTAAATAAAACTAGATAAATGAAATATTAAGAATGGAATAGGTTATTAAAATTGTTTTAAAAGTTATTTTAAATGTTTAAATAATTTTAATAAAATAATAATTGATCTGAAAGTAATATTTTAAATAATATTTTGAGTTATTACGTCATATTTTTTTTATTTTAAAGATTTAATTCTGTAAAAAATTGCAAATATGTAAATTTGTTCTCAAGCTAAAAGTAAGAATCAACCAATAAAATGAGGTATTCTTACAGACTATAAATACGAATTGCACAGGGGTATCAAAGGAGATTTAATAATGTATTGAAACCAGAGAAAGGTATATTAGCAGCTATCAAAGAGATAGTATTTTAAAATTTTTATTTTAGTCAATTTTTAATACTTTCTTATAGTTTTATTTGCAAAAAACTAATTGATATTTTTAAAAGTATTTTGCAAAAGAGAGTTTTAAAAAAATAATATATTTGGGAACTTCGTGAAAATGATTTTCTAGTTTTTTAAAGTACTTACCAGGATTATTTTATCTGAATTTTGACCTAAACTTCGCAATGAAAAGATGGATATACTGTGGAATGAAATGGATATAAATTCTAATAATATAAAAATGTTTTTGGAATATTTTGATACAGCTTTATTAATGCTTCACTGGAGAACTATTCTAGTGCATAAAAATCATAGTACGGACATTATAGTGATACAATGGAAATCTATTTTCCATCTAAAAAAAAAAAATCTAATGAAACTTATTATTTATAAGCTTATTCAAGATTTTTTTTTTTTTAAAAATAGTAATAAGACAATTATATCTTATGAATCATTTTATATAATATTATATCCAAAAGAGTAAAATGTTATATCCTTTCTGAAGGTAACATTTTTAAAAATATTTTCAAGAATTAAAGAAAGAACCTAGGGAAATATGTTATAGAAGAATTTTTTGATATTAAAACCTCCAGTCTTAGAATTGTTTAAAATGTATTTAGAAAACATTTGTTTAAAAGTACTTGAAGTTTTTTAAAAAAGTGATATATAAAAAAAAATATCAAATAAAAGTTTATATGTATTAAGGAAGAAACTTATATAAAAAAAAAGTGAACACATAGTTGAATAAAAAATGGATCCATGGAAATATTGTAAAAAAGTTTATCGAATATTTTTAAAGTTAAACTAGATGGAGTGATGCATCGGATATGCCGCAGAGAATATTGGCAGAGAATATTGAAGAAATTTCACGGGATTAATAATTATTATGATTTAATAATTATCATCCTAAATACTAAAACCAATGATTATTTTCTATAATTTTACTAAATGGATTAATAATTATTTTTATTTTTAAACTTTAAAGCGGTTGTAGGAGAACATTTAAGAAACTCTAGAGAAAGTAATACACATTTTTTGAGACTTATCATGAACTGTTGTCAAGTAAAAAAATTGGTGGAAGAAATATGTAATTATAGTTTTAAATTTTTACTAACTTAGCATAATTGTAAATCTTCTATATTTTTTTTTAAGATTAGGAAAACATAAAACATTAATTTATTAATATTAGAATTTTATATTATCATAATTTAATAATTTTTTATAAGAACATTTTAAAATAAAGTGTATGAATGTATATTTCTTTATGTTTGCAATGATCGATATCTAGTGGATGAAGAAGCCTACTGAATATGATGACCAGATAAAGGTTATTTTGGTAATAGTAATGACTATTAATAATTTATAATGTATATTTTTGTTTTCTTTAGATCATCTATGAATCATAAGAATGAAGTGTAAAAGGTTTTAATTATAAATGTAAACGCATTTTTCATATAACATTTTAAAAACATTATGAGAATAGGTTAATTTGGAAATATGCATACAACAATTTTATATTAATGATATAATCCAACATAATAACAAATTTTTATGTGATTCTTTTAAAATTTTCATGTTAGGATATTCAAATATTGTCTGATTAGATTATATATAATTATGTATACAGAATGATGATGTGGACAAACTTTTCTTGTGGAACAGTGGGATTGTTTAATTATCAATAAATTTTATTTATTGTTTTGTAAATGCAGATAGTTATTTATCGATGTAAGATGTGGAAAATCTTGAAAAATAATGTTGAGATAGTGGCTTGGAAGTACTATGGTTAGCAGGAAACCAAGATGATGTTTTAAAAAATAGGATATGATAAGGAATAGAAATAATACTTAGTATTTATGTGGATATCAGCATATTTAACAAAGCCCTATGACTGGTACACATTTTATTTGGACAGTGTTTTATATTTCTTTAAATATTTGATGTTCTAATAAAGCTGAAGAAATAGCTTTAACATCTTTCATGTATTAGAGGATATTAGACAGGTAAAGGTCATACCCTCTATATCTAGTTAATGCACTGTGCCATGTTTTTTGAGATATATTATGAGTGATACTCTAGCTTTCTTCCTTAAATCCTATGCATCTATTTTGCTATCTTTATTTCATGTAACTGCATCGTTCAGTAAGATATTTTGAAAAGAAATGATAAATAATTTAGAACTTAGGTTATGCTATCGTTTTTGTATAAGATTGGTTTATTTGCTTATAAGGAACAAAATTTTATAACTTAAAATTGAAGGTCCAAAGTATCCTAAGGAAAGGAAAGAATCATAGAATATATTTTTGAATTTATTTCGGAAATGAAATATAATTTTTTTTTTAAAATAGAATATCTAAACAAAGACATTTTCTTTAAAATGTTAATTATTTTAAATGCTTTATTATTATTAATATTTTAAGAGAAAAATAGGTATTGCATATTTTTAAAATACAATAATATACAATAAATGTAGGAAATATGCATTGTATATTTTTTGTTTATTGAATAACAGGAATATATTGATTATTACACTTATATCATATTAAAGTAAGGCTAAATAAGAATATATTATGATTAGTAAACATCGTGTGATAAAACACTAAAATCTAGTACTGAATTTTGGATGAATACTTTATGTAACATCTTTGACTTTGCAAGATGAAATTTTTTTTTAATATTTTGAGAAATCCATACTCATTATAAAGTTAATTTTGATTTCTGTAGAATTTTTTTCTATGAATGTTTTAAAAATAAGATAGTTTAATAATATTAAGGATGAAATATTTTGCTAACAAAATAAGTAAATATATTTGTAATAATTAACCATAACGAGAAACCAAATGGTAACATTTTATTTTGTCTTAAGTCTAAATAAAGATATAACTAAAGTATAATTTTTTTTTAACTCAGTAGATAAAATGTAAAGTAGAAGATAAGGATATCCATTGTAAATAGTGTACATAAATTGTGTATTTTATTTGTTGTTGTTAATAAACTTTGTTAAAATTTGTTTTTCAAAATTTTTGTGTCTTGATTGTTTATTTTTCCACTTCACTGCATGAAATCACGATATAGTCATAACAATTGAAACAAACATATAATTTTGCACAAAAAGATAAATAGAAAATTATTTAAGAATTTAAATATTTTATTGGTATTCTTTTAATTAAATAATCATAATTTTATATTATTTTATTGGTCATAAATAAGTTATCACAATAATATACTGAATTATATGCTATCAGTTGCCACACATCCTTTGTTTATCAGATTATCATATGCTACCACATATTTATTATATTATTACATGAAGATAAAAGATTATATAAAATTATTTTATTATTTTATTATGGTAATAAAAATATAATGAAGAGAAAAGATATCCAGAATTAGTTAAACAATGAAGATTATTATTATTATTATTATTATTATTATTATTATTATTATTATTATTATTATTATTATTATTATTATTATTATTATTATTATTATTATTATTATTATTATTATTATTATTATTATTATTATTATTATTATTATTATTATTATTATTATTATTATTATTATTATTATTATTATTATTATTATTATTATTATTATTATTATTATTATTATTATTATTATTATTAGTTTCAGTGTAGTAGATTATGACATAAAATCTCTTCTCATATTTTACTACTGTATTTTATTAACTTAGAGTAAACTTTATGAACCTGAGATTTTATTGAGCTAGATTATTATAAATAGAAGATTAAGATGTAATTATTAACTTAATCTTAGTGAGTAGAAGTTATTAAAGTTGTAAGAATACTATGAGTTTGTTATTTGAAATAGTAATAAGGGGGGATAGTGTTCTTATGCCATTGAGGTAGTATCCTGTGGGATATTGGCTCAATGTAATCTATCTTGTCACCTGTATTTTCACTTCAAGTCTCATGAAAATATTAAATATTTATTTAATTTATTTTTATAAACTGAACCTTATTTGTATTTTAAATTTGAGCTAGTGAAACATTTTAATTTTAATGCTGAATATTTTATTTATTAATTATTAACTGAGCTAGAACCCATTTTATTTTATATCATATACTATCTGGAAGTGAAGATGCACAAGACCAGGTTAGATTGTGGCCCCCAACGTGGATGGCATGATGTGTAATGGAGCTACACATAGTCCAGGTTAGATTGTGGCCCCCAACATGGTTGGCATGATGTGTAGTGGAGCTACACATAGGCTAGGTTAGATTTTGGTGCCCATACGTATTTCTTCAATATATGTTAAAAGGGTGGAAGCAATGTGTATTTAGGTTAGATATATCTCATAGAAATAGATAGTTTAATATTTTATTATAGCAATGATTATTTAGTATTTGATTATTATAGTGAACTACTACGTGTTTATTATTAAAATATTGCAATTTTGTGTGGAATATAATCTGATTGCTTAAAAATATTATTATATTGTTGTAAAACAATTAGCAAATAAATATCTAAGATATGCATATGTGGCTTAGGATTATTTTATTACATATTATGACCATGTCAATTATTAAAATATTAAAAATATATTTTGAAAATCCTTTATTATGTGCAAAATATCTGTGAATCATGCATGTGGAAAAATAATGTTGTGACACATTAATTTTAATCGTTATTGTTATTGTAATTAATTAGAGTTAGTTTGTATAAGGATATATAAAAAAAAGTATTATCTATACTTTATTGTGGGTAATGGTTAGATGGATTAAAAGAAACTGGTAAGAAACTATTTTGAAAAATCATTCTATGAAGTTATGTGATGAAAAGCACTTTATTTAGAGTTAATTTTGTGGAAATGTTGATATAATAAAAAACCAGATATTATTTGAGTTCAGATTTTAATTCTACAAAACAAACTATTTCAAAATGAATAGTGAGAATAAAAGTTTAAAGGCAGGAATGTCTAATTCTATCAGTAGAGATAATATTAATAAAGAGAAGATAGTGTAAAAGAAAGTTGTAAAAGAAGAGGTAATAATGCTTAAAAAAGAGAATAGTGAAGAGGTACCACCGATGTGGATGAGAGAATGGATGAAAAATCTTAACGAAAATATGAATAAATATAGAGATGAAATGAATTCTTTTCACAAAAATGTGAATAAATATAGTGTGAAAATAAGCTCTATTTTAAAGGATAGTAAAATTTTTAGAAAAGATGTAGAAGAAAGTAGTAGAATTTTTAATGAAGAAGAAAATAAATCTTATAAAGAAAAACTTTGTAAACCAATTGAAGTGGTTAATAAAAATGTTGAAGATGAAATGTCATCTGTTGAAATAGTTAGTCAAGACGTTAAAGTAGTAGATGATAATTTCAAAAATAAATTAGAGAAAAATAATAAATCATGGACAGATTTAGTAAATGTGAAAGGTTTGAAAAATGTAGAATTGATTAAGGGGATTTTTAAATCAGTTGATGAAAAGATAAAAAAGCGTCAAGAATCTATTAAAATGATTAATAAAATTACAGATGTGAATGTGGAGATACAGAAAAAAGATCATAGTTGGGTAGAAATGAAGTTAGATTTTCAAACTATGATAAAAGAAGTAATGGCAAAAGAGGTAGACTCTGAACAACGAATCAAAAGGAGAGATGAAACAATATTAGAAATTCGGAGATATTATCAAGTGTTAGAGGAATGTAAAATGGAGATAAAGAAAAATAGGGAATTACGAGAGACATCACTAAAACAGTTAGGGAAAGATTCGAAATTTCAAAATTCTGTTAAAGAAATTGTAGTGAATGTTTCTGATAAATTAAAAGAAGACTTGATTTGTCAAAGTCAGCATAATAAAAGTGAAGAATTTGTTGAAGTAGTTAATGAAAACAATAAATTAGATGATGAAATACTAGAAGAGTCCAAAGAATCTTTTAAATTAATTAGAGAAAATAAATGAGTTGATAGATCTTTAAAAATAAAATTAAATCCATTGGATGAAAAATATCTAGAGTTATTAGATAAGGAATTACAAAAGATTACCAATACTGGTAATAAATTCAAGAATAAAATGCAAGATATAATTCAGAAATCTAATATTAGTTAAGAAAATATTAATCTAAAATTTGATATTTGCAAAGAAATAGTATTGAAAAGAATTAAAGATACAATGCCTAATATAAATTATATAAGATTAGAAATTGATCAGAATAGAGATATAGGCAAAGCCAAAATAAAACTTACATTTAGAAGTAAGGAGAAAATTAAGATAGATTTTCTTAAGGAGATACTTAATCACAACAAAAATGCGAGGAAGATTAAAGTGAAATTTAAAGAATTAAGTAGGGAAAAGATTAAGATAAGTTATCTTAGTGAAGCTATTGATTACATAAGAGATATAGGGAAAGCGAAAGTAAAATTTAAAGGAATAAATGAAAAGGTATTTAATTTAAATATAGGTAGAAAGATTATTGATGTAGAAAAAGAGATCGGAAAGGCCAAGATAAACCTTAAAAAGCTAGATAATGATCCCACTAATATAGATTTTCTGAGGGATAGTGTAAATAAAGAAAGAGATATCGGAAAGGCCAAAGTTAAACTTAAAATTGTAAAAGAAAGAATAAATAATATTGATTTCCTTAGAGATAACATTGATAAGGAGAAGAATACAGGAAAGGCTAAGGTGAAACTGAAGTGTAGAAAGCAAAGGAATTTTAAGACAAATTTTCTTAGAGAAAATGTTGATAAAGAGAAGAGTATAGGAAAGCCCAAGGTAAAAATTAAGAGTATAAAACAAAAGAGTTTTAAAGTAAATTTTCTTAGGAAAAATTTTGATAGAGAAAAGAGTACAGGAAAGCCCAAGGTGAAACTCAAAGAAACAAGTTTAAGAGAGAATTAAAGTTTAGATTTAGAAAAGAAAATACCGAATGATTAAGACAAATAATTCCTAGATAAGACGTATATTTAAAAATATATTATAACCTTATTTTTACAGAACAAATAGAAAACTTTAAAATGTAGTAACTTAATTATTTAATGAGATAGGAAGTGTATAAATTTATTTTTAGTATTACTAGTTGAGTTCTGAGTGTAATGTCCAGATATTTATAAGTTTGTGTTGAAAAACAGTATATTAGTTATATTTCCGTAGTACAGGATAGAATTTGATTATAGCAAATGATAAAGATATTAAGTATCAATGAATAGAGTAAATGATAAGATAGATGTTTAATTTAAAATTTTTATTTGAAGGGGGAAGTTATGTGCTTTTTTCTATAGGTCAGTAATAGTCCATCTCAGTCAATTACTAAAAATTTTAAATTTTAGAATATGTTCTTTTAATATGGTAATCGTATTAAGTTGATTATATCTTTAAAGTACCATTTGAGGCTAAAGCAAATACGTAGTATATAAAATTATAGCGAATCATTTAAAGGTAGTTAAGTAAAGCTTAAAATATCGTTGCATATGGTTGTAAAAGCTGGCCATATTAAATAACACAGCTATAAATATTAAAACTATATTTAAAAAGTTCGATTTTAATAGTTTAAAACTTATAGTAATAAATGTTATATTTTAAATTTATAAAGTCATATTTAATAATCTTTAAAAAATCGTATGTTTTTAAAAATAAACTTTATGATGGTGAAAATTGTATTTAATTCTATATTTTCTAAATTGTTCTTCCAAATTTTATAATTATATTATTAAATATAATAAGTGTATCAATTTTATAAATCTGGGCAGAGAAATAGATTAAAAATCGTCCGTCAAAGTTATTGATCATGTGCCTTGTATAATGCATACTTTCACACTCACTGCTTGTTTGAATTAATAACAAAGTTTGAAATATTTTAAAAGATTGCAGTATAGAATTGGATGGAATTATCACCTAGCATAAAGCAAATATTAAATATTAAGTTAACTATCGTATAACATGCTTAAATGATGTAATAAAGACGAATACAGTTAATAAAAAAATTAAATATTTTGTTTAAATAAAACTAGATAAATGGAATATTAAGAATGGAATAGGTTATTAAAATTGTTTTAAAAGTTATTTTAAATGTTTAAATAATTTTAATAAAATAATAATTGATCCAAAAGTAATATTTTAAATAATATTTTGAGTTATTACGTCATAAATTTTTATTTTATAGATTTAATTCTGTAAAAAATTGCAAATATGTAAATTTGTTCTCAAGCTAAAAGTAAGAATCAACCAATCAAATGAGGTATTCTTACAGACTGTAAATACGAATTGCATGGGGGTATCAGAGGAGATTTAATAATGTATTGAAAGCAGAGAAAGGTATATTAGCAGCTATCAAAGAGATAGTATTTTAAAATTTTTATTTTAGTCAATTTTTAATACTTTCTTATAGTTTTATTTGCAAAAAACTAATTGATATTTTTAAAAGTATTTTGCAAAAGAGAGTTTTAAAAAAATAATATATTTGGGAACTTTGTGAAAATGATTTTCTAGTTTTTTAAAGTACTTACCAGGATTATTTTATCTGAAATTTGATCTAAACTTTGCAATGAAAAGATGGATATACTGTGGAATGAAATGGCTATAAATTCTAATAATATAAAAATGTTTTTGGAATATTTTGATACAGCTTTATTAATGCTTCACCAGAGAACTATTCTAGTGCATAAAAATTATAGTACGGACATTATAGTGATACAATGGAAATCTATTTGCCATCTAAAAAAAAAAAAAAATCAATTGAAACTTATGATTTATAAGCTTATTCAAGATTTTTTTTAAAAAAAAAATAGTAATAAGACAATTATATCTTATGAATCGTTTTATATAATATTATATCCAAAGGAGTAAAATGTTATATCCTTTCTGAAGGTAACATTTTTAAAAATATTTTCAAGAACTAAAGAAAGAACCTAGGGGAATATGTTATAGAAGCATTTTTTGATATTAAAACCTCCAGTCTTAGAATTGTTTAAAATGTATTTAGAAAACATTTGTTTAAAAGTACTTGAAGTTTTTTAAAAAGGTGATATATAAAAAAAAAATATCAAACAAAAGTTTAAATGTATTAAGGAAGAAACTTATATAAAAAAAAATGAACACATAGTTGAATAAAAAATGGATTCATGAAAATATTGTAAAAAAGTTTACCGAATATTTTTAAAGTTAAGCTAGATGGAGTGATGCATCGGATACGCTGCAGAGAATATTGGCAGAGAATATTGAAGAAATTTCACAGGATTAATTAATATAATGATTTAATAATTATCATCCTAAATACTAAAACCAAGGATTATTTTTTATAATTTTACTAAATGGATTAATAATTATTTTTATTTTTAAACTTTAAAGCGGTTGTAGGGGAACATTTAGGAAACTCTAGAGAAAGTAATACACATTTTTTGAGACTTGTCATGAACTGTTGTCAAGTAAAAAAATTGGTGGAAGAAATACGTAATTATAGTTATGAATTTTTACTAACTTAGCGTAATTGTAAATCTTCTATATTTTTTTTATAATATTAGGAAAACATAAAACATTAATTTATTAATATTAGAATTTTATATTATCATAATTTAATAATTTTTTATAAGAATATTTTAAAATAAAGTGTATGAATGTATATTTCTTTATGTTTGCAATGATCGGTGTCTAGTGGATGAAGAAGCCTACTGAATATGATGACCAGATAAAGGTTATTTTGGTAATAGTAATGACTATTAATAATTTATAATGTATATTTTTGTTTTCTTTAGATCATCTATGAATCATAAGAATGAAGTGTAAAAGTTTTTAATTATAAATGTAAACGCATTTTTCATATAACATTTTAAAAACATTATGAGAATAGGTTAATTTGGAAATATGCATACAACAATTTTATATTAATGATATAATCCAACATAATAACAAATAGTTATGTGATTCTTTTAAAATTTTTATGTTAGGATATTCAAATATTGTCTGATTAGATTATATATGATTAAGCATACAGAATGATGATGTGGACAAACTTTTCTTGTGGAACAGTGGGATTGTTTAATTATCAATGAATTTTATTTATTGTTTTGTAAATGCAGATAGTTATTTATCGATGTAAGGTGTGGAAAATCTTGAAAAATAATGTTGAGATAGTGGCTTGGAAGTACTATGGTTAGCAAGAAACCAAGATGATGTTTTAGAAAATAGGATATGATAAGGAATAAAAATAATACTTAGTATTTATGTGGATATCAGCATAGTTAACAAAGCCCTATGACTGGTACACATTTTATTTGGACAGTGTTTTATATTTCTTTAAATATTTGATGTTCTAATAAAGCTGAAGAAATAGCTTTAACATCATTCATGTATTAGAGGATATTAGACAGGTAAAGGTCATACCCTCTATATCTAGTTAATGCACTGTGCCATGTTTTTGAGATATATTATGAGTGATACTCTAGCTTTCTTCCTTAAATCCTATGCATCTATTTCACTATCTTTAATTCATGTAACTGCGTCGTTCAGTAAGATATTTTGAAAAGAAATGATAAATAATTTAGAACTTAGGTTATGCTATCGTTTTTGTATAAGATTGGTTTATTTGCTTATAAGGAACAGAATTTTATAACTTAAAATTGAAGGTCCAAAGTATCCTAAGGAAAGGAAAGAATCATAGAATATATTTTTGAATTTATTTCGGAAATGAATAGAGTATCTAAACAAAGACATTTTCTTTAAAATGTTAATTATTTTAAATGCTTTATTATTATTATTTTTTTAAGAGAAAAATAAGTATTGCATATTTTTAAAATACAATAATATACAATAAATGTAGGGAATATGCATAGTATATTTTTTGTTTATTGAATAACAGAAATATATTGATTATTACACTTATATCATATTAAAGAAAGGCTAAATAAGAATATATTATGATTAGTAAACATCGTTTGATAAAACACTAAAATCTAGTACTGAATTTTGGATGAATACTTTATGTAACATCTTTGACTTTGCAAGATGAAATTTTTTTTTAATATTTTGAGAAATCCATACTCATTATAAAGTTAATTTTGATTTCTGTAGAATTTTTTTCTATGGATGTTTTAAAAATAAGATAGTTTAATAATATTAAGGATGAAATATTTTGCTAACAAAATAAGTAAATATATTTGTAATAATTAACCATAATGAGAAACCAAATGGTAACATTTTATTTTGTCTTAAGTCTAAATAAAGATATAACTAAACTATATTTTTTTTTAACTCAGTAGATAAAATGTAAAGTAGAAGATAAGGATATCCATTGTAAATAGTGTACATAAATTGTTTATTTTATTTGTTGTTGTTAATAAACTTTGTTAAAATTTTTCAAAATTTTTGTGTCTTGATTGTTTATTTCTCCACTTCACTGCATGAAATCACGATATAGTCATAACAATTGAAACAAACATATACTTTTGCACAAAATGATAAATAGAGAATTATTTAAGAATTTAAATATTTTATTGGTATTCTTTTAATTAAATAATCATAATTTTATATTATTTTATTGGTCATAAATAAGTTATCGCAATAATATACTGAATTATATGCTATCAGTTGCCACACATCCTTTGTTTATCAGATTATCATATGCTACCACATATTTATTATATTATTACATGAAGATAAAAGATAATATAAAATTATTTTATTATTTTATTATGGTAATAAAAATATAATGAAAAGAAAAGATATTCAGAATTAGTTAAACAATGAAGAATATTATTATTATTATTATTATTATTATTATTATTATTATTATTATTATTATTATTATTATTATTATTATTATTATTATTATTATTATTATTATTATTATTATTATTATTATTATTATTATTATTATTATTATTATTATTATTATTATTATTATTATTTATTATTATTAGTTTCAGTGTAGTAGATTATGACATAAAATCCCTTCTCATATTTTACTACTGTATTTTTATTAACTTAGAGTAAACTTTATGAACCTGAGATTTTATTGAGCTATATTATTATAAATAGAAGATTAAAATGTAATTATTAACTTAATCTTAGTGAGTAGAAGTTATTAAAGTCGTAAGAATACTATGAGTTTGTTATTTGAAATAGTAATAAGGGGGGATAGTGTTCTTATGCCATTGAGATAGTATCCTTGGGATATTGGCTCAATGTAATCTATCTTGTCACCTGTATTTTCACTTCAAGTCTCATGAAAATATTAAATATTTATTTAATTTATTTTTATAAACTGTACCTTATTTGTATTTTAAATTTGAGCTAGTGAAACATTTTAATTTTAATGCTGAATATCTTATTTATTAATTATTAACTGAGTTAGAACCCATTTTATTTCATATCATATATTATCTGGAAGTGAAGATGCACAAGACCAGGTTAGAATATATATATTGAACCAGATGGGAGAAAATTGCTATGATTATTTAATTTAAAACCTCGATCTTAACTCTGGCTTCATTCTCACTATTGCAGCAGACTGGATTTTCAAGCAGAGAAGTATAATACCACAGGTAGATGAAACCAACAGCACCTATAATCAGACTAAGGCTATACAAAATATAATCTATGGCCACATTTCCAGGCTATAGAACTTTTCAGATTTTAGATTTAAATGCCTGCCATCCAAAGGATTTTTATTTGTTTTGAGGTAAGATCTCAGGTACCAGATAACCTTAGATTATAGTCAGCATGGCTGGATGACAGATATAAAATCTATTGCTTGATATATTTAAAGCTAGCTCTTTTATTTAATAGTGGGGGGGGGAGACGAATTTAATACACTTGCTCAATACTTATAATTAACTATAACTTAACTTATTAGTGATGCAGTTATAAGAAAGAGAACTGATCAAATAATAATTCAATAAAACAAATAATTTATTTAAACACACTTCTAACTAAAACACCTTATAATAAATCACATTATAAATTTAAATATATACACATATATTAAGATATACTATAATAAGAATTCATGAAGCAACTTAAAGTTTTACACATATTAAAGTATTTTATGATGAAATTTAAATATATGTACAAACATTAAAATATAAAACCATGTAATAATTTATGGAAGCAATTTAAATATTACTGTGGCTGAGGTTATTAACGTTTTTGTTCAAACAATATTCAAGTCTTTAATTTGTAATGATAAACTTTAAAGTTACCTATGATTTTTGTGGATAGCACATTACATTTCTAGAGACACAATTCCTTGTTTTCTCCTGCTTTGTTGATCACCAACCAGTTGGCCTTTCTTTTTTCATAGAAGGTTTGGCTTTTTAATGACTTTCTAGGTTTCCATGAAGGAGAGAGATTTTCTGTATTTTTTCAGATCATGAGGTGAACATCACTTCTAGATGGAAAACATCTGATGTTACAAAGGATTGAGGGCTGGCCACACACTTCAGTCACTGTCTAGCACTGCATAGTGTGAGGTAGCTCTTCAGTGAATATAAATATATATGCTTGCATGTTGGATACAATAATGACCCTCAACATCTCTTTTTTTGATGGTTTTTATATGACAGCAATATTGGATAATAACAAATATAGGCTATATAATAAAACAGTAATATATTGTTGTAATCACAATGAATAAATCCCTCAGCCCTTTTATATGCTTCTTCCTTCTTATTTTCTAGATATCATTCTCTGATATAATTTAATTATTTGATATTTCTTTAATGAATTTTCTGTTATGTTTTAATCTAAATTCTTGCTTAGATTAATCTAACATTTTGATACGATACAGTCCTGAATCCTTTTTTTTGTCTCTTTAATTAATGCAATGAGAGTTATTATTTCTTTTCTTTTATTTATTAACCAAGTAATCTATAAGTGGATTTACGTTTAAAAACTTTCTTTTTACATGTTACATTTTAGTTCAATTTTAATTTTTACAGCTTTTTTCTTTTATTATTATTTAAATTTATAAAAAGAGAGAGATAGTTTCAACTTCTTACTTATAGTTAATACCCCACCTTCCTATTTCTATTTAATATTAAAACTTTACATTACATGGTAGGATGATGCTACACTTTATTTTTGGCAAGTTGTGTTTAAAAAGAAATTTTTTAAAACATTTTATAACTTATATTTTCCATTTATTAAAACATAATTCTTTCTTTTAAAATTAATTTAATCATTTACTAATAAATGATTTCCGATGTAATGCAGAATATATATGTTCTCAAGCCACACATTTATTAGCAGTATAATATATAATGATATTCTTATTCATATCTGTATTTCTTCAAAGTTATATATGTAATCTTAAATTGAATATTAATAAATACAATAACCTAAAAATATATAAAGTACAACTTTAAAAAAAATGTTTATCCACTCTGGAGCACTTTCGACTATCCTTGTAGTCTTTGTCAACTAACATTTTGAAAGGCTATTCTCACAATTCCATGATTTTTATGTTTTCTTCCTGTCTGATTATTAAGTCATGCTTATATTTATATATTAACATGGCTTTCTTTATTTTTCTTTTATTGTTGTTTCTTTCAATTTGTAATATTTTTACATTATTATAATCCAAATTAAATCCATATATACATAACCCATAATGGTCATAAAAAACCAATACTGAAACATTATTGTTTCCATTACAATTTTGTTTCGTTTTTGAACCCTTATTAATAACAGCAAGTGTTCTTTAGTTCTTTTCTCCAATGAACACCTTGATTCCTTTATATATGTACTGCTACACTTACATCTTCATTTATAAATGATAAAACAAAAATATTAAAATATATTCAAATGACTTATTAAATGTTGGATATGATTATCATCTTATATATTATACTATTAAAAATTTTAATAGGAAATATAAAAATAAAAATATTAATAATAAGATTGATTCTACTGCTAATAAAAATATGAAAATCAATACCAAATATTTTAAATGAATAAGTGAATTTTATAAGAGAAATTTATAAAGATATATATAATATTGCGTTTTATGCATGTCCTGGATTAAACAAACTAATTAATAATTCAAAAAATAAAACATTATTTTAAAATAAAAATGGCATCATTTATAAATGGTGATGTAAGTGTGGCAGTGTATATATAGGGGAATCAAAATATACATTGGAGAAAAGAACTAAATAATACTTGCTGTTATTAAGAATGGTTCAAAAAATGAAACAAAATTGTAATGGTAATGTGTCGGCATCGGTTTTGGTTTTAATTTGAATAACAATAATATAAAAATATTGAAAATTGAACAAAACGATGATAAAAGGAAAATAAAGAAAGCTATGTTAATATATAAATATAAGCAAGACTTAATAAAGAGACAGGCAGCAAATGTAAAAATCACAGAATTATGGGAAGGTCATCCTTTGAAAGTGTTAGTTGACAAGGACTATGAAAATAGCTGAAAGTGCTCCTAATTGGATAAAATTTTTTTCACATTGTACTTTATATATATATATATATATATATATATAGGTTATTGTATTTATTAATATTTAATTACAGAATTACACACATGCATATATATATATATATATATATATATATATATATATATATATATCATCATCAACCATTATCAATCCACTGCAGGATGAAGGTCTCTCCAAGTTTAATCCATCTTCTCCGATCTTTAGCTTCTCTTTGCCACAACACCCCTGCACATTTTCTTATTTCATCCATACATCTCACATGTGGTCTCTTTCTGGGTCTTTTACAATCTCTTGGAATCCAGTTTAAAATTTCAATTGTCCATCTATTATCATTTCTTCTAGCAATATGTCCAGCCCAACTTCATTTCAATCTTTTAATTTTTTCAATAAGGTCAGTAACACCTGTTTGTTGTCTTACCCATACATTGTGTTTTTGATCTCTTCTTGTTACTCCCAACATACATCTCTCCATACTCCTTTGAGTGGTCTGAAGTCTCTGTATTGCTCTTCTATTAAGTGTCCAAGTCTCAGATCCATAAGTAAGAACTGGTAAAACACATTTGTTAAAAAACATCCTTTTCAAACACATAGGCATATTTCCTTTTAGTATCAAGTTATTTCTACCAAAAGCACTCCAACCAAGTTTAATTCTATGATTAATTTCCTCCATTATGTTTTCATCTGTATTAATAATCTGACCAAGGTATTTGTAACTGTTAACTTCTTCTAATTCTTCATAATCAATCTTTATTTTCATATTTTGAGCAAATCGATTAAACATTATTTTAGTCTTTTTAACATTTATCTTTAGTCCTACTTTTCTACTTTCATCTGCTAACTCCTGCAACAATTCCTGCAGTTCTGAAGCATTATTTGCAAAAACAACTACATCATCTGCAAAATCTAAATGACTTAAATACTCTCCATTTACTTTCATTCCTTTAGTTTCCCATTTTAATCCACAAAATACTTCTTGCAGCACTTCTGTAAAAAGTTTTGGTGATATGGAGTCACCTTGTCTTACACCTTTCTCAATGTTGATTTTTTCAGTATCATTATGTAATCTAATTGTTGCTGTTGCATTTTTATAAATATTTTTTACAAAATGACAATAACCTGGATCTATACCTTGATGATCCAATGCTTTAATCACTGAAAAAATGTGTATAGAATTGAATGCCTTTTCATAATATACAAATCCAAAACATAATTCTATGACTTCTCTTAATACCTGGATATGATCTATTGTACTAAAACCACTTTTAAATCCAGCTTGTTCTCTTGGTTGGTGGAAATCCAATGTTCTCTGTAGACAAGTTGTAATTATATTGGTAAAAATTTTATATAAAACTGATAAAAGGCTGATAGGTCTGTAATTTCTAATATCTTCTTTATCACCTTTTTAAAATATTAATATTATTACTGCATTCTTCCAATCTTCCGGTACATCTTTATCATTTAGACATTTGGTATATAACTTTGCTAAAATTGTTTTTATTTCTTCACCTGCTACTTTTAATATATCAATTATAATTCCATCATTTCCTGGAGCCTTTCCTTTCTTCATACATTCAATTGCATGTCTCACTTCTTCATTTAAAATTCTGGGCAATTCGGAAGATGTAATAGATATAGGAGGTACTTGTTCTTTATTATTATATAATTATTGATAAAAATCTTCTACCAATTTCATGATGTCATCTCTCTTTTTAGTAATAATTTCATCTTTTTTTCTTATTGCAGATATAAATTTTCTACCAATACCAAAATGTTGTTTAACATTCTTGAGACTTTTATTTTCTTCTACAGCTTTCCTTGCTATTTCACAGTTATACTTTCTTATATCATTTTCAACTCTTTTCCGTACCATTTTACAAAATTTGAGATATTCAATTCTTTTTAATACATCACTTTTGTATATCTTCATATTCCTACTTTCCTTCATAAATTCTCTAGCCTCAGTAGAAATTTTATTAGTCAATTGCTGCTTTTTTCTACCAGCTATCTTTGTTGCAGTTTTTAAAAGTGTATCAGTTATTTTCATATTAATTTCATTCAAATCTGAATCATGTTCAAAATCTCCTAACACTTGAAACCTATTTGTAAGTTCTAATTTAAATTCATTAGAATGTTTCTGAAGATTAGAAATATCAACTGTAAATATTGTTTTTCATAATAATTTTTGTCTCTCTAGTTTTACATTAACATGTAAAATACACCTTACTAATTGATGATCACTTCCTGTGTTAAATTTATTAAGAACATTACAATCTTAAAATATGTATTTCCTGTTAGTCAAAATATAATCCAATTCTGCTGTACCTTCATTTGGATGCTTCCATGTCCATTTCCTTTTAACATTTTTCTCAAAAAATGAATTCATAATATAAAGTTTTTCTTTTTCTGCAAACTCCACAAGTCTATGTCCTCTCTCATTTCTATTACCAAAACCAAAATTACCTACAGCAATTTCATCTTTCATGTGTCTACCAATTCTAGCATTAAAGTCTCCCATAACAATTTAAAATGTTGTTTACTCTGATCAAAAGCCTTTTGTACATCCATATAAAAATCTTCTACTACTTCATCACTATGAGAACTTGTTGGGGCATAAACCTGAATTATCTGCATTTGGTATCTGCTATTAAGTTGTATAACTAATCTTGCAACTCTGTCTGATACACCATCAATCTCCACAATATTGTTCTTCCACTTTTTATTTATAATGAATCCTACTACACTTGTATTTCCAATATGTGTGCTTTTATAATAGAGTATATGTCCAGTTTTTAAATCAATTGTTTCTTCACCTTTTCTTCTAACATCACAAAGTCCAATAATGTCCCATTTAATATAAGACAGTTCTTCTAATTTTTGTAATCTTCCTTCACTTGAAAGTGATCTGCAGTTGTAAGTACCTAAATAAAAAGTCGTCATCAAATGGCAGTCTGGGTCCACAATCTGGGGATTCTTAGCACCCTCCGCCTTTGGTCACCAAACTGCTGCCTTGGTTGGTGACTTTACAGCCTCCTGGGAATAAGGGACATGCTTTATTTTTGTCTGTCATAATTGTATATATGTATTGGAAAAATATTTATCATTTACACAAATATTCATTCTGCCTTATCAGGCACTGATTAGAAGACCATGGTGTTTCTTGTTCTTAAACTCAGAGGTAAAAAGCCAATAAACTCACCACACTGGCTAATGCATGTTGGTGAGCAGCCCATCCATGTTCGTATACTATATGAATAATCACATAGTAATAACAGCTGCAATGACAAGAATGTATGGAGTGGACATTAGGAAATTTGCCCTGCTCGGTTTCTTTAAGGCCTCCAAGAGGAATCAAAGGGTCTCCTTTCAGTTAATAGCAAACTCCTTTCTGCAGCCTATATATATATATATATATAGGCTGCATAAATATATATATATAATCTATTTCCATTATATATATATATATATATATATATATATAATGGAAATAGATTACTTATGTTATTTGCTATCACATAGATATTACTAATTAATATATAAAATATCAATACAATAATTATAAAGTTTGGTTGCTTGCAAGTTGATTAATATTATTACACTTATTAAAGTACAATTTATACTTGAATTATTTTAATGAATACTGTACTAGCTATTTGTTCAACCTCTTGCCCCATGAATGAGTGAAAGAAAGTTGATAAAAACTAATATCCTCATTAAAGTTTTTCACTGAAAGATTTATAATAATACAAACATTAATAAGTTGAGTAACTTTGTTTTTGATTTTATATTAGTCTACTTTTTAAATTCAGTTTTTACATTTGTTTAATGATTAAATATTTTAATACAATATTTTTAAGAGTTGTGATTAATATATGATTTAATTAAGTATCTACTGATAATGTGTTTTTACCATTTTAAGCAAAAATATATTTAATAAATAGAAATAATACTATTGCTTGTTTTAAAATAACTATTCTTTCACTTCTTTCTCTTATTTTTTTATTCAAATACAGAGTTTTTGTATTTCTAATACTTATTTCTTTAATTTTTTAATTATTCACATTTCAGTTACACAAAAACAATATTTCTATGAAAATGGAGTCACTTCTTTCATAGTTCTAATTTCACAAATCTACATCTTAATTTACGAGCATTATAAAATTCTGTTTATTTATTACAATTTTTATTATAAATATGTTTTAATGTCATCTATCATTTTTTTAACATTTTAATTTTAAATATTGTAAATACTATCTTATTCTGTAATTTCTTTCTCAGTTCCTAATCTTGAACATTAGTTTTAGTTGCATTTATATTAACCCTAAATTTCTAATAATTTTATTCATTCTATCTAAATTACTAAGTTCAATCTCATTTTCTACAAGTATTGATATAATATCAGTAAATTAGTATGTAGAACCCCTTCCTACATTCAGGAAACTATGTTCAGGTTGTGCAGGGCACAAAAGCTCTTCACTACAGAGATGCCGAGACACCAAGATAATTTATTAAATTTATATATTAATAAAATTGTTTATAGTTTTTGAATCAATTTATCATCATTATATATATATATATATATATATATATATATATATATATATATATATATATATATATATATATATATATATATATATATATATATATATATATATATATATATATATATATATAAAAAAATAAAATTTGAAAACATTATTTGCCATTTAAAATTTATATCTCATAAACTATATCCCAATTTAAATATTGTATGGGTCACCATTTATTATTTTTGAAGTTCAGATATGAACCTTCCAGTATCTAGTGAACTGGAGACTTAGAATATTTGATAAGAATAAGTTCATAACCTATTATTTATAATGAAAGAGAGAGTAAGCAGAAAGTTTTACATTGCAAAATAGGTTATGGTCTAAGAAGTGTTAAATAAGCAATCAATTTTTCAAATTTAAAATTTGACTGATTATATGCATATATAGTTATACTAGTAATATAAAAGTAACTATATATAAAGTTCAAAGTTATTTAATTTTTTTTTTTAAAATATCATCAAAGTAAATATTTTGTAATAGTTAGGTTTTCTAAAAAGTGACATTTTAAAACATTATAAAGTAAATTTTGAAATTTATTGCTCTATTAAGAAATGAAATTTTATATTTATTTTTATAAAATTAAGTTCAGTTGAAAAGAAAATATTTGCATAATTATCACATAACAAGTATTTATATCTTTTAATAATCAAAATAAAATTTTATAAATGCATTATATATGTATTAAAAAAGATTAATATTCAAAAATATTCTCTGATATTTAAAAATTAGTAGAGAAGATAGATGTCACTAAAATTTGATGCATTTGATATTTAAAAATATTATCATTTTATGTATTAATCAGTACAAAACAACTACATTTATAACATTTTTATTCACAAAAATTGTAAGAATGCAATAACATTACAAAGTCCTCAATCATAAAATGCATGCTTCATAGAGTTGAAACTAAACAAAATAAAAACGGTTCATAAAATACAGTCAGCAAAAAAGTGAAAGCTCGTTTAAAAACTATGAGTTAATATAATCATAATATGAATTTACATATAGTATCATTTTATGTACTACAGTATATTTAATAACTTAAATCATTATCCTTATAATAAAATTAGAGGCTATTAAAGTACAATAAATTACAGATACATTGTATCACCTGAGTCTTCAATTAGTGCTTAAATAAAATATAAAGTCTACAATTAAAAAAAATTAAATATTCAATAAAAAAAATAATGTAAATAAAAATTTAGTGAAAGTTGATCCAGGTAAAATAAACTTGTGACTTCTGACTGCATTTATATATACTAGAATTTTAATATTATAGAGTCAATAAATATTTAAAGAACTATATATATATATATATATATATATTCTATATATATAAAAGGTATATATATATATATAATATATATATATATATATATATATTAAAAGGTAACAAACTATTATAAACATTCCTTAAATCTGTAAAAGAATTTTCGGTTAATGTCTTACACTGGCCTCAACTACCATTAAATTAAAAAAAAAAAAACACCAAGCTTTGTTTTTTTTTTTTAATTTAATGGCAGTTGAGACAAGTTTAAGATATTAACTAAAAGTACTTCTGCGGATTTAAGGATTGTTTATAATAGTTTGTTACTGTTAAATTTATTATAATTACAACTCAGATCTCCTTCATGAAGGAACGAGCTCAGATAAAGAAAAGTATAAATTATAAATGATAAAAAATTAAATATAACCTCTCTTTAATTTAAATTCTTTGAACTTTATTTTCCTTTAAATATGAACTATAGACTTTCTTTCCTGATCAAACCTGAACTTTATTTTTTATAAACTCTGCAATTTTAAAGTCTTATCTAAAATTTAAACTAAACTTTTTAAAATATGTATTATATTTTTTTATGTTTATGCTCAGTATAAGGTCTGTTTGTAATAGGGCAGCAGTTTGCTATTGCAAATAAATTTAAAGATAAAAGCAAATACGGATCATTATTTGTGCATTATTAGATTCTAAAAATAGGTCAAATCTAATATTTGATGTAAAAATAAGTTGAATACAATGTGTAATTTTAAAATGAGTTAAATACCCTAAACTAAATATTTCTTTTTGTTTGTAATAAATTAAATTAGTAAATTGACTTAAATTTAAGTTGGGTGTAGATGGCTGCTTAAACTCATTTAAGTATATGTTAATTTAAAGGGGTTTGATTTTGGACTATTTGTTTCATAGTTGTGTCAATGCTGGTGGAGGGATATATGGATGTTTATATCAATGTAATGTGAAGTATGTTAGCATACAGGGCAATGTGACCAACTGAATGCATGACCCCAAAGAGGTAGTCATGGTGTTGAAATGGATGTGGAGTACTTCCCATGTCATTGACCCCTTTCAGCTCTATGGATAGGGACTATAAGTCAGCAAGATAGAGCGCTCTCCCATCCATATGTAGTGTTTTCTCTTTATTATTTTATATGCATGATTCCTTCACCAGACAGATGTACATTCCTATACATAATGAGCTTGGATTGAAAAATGTGATGTTTTCAATTTTAGACACATAGTGTTGTAGTTATGTAGAGATAAAAGGTGGCTGTTGGCAAGTTGCATTAGGTCCTAAGATTTAGATATAGTGCTCTCACATCCAAGGCTCCTCACTGATGAAAGACACAAACTAGAAACTAATCTGGGGATAATGGATGAGTAGGCACTAGATAGGGATTTTATGCACAAACCTTCTTGCATCCATTGATTACTGTGCTTGCATTGAGTGGCACTAATCATCTGGGTTGTCTATGGTTCTGATATCTGAGAAAAAATCTTAAGTTTTTTGAAAATAACTTCACTTTCATCTTGTATGAATGCAGTTCATTAGTATGACAAAAGATCTGATACAGATGTATCATAAGGACTCATTCAATTCATATAAAAGTTTTTATTAATTTTCTGTATTTGTTCATTTGTTATAATTTATCTAGTTAAAGCATTTTCTTATTGAAGTAAATTTATATTTTAAATTTCTAATAAAACTTGAATTACTGTGTTAATTTTTTTACTCAATATTAATATCAGATATAATAATACATGATAAAATAAAATACTAGAAGTGTACAATTTTTGTAATCCCTACATATAAATAAGTAATTAACAGCCATTTCTAGTTTACTGCATGCTTAGAAAATAACAATAATACTGTAAGCTAGATATAACTGCTATTCATTTATATGATGGTATATTAAAAATTATAAAGTGAATCTGAGTCTATACATGAGAAAGGTTTCGCAAAATAAACATTTTAAATAGTCAATGTTAAATGCTATTAATAATCATTATTAAATGTGCATTTAATAAAAAACACAATAGAAAGTTTCTCTGGGTGAAGAGTATCTGTTATTTTTTAACCCTGACAAATCATTATTTACAGCATTTAGCATTGATAATAGTATTTCATCATTAAATTATGTTTATTTGGATATTATATATGTCTTTTTATCACAAGGTTATTTTTAAACTGAATATGATTTTTTTTCCTGCAAAATTGATTCTAATGTTGTTGGTTGTATCTGTTTAAATATCACTTGAATTGCAGTGTACTTTAATAACATTAAAAATGATTGATATATACAAGATTTGATCTTAATTATAAGACTGTAAAATGAAAGAAGTTATTTTTCAATCGAAATTTGAATATCCATGTTAAGGACATTTTCTAATTATTCATTTATTAATGTTATATATAGAGCTTGCAAAACATATAACATTTGTAAACACAAGCTTTATTAAATTAAGTCATGTGACATCTGACTTGATTTTTTTTTTTGTAAATTTATAATTATTCATTTTTATAGACTTTTAAATGATATTTTTTGCCGCATTTAATAATGTCTGTCATATTATTTTTTTAATAGCGTTTCATCATCATGTATTATACATTATTTATATGAATAATATATACATTTTATATATGTGTGTGGAAAATATAAAATGATTTTATACAGGAATTTACATCTTACATGAAGTTTAAATGCTATAGTTCAAATATTTTTTCAACATTATCCTTTTTTTCTTTTTCACAAAGATCTTTAAAAATGTAAAACTCAAGCTCTATTTCCTGTGACTAAAGCTTTATGGAGAGTGAAACAGAAGGATAGAATAAATTTTGATTCTTTCAAGCTAGATAATGCTGGTATGAAAAGCAAAGAAAATAAAGAAATGGATATTCAAAAGATTAAACTCAAACTTTCTTTTGAAGCACAAATGATCAGCTTGAAATTGTTTTACTTTGATCATATTACAGTATTTAAAAATCTAGTTTATAATGATCAAAAAAGTTTAAAGTTCGAAGTAAGATGATATCTACAAAACGATGGAAATCATCATCAAATTAATGCATTTGTCATTTAAAAGCCTGAATACCAAGAAGATGGAATTGTTACAGAAAAATGCTATTCATAATACAGTTAGAAGCTGAAGGTGATTTAGCTGCATGAAATAATAACAAGTAACCGGAGTAAAGATATATGTATTTTGGTTAGACAATGCAAAAAATAAAGTTGTATTGCTAATAATTTTTTATTAACACCATTTAAATTAAAAGTATCATTAAATACATATGTTTAAAAATACAAAAGTTTGTAATAAAAAATTAATATATATATACAGTGAAATTTAAATTAAAAATATTTTTTGTCATATCTAAGTTTACGTTTATAAACATTTACACGGCAATTTCCGAAGAACGGCTCACTAGCATAACAACAATGCAAACATTAACTGGAGGCTGTAGGCTATCGTGGGATATAAATGCAGGTAATAAATTGTTGATATTTCAAAGTAATCAGATGATATCATTTGATATTTAAAATAATATAAAACAAAAAGGCCAGTTATAAATAAACAATCTGATATATTAAAAATAAACAATCTGATATATCAAATACACATGAATAATATATAACGAACAACATTTCTTGTATGTATATAGTATTAATTTTTATGAATATATAAACATAAATTTAAATCCACATACCAAATTATATACATTTATATGTATGTAAAAGGAAGACAATATAACAATGTATAAAAAACTATTAAAATAAATATGATACTAATGTGTTAAAAGAATCAGTGCTTTCTTAATGTATTTTTTAATACGTTGTTATGGTGTCTTCATCTTATACATAAAAATGGCAGAGGTTTAATATATTCATATGTCTATATGTTTCATGGAATGAATAAATAGTATGTAAAAAATTTACTTCAAGAAAAGTTTATAATACTATTTTGTAAATAGAAAAAAAATATAGTATAAGCAATTGGCAAGCTATTCTACTGATATTTATCAGTATTACTACTTGAATAAATATCTTATTGTATAGACACATTAATACATCATGCATATATATATATATATATATATATATATATATGTATATATATATATATATATATATATAATTAGTTAATTATAATATATATTGGATTTAATTCGTAATATATTATGATTTTAATTAAGCATGAAGGCTGTGGTGATGTATTTTTATAAAATAATCAGTTTTTGCCACTTACAGTAGGTTCCTGCCTAATAGGATAGTGGTGAGTATGGTTGTTCAAGAGCCAAAGACACCAAAATGTATCAGTCCTGAACTGAGTTCAGACCCATATGACTATATAAGCTATTGATCTTAAATTGAAAATATTATTGTGTTTTCAATTTCATTCTCATAGTTTTGTAGTTAAGTAGAGATAAAAGGTGGCTGCTGGAGGGTTGCATTAAATCCTAAGATCTAGGTGCAGCGCTCTCAGATCCCAGGCTCCTCACTGATGAAGGCCACAAGCCAGAAACTAGTCTGGGGATATTGGATGAGTATGCATTAGATAGGGATTTTATTCACAAGCCTTCTAGCACCCATTGATTACTCTGGTTGGCCCAGGGTGGCACTACTGGATGGAGAGAGTTTTGCCTTGTTTAATAACAATTATATGCTAGTATAAGAGGTGGTGATCATGTGATGTTAAAATTTAATATTGGCATACTACTAATTATGAGATAGGTCTTAAACACATTATTATATTTCATGTTATAACTCATAATCCTGACATACTAATATATTAAATATTTAGTGGTGAATATTGCTAAATAGCACATGCATTGATTTATAGATGATCCTGTATATAGTTTAGAGAGAGAACCAGTTACAAGTCATTTTTTCATTGTGATATTAACATATGCATCCAACAACCACTTTCATTTTAGTACTATCTTGTGATTTTCTGTTTACTATTACTCCAGCTAGCAGTAGATGGATGTAGACTAGAGTTATAGATTATGTGCAGATGATTATGCTGTGAGTATTGTAGTGCTTCATTAGATATATTCATTTTTGACAAAGGATTAATGTTGCCTGTAGAAACTGATTAAAATATATAATCTTTGGCTTAGTATCATATCTATAAAGATATACAACTTTACAAGAAAGTTATTTGGATTCAGATTTTTGAAGTATTTGCAACATTTCAGTTATTAAATTTGGAATAGTACAAATAAAGAAAGGGGCATGCTAGATATATATGTGCACTGATAAAAGGCCAATATGTAAACTAGGGATTACAACAGATAAACTAAAATAAAATAAGAGATAATTTTTTATATTAAATGCTTTTATGTATCATGCATTAAAAAGATAAAATTGTTTATTCAACCACAAGTGGAATTTCTAGATTTAATTTGAAGTATGGGGGGGGGTAGAAAAATTAATTAAGCAATTTCTAAAAATCTAAAACTATCAATTGTAGTTGAAGAAACAATTTTATTTTATCTTTTTAGTGCATGGTAAATAAAAGTGTTTAATATATATATATATATATATATATAAACATGTAACAATAGTGGAAAGTGGAAATACATATATATATATATATATATATATTGTTTTCCACTTTCTGGTATTGGTACAGTAAATAAAAATGTAAAACTTTATTGTACTTTAAATCAATTTTGTACTTATGTTTGATGTACTCTGCTATAAATTAATATGTATATCCCTTATGTATATATCATAATTATATATGTGTGTAATAAAATATTAAGTAACTTACTTTTCTGTTGAAAATTGTTTGGCATTTTTCTTATTTGAAAAAAAAAAAATTTTTAAAGCATAAGAAAACTATATGCTAATATTCTTATTTTAAGTGGAATCAAAAAAATCACATGCATTATTTAAAACACTGAATTTTTAAGAACAATTTTTAAATTTGATATCAAAATATTCAATACCTCATACACTCTTCCATATCTACGAAACTAGATTCTACTTAAAATATTATTGGGTCCTGACACTTTGGTAGTGATTTAAAAAATTACACAAAGTTTCAACAAATAATATTGAATTTAAATCTATTACACTCAATTTTAAGATGTTATTAAAAGTTTAAATGGAAAGAAAAAAATATCTATACTATCTTCTTGAGAGTCTTACTTAAAACCTATCAAAGTTCTAGGAACAATTTTTTTCAATTTGATATTAAAATATTCAAAATTTTCCTACCCTCTGTTCCATATCTAAGAAACTAGGTAACCTACCAAAAATATTAGAGTCCCATATTGCTTTGCCTGGTATTTCTTGTATACCAAATTTGAAACAATTCTATTGACTTTAAATCTATTAAACCTTGACTTTGATACTGTATTCTAATTTCAATAATAAAAGTTATTACAAAACTTTACAAACATATCAACAAACAAACAGATATATTATTGGTTATAATGCACTCTAAGTCTTTAACTGTAAATTGCTAACTAACTCTTAAACTATTTTTTACCAATTCCCATATTTTTGATCATTTGACAATTTTCCCATTTATACTTTTTTTTTTTACTAAATAACTTACTTTTAGAAGATTTATAATTAAGTAAGCATTCAAATTTATCAAAGATTTTCTTGAAGTATCAGCTCAAAAAATTAACCTCTCTATTTTATTATATTTAAAATAACCTATTAAAAAATAATCTGTATAAGAATTTAAAGTTCATATGCTGCCTACTTTATATTATAAAAATGAAATGTCCAAATTACTTATTCCCTTTCATCATAACACATATAAAACTCCTTAAATTATATATATATATATATATAATTTTCATTAAAATTATATTTATTATTTAATCGATATGCACATTCTGGATTATTAAAACAAAAAAAAAAATACAAAACAAGTGTATGTATCCATTAAATACAAATAAATTAATTTCCAAATGGGTTTTATAATTTTGAAAAATAAAACACAGTTACTCATAGAATAAATATTATACATATAAAGACTCATTCTCATATTTCTGTATGATATTATACTTACATTCAATATGATTACAGAAACGCTTAATCTCTATGTGTATTTAATAAACTAACTTAGATAACGTTATGTTTGCATTAAATATTTTCACATTTAATTTTTGTCATGTATTTCTATATTTGATTCATTATTATAATGCAAAACATTAAAATAAAATGCTGCATATTGCTTTATTAAAACTGCAAATATCAATGTTTACATGGATAAATATGTATTTTAAAAAATATAATGAAAAAGATACATCAGCTATAATAATGCTTGGGTTTATACCAGTTGAACATATTTTTAAAGTGATATCTAATTTATATACATATATTTTTAAACCAATAATTTATTAGCATGATATATATATATGTGTGTGTGTGTGCGCGCGCGCGCGCGTTTGTGTGTAATTAATGGAAGTAATCCATTTTTTCTCAAGCTATGAATAAATAAAATTATATGTTAGAAAACCATAAAATAAGTTATAAAGATTAAAATGGACTTCTAACACTAAGAAAAAAATTCGTAAATTAATTAGATTTAAACCTATGAAGATTGTAAACATTTATAAAGCCCTTTGCAATCTAAAGCTTTGTAAAACATAGTTCAAATTTCTATTGGTACATTAATTGACGAATCAGAAAGCATTTTTATTCTGAAACAGAATGTTATGCAAATATGCTTTATTATTAATGAACAAACATTAAAAAATACTCCAAGAAGTTTAAGGACGTTGAGTAAAAACATGAACATTGATTTCACACACTCAATTATTTTTACTGTAGAGTTATAAAGAAGTAGTGATATAAAGAAATTAAAAAGCACTATATTATTTCTCATAGAAAAGATTAGTAGATAAAAATATTTTAATATAGCATTTAAAGTGACTCCACAAAGTACTGATCATTTAGATAACAATGAAATAAGAGTTGATTAGATGATATGGATGAATGGTGAAAGTATGTGCATTCTGAAGTTTATAGTAAACATTTTGAATTTAATAAGTTTTTACTATACATGTAAAAAGTAGTGTGAAAAAAAAACAAAGAGTCTTAGATATGTTAACTTCAAAAATATTGAACTCTTAAGGAATTTGATTCATGAGGTTATTCTACCTGATCTTAATGATGCTTCTATTGTTTTAATTTTTTTTAAGTGTCATAGCATCGGCCGGGACGTGAACCCGCAACCCAGGCAACTTCCTGCTAGTGCAAGTCAGTTGTGCTGACCTCTCAACCACCAATGCAAGACAATATTGTTTCAATTTTTAAAATTAAAAGAAATAGATAAGATTGCTAAAAATATTATATAACATTACTATTCATTAAAGCAAAGTACTTTCAAAAATTTTGTTGAAAAGATTGCTTCAATCATAGTCAAATATTATTTTTTGGGATTCTAAATTAAAGTGCTCTAATGATTTTATTTTTTCAATTAAAAAGATGGTTTACCGAATAATATTTTGAATGTAACATTTAAAGTCTTTGGTTTAATAATTAATGTTAAATAAAATTTTAAATTCTTAATCAATCAATGCAGAATAAAAACTTCTCAATTACTTTTATCTTGAATAGTTAACACCTTGACAATGTAAATCAGTTTAAATATCTTGGTAATCTCATAAACAGAAAGATGGACTTAGATACTGAGGTATGTTTTTGCTGCTGCATTTAATAAGTTAAAAAGATAAAATATTTCATCACATGGAAACAATTAATACAACTATGTTAAATCTATATAAAACTTTTATTTTAGATAATTTATTATATGAAAGTGAGATTTGAACTTCCTAGTGATACAATAACAATGTTTCATTTGAGAATGTTTTGCAAAATTTTAATAATAGAATGGCAAAATCATAAAGTCAATCAAAATGTTCCTAGATTTTTCAGATACGACATTATGGAGTCGAGTATTGTAAAATCACATTTTCATTGTATAGAGCTTCATTTTCATGGGAGAGACATATTTCATTTACATTATAATGATTGCTTTAAAGATATGTTTAAAAAGTGCCATATTGATTGTATCCATTAGAAGGATATGGCAGAGACTAGAAATAGATTGCAGAGCAGCATTTACACATGGTATTAAGTATTTCAAAAAGAAAGATTTTGTATAGCAGAAATTAAAAGATAATACATATATAATAATATTACAAATTGATGTATGTATTTCTTCAAAATAACATATATAAATTTATAAATAAATATTAAAAATACAGTACTTAAAAGTTTATAAAATATATCTATAAACGTCACTTAGAAGCACTTTCAACTATCTTTGTAGTTTTTGTCATCTAATACTTTGAAAGTTGACATCATGGAATTATGGAAAATTTGACCTTTCAAAGTATTAATTGACAAAAACTACAAAGATAGTTGAAAGCACTCCTAAGTGACATTTATAGATATATTTTTTATAAACTTTTAAGTACTGTATTTTCTAATATTTATTTATAAATTTGTATATATGTATATGATGAAAATCAGTCCTCTGGTTGAAATATTATATTATTTCTTGGATTTATGTCTTTTTTTGTTTATATATATAAAGAAGAGAACTATATAGCAGTGTGTTTGTTTATATGTGGACATATCTGTGTTTCAAAGATTGGTGTGTATAATCATTGCAAAACTCTTTTCAAGTGCAGTTATTTTTTTCTGTAGATGTCATATGTACATATGTAAGCTATTTTAATTAACATAACTTACATTATATATATATATATATATATATAATGTAAGAGATCGGATGTTAATTAAAAGAGCTATTAGCATGCTCATAATATATATATATATATATATATATCTTATATATTATAATGAGCATGCTAATAGCTCTAACAAGCTTTACCAAATATCTCTATCATCAGACCAGTTTTTAGCTCTGATTGTCAACAGCGAGGTGCTAGAATATTCAGGCATTAGGTTTAAAAATACCAAGTCAAGTCCCAGCATTTATCCAATAGTTAATTATTAAATAAAAAATCTGAAATTTTCAAACATTCATATGTCTTCAAATCCAGCTATCTCACTTAAATAGCCATATGAAACCTGAACTAAGTTCAGATCCACAATATTTAATAGCTTTAGCAATATAAAATGGTCAAAGCTCAAGAGCAAAACAATAGTTTCAAGGAAATCATGTCATATATCATGTGACTTAATTTAATAAACTTATACTACATGTGTTATATAATGAGTATGCTAAGAACTCTTAACAAGCTTTTCTGAATATCCCTATCCTCAGATCAGTTTGTAGCTCTGGCTATTATTAGGGATGCACTAGGGATATTCAGGCATTAGATTTAAAAATACCAGATTAATACCCAGCATTTATCTAATAGTTAACTATTAAGTAGACAACCATATGACTTCAAACCGAGATATCTAACTTAAATAGATATAAAGGACTGAACTAAGTTCAGATAAACTATATATTAATATCTTTAGCAATATAAAATTGCAAAAGTGATGTTTGGAAAAGATTGCTAAGAGCTATTGTCATGCTCCTTATATAACATTTGTAGTACAAGCTTATTAAATTAAGTCATGAGATGTATGATTTGATTTCCTGGCAATATATATATATATATATTGTAACGAGCACAGACATTCGTTACATTGGTTTTTTTTATATATATTATTAAACAAGTTAAAATAAAAAGTTCGCATTTAAAAACTTTCTTTAAAAATTGAAATTAAAATATCGTCTTAAACTCTTATATATTAAGTCGCACAGATAATAAAAATTATTAAAATAAAATTTTTATTAAAGAAAAAGGTATTTTTAAAACTAAATTTTAAAAAGATTTGGAGATAAAATTATATCTCTAAATCTGTCTTTAAATATATTTTTGATTTGGAAAACAGGGTAATTAATTAGAAATGGAAATGATTGTTAATTAGTTAAATGTAAACCAGCCTTGAGCATTTAAATGAAATAACTAGTCAGATAGGAAAACAATAGAAACGGATTAGCCAATGAAAGAAATCCATTTGGGAAATCGGACCTCAGCGAAAGGATCATTACATCCATGACGCAATGTTAATTCAATTCTTTGACAAAAATATAAAAAGGACAAGTTTTGGAAAGCATAGGTTAGTGACTGGAAATTGATTGATTATTGACGATGTAACAGCTAGGTGTTAGCGCTGGGGGGATTGAAAAAGACGCACAGCTTCAATCCTTTCAGTTCTGCTAAGAAAGAGAAAAAAATGGGCCATCGTTTATACAATGAGGACCAACTACACGAAAAACAAAATCTCCAAAGGATAAATAAATAAATCAACCGGATACTAATCTTCGGACGACGTGGGAATTCACGTTTAAATGGCCAGGAATATAATAGGATGAACTATTTCAATAACCGTAAGAACTTTAAAATTTATGAACAGTAAATTAAAAACTTTTCATATTTAAAATGATTTTAATATTATTCTATCTGACCAACAATATTTATTAATTGGTTATAATTTTATTTAATGTATTTAATTTGTAAAATCATTTCCATTTATTTATTTAATTTTGTTCTTTAAGTTGTTATGATTTCTGTTTTCCGTTAAATAAATTATAAAAAAAATGTTAAACTTGAGTCGGGCGTGAATGGCTATATCGATTTGTAAAGATAATTAAGGGAGGGTAATCTTGGGTTGTTCATTTCGTGGTTGAATTGGTTCAATGGATTGGATATATTTATGTAATTAGTAGGTGTATCATGAGATCCGCTATGGGCAGGATTATAAAATACGCCACACACCCTCTGTTTGCCTATGGATGGGTTTGTAAGTCGGCAGAAGACCGCAGCCCATTCCTATGGAGTTTTTAGTTTATTGATCTACTTGCCCACAGATGTCACATTCCTGTGGGTGGAGAGTCAATGTCGTTTTTCTTTCTTCATATTGTTCAGATGTACATTCCTGACAATATATTTGTGTTGTCGTATCATGCTACATTGAATACATGAATGTATCAGATGGATTGGCGCCGGTTGATTGCGAAATGTGTTGCCTAGGGTTAAATAGGGATAGAATATTTTATTTTCGAATGCAAATCTATATAGTATATTCAGGCTCGATCCTATAAAACTATTAAATTTAAGTTGTTTATAGATGCTTGCATAGATTGGCTATCGGTTAAATATGTTTGCGTGTTCATATTTGATCAAAATATATAGACATTTGACAAATACTGATACCTTATGGTGAGTATCTAAAAGGTATTTATTCGGATGTCTTTTAAGTTATTGGTGACGATGCAGGTATCTTACGATGAATACTAGAGGGTTTCTTATATTTCCCTCTGCAATTGTCAGTAATCAATAACTTTGTATTTTGATCGTTTATGTTTACTTTGAAATGTTTTTGACCGTTGAAATCTATGTAACCGATCTATAGCAACATATTAAACAGGTTAATATAATCCCATCTATGCGAACTTGATTAAAAATGTAAACTTATAATATAATAGTAACTCAATGTAAATTAAAGTAAAATCAAAGGTAAAAATAATGTTAAATGTTTAAATGTAAATCACTAAAATAATTTTAAACCTTATATATATGTGCATAAATAAATGTTTGTATGTTAATTACTGGCAGTGGCTTATTTTATTCCTTTTTTTTATATATACTCTTAGATTATCTTATTAAATCTCTGCTATTCCACTGAGCTAGTGACATGGGCTAACGACCGGAATCAAAATTTAAAAAAAAAGAAAAAAAAATATATTTTTTTTTCTGACTCACGTATCTGCCTACTTTATAAATTTTTCTAGGTTCAAATGCCTAGATGGCGCCCCGTAGTGCAGTTGACGTGAAGTCGCTTTCTCCAGATCGTTACAACTGGCGCCCAACGTGGGGCCGATCTTTAATAAACCACAAATACCCTGAGCAAATTTTGTCAAAATGAAATAAATGTTTTATCTGCTTACATAAGTCGGATATTTTTAAATTTTATAAAAGCACTGCCAGGAAGAAATTGCGCATATATATTAAATACGAGAAAGTATAAAATAATTTTAAAACTAATTTTTGTAAATTAAAAAGAAAATCAAAAGGTTGCATTGGATATGTCTTTTTTTTGTTAATATATATTTATGCGTTAACATGTATAGGCGCACAGCCACGGAAGTTTATGATCGAAATGTGGTACCTTACGATGAGTACCGTTGGGAATTTATGTCAGTGTAATCCTATTTATGCATTTCAATCAGTCATAAATAAGTTGGTGGTAGTTATAATTGTGCTGCAAATATACACGTATAAATCCATTATCTTGGAACATATTTATCTCAATGCAACCTTCCTAAATAAGTTAAATAATTTGTTTGTCATGCCGTAAGTAGAAATCAAATGGATAAAATAAAATAGAATTCTCGGGGGGAGGGGTGTTAACGTAAATGGTCCTTAGGTAGGCGATGGTCAACATTTTCTTTTTCTTTTTGTATATAGTATTTTGTAAAATTATTAACTGAATGTTTGTAAATTTTGTTAATACCGTAATTACTAACCCTAAGTAAAATATTTTTTTTTTTGATTATTTTTTTTTTAAGTAACTTTACTGATATGTAATGAGCACAGACGTTCGTTACATTGTTTTTTTTTATATATATTATTAAACAAGTTAAAATAAAAAGTTCGCATTTAAAAACTTTCTTTAAAAATTGAAATTAAAATATCGTCTTAAACTCTTATATATTAAGTCGCACAGATAATAAAAATTATTAAAATAAAATTTTTATTAAAGAAAAAGGTATTTTTAAAACTAAATTTTAAAAAGATTTGGAGATAAAATTATATCTCTAAATCTGTCTTTAAATATATTTTTGATTTGGAAAACAGGGTAATTAATTAGAAATGGAAATGATTGTTAATTAGTTAAATGTAAACCAGCCTTGAGCATTTAAATAAAATAACTAGTCAGATAGGAAAACAATAGAAACGGATTAGCCAATGAAAGAAATCCATTTGGGAAATCGGACCTCAGCGAAAGGATCATTACATCCATGACGCAATGTTAATTCAATTCTTTGACAAAAATATAAAAAGGACAAGTTTTGGAAAGCATAGGTTAGTGACTGGAAATTGATTGATTATTGACGATGTAACAGCTAGGTGTTAGCGCTGGGGGGATTGAAAAAGACGCACAGCTTCAATCCTTTCAGTTCTGCTAAGAAAGAGAAAAAAATGGGCCATCGTTTATACAATGAGGACCAACTACACGAAAAACAAAATCTCCAAAGGATAAATAAATAAATCAACCGGATACTAATCTTTGGACGACGTGGGAATTCACGTTTAAACGGCCAGGAATATAATAGGATGAACTATTTCAATAACCGTAAGAACTTTAAAATTTATGAACAGTAAATTAAAAACTTTTCATATTTAAAATGATTTTAATATTATTCTATCTGACCAACAATATTTATTAATTGGTTATAATTTTATTTAATGTATTTAATTTGTAAAATCATTTCCATTTATTTATTTAATTTTGTTCTTTAAGTTGTTATGATTTCTGTTTTCCGTTAAATAAATTATAAAAAAAATGTTAAACTTGAGTCGGGCGTGAATGGCTGTATCGATTTGTAAAGATAATTAAGGGAGGGTAATCTTGGGTTGTTCATTTCGTGGTTGAATTGGTTCAATGGATTGGATATATTTATGTAATTAGTAGGTGTATCATGAGATCCGCTACGGGCAGGATTATAAAATACGCCACACACCCTCTGTTTGCCTATGGATGGGTTTGTAAGTCGGCAGAAGACCGCAGCCCATTCCTATGGAGTTTTTAGTTTATTGATCTACTTGCCCACAGATGTCACATTCCTGTGGGTGGAGAGTCAATGTCGTTTTTCTTTCTTCATATTGTTCAGATGTACATTCCTGACAATATATTTGTGTTGTCGTATCATGCTACATTGAATACATGAATGTATCAGATGGATTGGCGCCGGTTGATTGCGAAATGTGTTGCCTAGGGTTAAATAGGGATAGAATATTTTATTTTCGAATGCAAATCTATATAGTATATTCAGGCTCGATCCTATAAAACTATTAAATTTAAGTTGTTTATAGACGCTTGCATAGATTGGCTATCGGTTAAATATGTTTGCGTGTTCATATTTGATCAAAATATATAGACATTCGACAAATACTGATACCTTATGGTGAGTATCTAAAAGGTATTTATTCGGATGTCTTTTAAGTTATTGGTGACGATGCAGGTATCTTACGATGAATACTAGAGGGTTTCTTATATTTCCCTCTGCAATTGTCAGTAATCAATAACTTTGTATTTTGATCGTTTATGTTTACTTTGAAATGTTTTTGACCGTTGAAATCTATGTAACCGATCTATAGCAACATATTAAACAGGTTAATATAATCCCATCTATGCGAACTTGATTAAAAATGTAAACTTATAATATAATAGTAACTCAATGTAAATTAAAGTAAAATCAAAGGTAAAAATAATGTTAAATGTTTAAATGTAAATCACTAAAATAATTTTAAACCTTATATATATGTGCATAAATAAATGTTTGTATGTTAATTACTGGCAGTGGCTTATTTTATTCCTTTTTTTTATATATACTCTTAGATTATCTTATTAAATCTCTGCTATTCCACTGAGCTAGTGACATGGGCTAACGACCGGAATCAAAATTTAAAAAAAAAGAAAAAAAAAATATATTTTTTTTTCTGACTCACGTATCTGCCTACTTTATAAATTTTTCTAGGTTCAAATGCCTAGATGGCGCCCCGTAGTGCAGTTGACGTGAAGTCGCTTTCTCCGGATCGTTACAATATATATATATATAAATACATAATTTGCGGGTTCATCCATGTTAAAAACTTTTAATATTAATATACTGACATTTCGACTTGATCACACAAACCATCCACAGAGTTATAAAAGGTATAAAGATGGTTGTAGAGGTGCTACAATCACTGATTTGAATAAAATGTTAAAATTCCACCAATAGCAAAAAATGTTAAATTTAGGAATGTTTTTTAAAAAAATCTTTCCAAATAGGAGGAAGTTTGCATGTATCATCTCACTTATTGATACAATCTGGCCTTTTAAGCATCTCAATGGCTTCTCTAATTTTGCATTGGTAGAGATTATCACATCTGGATATTATCCTGGTATTACAAAAATCAATTTTATGACCTGAATCTATAGTATGGAGTGAGAGTGCTGATGATGATGAGTGTTGTTTAACTGCATTAGCATGCTCATCTCTCCTAACACTGATGCGACTATTACTCATACCTATGTAAAAAGCTTTACAATTTTTACATGAGATTTGATAGACACCATGAGATTCAAGAAGGATTGAATCCTTAGGCTTGCTTATTATATTGCTGATCTTTTGATGAGCAGAAAATGCTGTATCTATATTATAGCATTTTAATATATGCTCAATATTGTCTGTAGTTCCTTTTACATATGGAACACAAATCCTAATATCTGATTTATCATCTTTTTGTTTCCTATTTTGTCTATTTTGGGCTTGAAATAAGGCTTTTTTTTATAAATTGGTAATTATAACTATTTGCTAATAAAACACTATTAATATAATTTATTTCTTTTTTCAGATGTGTCTCATCTGAAAGGTTAATTGCTCTATTTAAAGGAGTTTTGGCTACAGAAACTATCTGAGTTGGGTGATGATGAGAATGGAAATGCAAAAATCTGTCTGTGTGTGTATCCTTTCTGTAAATAGAAAAAGATAAACTATTTGGTGTTCTGGTGACTAGAACATCAAGAAAAGGGAGCTTTCCATCAGACTCTGTCTCCATTGTAAATTTAATATGAGGATGCATATTATTTAAATGTAAGAAAAAATCATCTAATTTATTTTTTCCATGTTGCCATATGAACGAAAGTGTCATCTATGTATCTGAGCCAAATGAGAGGTTTTAAAGATGATGATTCTAAAGCACAAGTTTCTATATACTCCATGAATAAATCAGCTATTACTCCTGAGATCGGTGAGCCCATAGGAGGACCAAACACTTGTCTGTAATGCTGTCCATTGTATACAAAATATGTATTTAAGGGACAATGTTTAATTAAAGCAATAATATGGTCTGGTAAATTGCAACGTTGTGAGATTATATTTAAAGCTTCATCAATTGAAATGTTTGTAAACAAAGACACGACATCAAAACTGACCAGAATGTCATTAGCATTAATTTTTAAACTTTTTAAAACAGAAATAAAATGAAGAGAGTTTTTAATATATGATTTAATAGATGGGATTGTAGGTTTAATGAAATCTGATAAGTATCTGGCTAAAATATGAGTTGGAGAACCTATTGCAAAATTGAAAAATCTTGTGTCTGTCCAAAATTTTATGGACTTCCAAAAATTCACAAACCAGATACCTCCCTTCATCCAATAGTAAGTGCAATAGGTTCTCCAACTCATATTTCAGCCAGATACTTATCGGATTTCATTAAACCTACAATCCCATCTATTAAATCATATATTAAAAACTCTCTTCATTTTATTTCTGTTTTAAAAAGTTTAAAAACTAATGCTAATGACATTCTGATCAGTTTTGATGTTGTGTCTTTGTTTACAAACATTCCAATTGATGAAGCTTTAAATATAATCTCACAACATTGCAATTTACCAGACCATATTATTGCTTTAATTAAACATTGTCTCTTAAATACATATTTTGTATACAATGGACAGCATTACAGACAAGTTTTTGGTACTCCTATGGGCTCGCCTATCTCAGGAGTAATAGCTGATTTATTCATGGAATATATAGAAACTCGTGCTTTAGAATCATCATCTTTAAAACCTCTAATTTGGCTCAGATAAATAGATGACACTTTTGTCATATGGCAACATGGAAAAAATAAATTAGATGATTTTTTCTTACATTTAAATAATATGCATTTTCATATTAAATTTACAATGGAGACAGATTCTGATGGAAAACTCCCTTTTCTTGATGTTCTAGTCACCAGAACACAAAATAGTTTATCTTTTTCTATTTACAAAAAAGATACACACAGAGACAGATTTTTGCATTTCCATTCTCGTCATCACCCAACTCAAATAATTTCTGTAGCCAAAACTCTTTTAAATAGAGCAATTAACCTTTCAGATGAGACACATCTGAAAGAAGAAATAAATCATATTAATAGTGTTTTATTAGCAAATAGTTATAATTACAAATTTATAAAAAAAAGCCTTATTTCAAGTCCAAAATAGACAAAGTAGGAAACAAAAAGATGATAAATCAGCTATTAGGATTTGTGTTCCATAGGTAAAAAGAACTACAGACAGTCTCGGGCATATATTAAAATGCTATAATATAGATACAGCATTTTCTGCTCATCAAAAGATCAGCAATATAATAAGCAAGCCTAAGGATTCAATCCCTCTTGAATCTCAAGGTGTCTATCAAATCTCATGTAAAAATTGTAAAGCTTCTTACATAGGTATGAGTAATTGTTGCATCAGTGTTAGGAGAGATGAGCATGCTAATGCAGTTAAACAACACTCATCATCAGCAGCACTCTCACTCCATACTATAGATTCAGGTCATAAAATTGATTTTTCTAGTACCAGGATCATATCCAGATGTGATAATCTCTACCAATGCAAAATTAGAGAAGCCATTGAGATACTTAAAAGGCCAGATTGTATCAATAAGCGAGATGATACATGCAAACTTCCTCCTATTTGGAAATATTTTTTTAAAAAAACATTCCTAAATTTAACATTTTTTGCTATTGGTGGAATTTTAACATTTTATTCAAATCAGTGATTGTAGTGCCTCTACAACTGTCTTTCTACCTTTTATAACTCTGTGAATGGCTTGTGTGACCAAGTCAAAACGTCAGTATATTAATATTAAAAGTTTTTAACACTGATGAACCCACAAAATATGTATTTTATATATTTAACCTGTGCAAATCTTAGTTTTAACATATATATATATAAATTTAATGGTAACATACTATTATAAACAATCCTTAAATCCGCAGAAGTACTTTTGGTTAATTTCTTAAACCTGCCTCAACTGAAAATTTAAGGATTGATTATAATAGTATGTTACCATTAAATTTATTATATATATATATATATATATATATAATATATTTATATATATATATATATATATATATATATATATATATATATACATACATACATAATGTAAAGGTTAAAGAAAAATATGATTTTATTTTTTGCCATTTAAATTGTCTTCTTATAAAATTGTGTGTAGAAATAGTATATTGTTTGGAAATAAGAAAATTGCTTGGAAAAGGGGTGTTACATTGAATAATTTATTAAATAATACAAAAGAAGTTTTTGATAGAAAGACTATTCCTGGTGTAGTATATTTTATTCCTTGTTTATTTTGTAAGATGGTTTACATAGGTCAGAGTAGTTTGAGTTTAAATGAAAGAATAAAGGTTCATAAAAGTAGAGTTAAAAATAGATATCTTAGTTCTACTTTGTATGTACATAAAAAAGATATAGTTCACATTATTGATTTTTATGAAGCTAAAGTTGTCTTCTTTGAGAGAAATGAAATCAAAAGAAGAATTAAAGAGTCTTTATTATTGAAAATTTATTATTCTGAAGCAATTAACTTATTTAAGAGTTCTTTTAATATTAAGGGTGGATGGGAAGTGAATGGATTTGTGGGTAGTTTTTAATATTATAGATATTGTGTAGTTTTTTGTAGTTCTTTACACTTGAGAAGTCTGCTTGTAGCAGTGAAACCTTAGGTTGTGTTTTTTTATATTATTTTTATGCTGGTCTGGTTTAATTTTGATTTGGGGTAGTTTTGATTATATATATATATATATATATATATATATATATATATATATATATATATATATATATATATATATATATATATATATATATATATATATATATATTATTTTTAAGCAAATTAAAAATGGAGTTTGCTGTTAACTGAAAAGAGACACTTTGATTCCTCTTGGAGATCTTAAAGGAACTAAGCAGAGCAAATTTCTGAATGTCCACTCCATGTTCTTGTCAGTGCAGCTGATATTATTAGGTGATTATTTATATACTATATGAACATAGATGGGCTGCTCACAAACATACATTAGCCAGCATAGTGAGTTTATTGGCTTTTTATCTCTGAGTTTAAGAACAAGAAACACCATGCTCTTTTTTTTCAGTTGCCATATAAGGCAGAATGAATGTGTGTGTAAATGATTTTTTTTCTAATAGATATATACAACAGACAAAAATAAATCATGTCCCTTATTTCCAAGAGGCTGTAAAGTCACCAGCCAAGGCAATAGTTGGTGGCATAAAGTGGAGGGTCCTAAGAATTGCACAATTGTGGACACAGGTTGCTATTTGATAATGATTTTATATTTAAGTCCTTAGAAATGCAGATCATTTTCAAGTGATGGAAAATTGCAAAAAGTGGAGCATTATTGGACATTATTAGACTTTATGAAATTAAAAGAAAACATGAGACAATTGACTTAAAAATGGACACAAAGACATGGATATTGGAAATACAAATGGATTAGGATTCATTATAAATAAAATATGGAAGAACAAAATTGTGGAGATTGATGGTGTATCATACAGAATGGCAAGATTAATTATTCAACTTAATAGCAGATACAAAATGCACATAATTTAGGCTTATGCTAAACAAGTTCTTATAATAATGAAATAGCAGAAGATTTTTATATGGATATACAAAAGGCTTTTGATCAGAGTAAATCAACATTTTAAAATTGTTGTCAGTTACTTTAATGCTAGAATTGGTAAACAAATGAAAGGTGAAAGTGCTGTAGGTAAATTTCATCATGGTACTAAAAATGAGTAAAAACATACACTTGCAGAGTTTGCAGAAAAAAGAAAAACTTTATATTATGAAATCTTTTTTGAGAAAAATGTTAAAAAAATGGATAGGGAAAAATCCAAATGAAGATACGGGATTATATTTTAACTACAAGAAAATACATATTTCAAGATTGTAATGACCTTGATAAATTCATTCTTGTGATCACCAATTAGTAAAATGTAAGATACATCTTAATGCAAAACTAGAGAAACAATAAATATTAAAAAGAACAATATTTAGAGTTGATATTCCTAGTCTTCAGAAACATTTTAATGAATTTAAATTAGAACATGCAAATAGTTTTTAAGTATTTGTAGATTTTGAGCAAGATTCAAATTTAATTAAATGACATTAGTAGCAAAATAATTGATAACCTTTTAAAAACTTCAACAAATATAGGAAATGTTGCAAGAGTTATCAGATGAAAGAAGGAAAATAGGACTAAGGGTAAATGGTAAAAAGATTAAAGTAACTTTCAATGAATTGTCTCAAAAGATAAAAATAAAGATTGATTGTGATGAGTTAGAAGAAGTTAACAACTACACATACCTTGGTCAGATTATTACTGCAGATGGAAACATAATGGATGAAATTAATCATAGAATTAAAATTGTTTGAAGTGCTTTTGTTAAAAATAACTTAATATTAAAAGAAAATATGCTTATGTGTTTGAAAATGAAAGTTGTTAATAAATGTGTTTTACTAGTTCTTACTTATGAATCTGAGACTATTTAATAGAAGAGCAATACATATACTTAAAACTACTCAAAAAGCATGGAGAGATACATGTTAGGAGTAACAAAAAAGATTGAAAATACAATACATGTGTAAGAGAAGAAACATGTGTTACTGACATTATTGAAAGAATTAAAAGACTGAAATGGCATTGGTCTTGACATATTGCTAAAAGAAATGATAATAGATGGACAATTAAAATCTTAAACTGGATTCCAAGAGATTACAAAAGACCCAGAAAGAGACCACATGTAAGATGAATGGATGAAATAAAAAAAGTGTGCTGGATAATGTAGAGAAGAGAAGCTAGAGTTCGAAGAAGATACATTGAACCTGGAGAGGCCTTTATTCTGCAGTGGACTGATAATGTTTGGCGATAATGATGATGAAGTAAATTAACATCAAACAGTGAAAAGTAAAGATCTTTGTTTTCAATATATCTGTCCAGTGCCTGTTTTGCATTTATAAAATGAAATCCTAAGTTGTAAATAAGCAATACACTTTTAAATATATATATATATATTGTAATAGTAATAATAATAATAATTTTAAAAAAACTGTAAGTTCTAATTTAAAATTTATTTTATCAGCAGGTTCATGTTATATGAATAATTTAAACTCAAATTTTACTAATTCATTTAAATGTGTAAGCAATTTAAAAAGTATTATTCAATAATTTTTCAAATATATTTTACAAAAACATAAAAATAATAAATAAATAAAGTAAATAAAGTTAGAAAATTTAATGAGGATAATTATTTTATAGAAAAAAAAATTAAATATTTATATATGTGTGTGTGCTTAAAAACATTCTTAAATATTCCACTGTAGAATAAAGGCTGGATAACTAGTTAAATTATATATAAGATACCTACTTGTAGATCTTATTTAAGCTTGCTTAAAAATTCTAGATTATTTAAATTTATACCGTATAAATGATTTTATATTGTTCAATAACATTATATATATATATATGTGTGTGTGTGTGTGAAACAGAACAAATATAAAGTATTATTAGCAACATATGCTTTTAGAGTAGTACATCTTATTTATGGCAATCGCTATTAAATAAACAAAATTTTAGAGCATGCTCAATTTCATACTGCTACATTTCCGACTCAAAATATTATTAAAATTAGCAATGCATGGTGATTCATTAATTTTTCTCTACCTATCATTTAATTCTGAGATTAACCTACACGACCATAATCTTTGTCACGTCAAAAAAGAGAATTAAGTTGAAAACTAGATTTAGATTTTTTTTTTTTTTTTGACAAATCTGGTACCTAAGACAAGGAGACAAATTAGACTTAGTTTAAATGCAGTAAATGGCTGAGAAATCGCGTCTTTCACATTTAATAAAGTGTACAATTTTATTTTTATCAACCTGATTTATTTTATTATTAATATTATTTATTAATTTATTTAAATACAAAGAATGTCAATCCAATGTTATAGTCTTTGGAAACAACCTTTTAAATGTTGAGTTAAGTAAAAATCATAAAATTTAAATTAATGTTAAAATAAGGCAAAGAAATCCATTTAAGCACACATTTATAAATAAAATTAAATTAAAAAAACATTCTGTAAATATGGAAAAATTAATAAGCCTAATTTTGTAAGATGACTCAATTTTTTTTTTGTCTTAGCAGAGTTTAAGTTTACTGTAAACAGGTAAAAGATGCATACTTAAAATTCAAAGAATTTATAAATATATAAATTATTTTGTTTTGTTTGTATATCAAATTAATGTATATTGAACAATTATCATTACATCTGGGTCTCTTTTTACGTGGACTTATTTAACACGATTTTAAAGTTACGCGATTCGTGTTTCACCGGAAGTCGAATTCCGATAATGCGCTATTACTTTAAATAATAAATACCGCGCACTTACGTTTATTGAAAGTAATGGCACATTATTGGAATTCGATTTTCATCTTAGTAATTTCAATATTTTCAGTGCTTTTTATAATAGTAAGATTTTATGCAATAATGAAATTAAAATTATGATTTCCACATTTTATGTATACACATTAAATTTTACAAGATTATAATGTAAATTTGTTCAAACATTGTGCGTGTTAATTTTGCATTTTAAATCCCATTCTGTTTTTGCTTTTTAAAAAAGAATGTAATCAATTAATTATTAATCATTTAGTGTCTGCAAATTTATTTTTAAAAGGTGAGTAATAGCAGTAAAACGAAATTTGATTTTTAAACGGAATTGAAAATTAAAAAATTAAAGACAAAAATAAAAGTTTAGATACAGAAGAAAATGTAGAAAAAGATAATGAAACAGAAGTGGAAACTGTTCCTTTTACTGCAAAAATGATTTGAGAAGGTCTTCAACTTTTTAATCAGTTGACAAATTCTTTTCTTATAAATGACACTAATCATGAACGTGCTCTTAAATTCCAATGAGAGCTAAATGATTGTATGTCTGGATATCGCGTTCATAAACAATTAATAAAATCATCATCTCAAAGATTAATTACTAATTACGTTGTCACCAGAAAACAACACAACATGAGAGTGAAGTTGGTGCTAGTTGTATTTCCTCTTGTGAAGAATCAAAAACCAGTTTGCAAACGAACTTGTTTACCGGTAAATAGTGATAATAATTAAAATGTGTATAAAAAAATGTATGCATAAAAATACATATTGTTTTGAATAAAATTAAATATTATAGTTAAAAAATAGTTTAAAAAGTTTGCCTTGTATCAATTTTTTTCAAATTTGAAATTGTTTATTAGTCATATTTTATTTTCTCATTTTTTTTTTTTGCGCAAATTTTAAAGTAATTTTACATTGGTGCTTTGCTTTTACGCGAATTTTGAAAAATCACAGACCGCATCCCCCCTTTTTCAATGTAAGTTACATCTATTTTTGCATGATTTCGTTTGCGTGTGTTTTCTGAGGAACCTATCTATTGCATAAAATGAGACCCCGGTGTAATTACATAAAGAATACATCTGTATGCCAGATATTTATAAATTCATTTTATAGTTTACAAACTATATGACAATGGAAATATTCTTGCTTATAAAGCATGCTTTTTTTAAATTATTTTATTATTATGTGATATATACTTCAATAAATCACATGCATCACACTACTTATTTTTTTATAAGAATATTTGTAAATAAATTATTTAATAGTTTTTTATATATATTTTTCTAATATATAATAGCAATAGCATTAAGATAAAACTGCTATAGCAATCACAAAAGTAATTGTAAACAATGGAAACTATATCTTGCATTGGTGGTCGAGAGGTCAGTGCAACTGCCTTGCACTAGCAGGCAGTTGCCCGGGTTGCGGGTTCGTGTCCCGGCCAATGCTATGACACTTACAAAAAACAATGGAAATTAAACAATTAGTAATGCAATCTCCTTGTTTAATGTTTTTATGGGGTAATCTGTATTCTTAAATATTTTTTTAATATATCACTATATTTTTTTAATTTAAAAAAAGCTGTTGGCCTGTATATGAGGGTATTACATACAATATTACGTTTAAAATAATTTTAATGAATTCTTAACACTAATGAAAAGTCTATATTAGGAAAAATTTTGATTTTAAATTGTTTCATTACTTAAGTCTGTAATTGTGTTGGTGGTTTTGTATAAGAAAAGACTAGTACTTTTGGTTTAAAATTATTAGAATGTTTATTAGCTTCACATTGTCAAAATTAACAATTTCCAAAAGAAATATAAATATATAATTTGCAATTTAGAAATTTATTCCTAAATATTGCTAAGAAAAGACAATAATCTATTCATAATATGTGTTAATTAATGTGTTAATAGTGCTTTTGATGGAATAGCAAAATACTCTCAAATTGGAATGACTTCAGTGTGTATATTGCAATACAAAGAAACTTTTATGATAGATATAAATCCAAAATGCATCTACTGCATTACTATCATTTCCCTTTTATATTTTTTGAATTATTTATAATATTGGATTTGATTTAAATAGTTAATAAACATTAAATGCTGTATGTTTTTTCTGTATCATGTTTTCAATGAAATAGTTTTAAATTTATAAAAATGACTGAGTCATAAAATGACTGAATCTCATCTCTTGATAGACATATTTTATACGCTTAATATATATAGCTATTTTCAATTTTATATTGTTGTTTTATTTGTATGATAGATAAAATATTAATATTAAATATTAAATAAATAGTTTATGTCAAAATTTAAACAACATATTTAGTCTAAAAGGCTAAAGAAAAAAGTTTGTGGATAATGGAAATGATTTGCTTTGATTCCTCTTAGAGACCTTAAAGGAACCACATAGGGAAAAAGTACATTCTTATTGTTGCTGCAGTATTATTCATATAGGATATGAACATGGATGAGCTTCTCACCACCCACACTAATCAATGTAGTAAGTTGTTTGATTTTTGTTTCTGAATTTAAGATCAAGAAAAATAATTTTTCTTCTCAGTTGTCCTATATTTTTATCTGAAATGTCAGTTGATCTTTGTTGAAGTGTGTGTGGAAATGATTTTTTTTAAAAAAAATAGATATTTTCTTATCATAACATAAAAAACTAAATTGTGGTCCTTATTCCAAAGATGATGGAAGGTGCTAAGCATTCCTTAAATGCACCATTCAATGATGACCTTTTTTCTTGGATCATTCAGTTTTCTTTGATCATGAAAAAGCATGTAAATATAAATTTAAATTTTATTTTGAAAATGTGAAAATTCTTCATGAAGAGAGAAACCATAATAAAAGAAAAATTAAAGAGGCAATTTTTATAAATAGGAATAAAATGCATTTAATAAATAGACAATCTGCTAACATTAAAATATGAGATTTGTGGGATTTGAATTGATGATGTTTGCTTCAGCTTTGTTTTTTTTTTAATGTAATGGCAGTTGAGGCAAGTTTAAAAAATTAACCGAAAGTACTTCTGCAGATTTAAGGATTGTTTATAATAGTTTGTAAACCATTAAATTTATTATTTCAATTATAATTACAATTTTGATTTAATTAACAGACATTATATATATATATATATATGTCAATAGATGGCGTTCTACCAAAAACACCGTCAAGCGTAAGTTTGTTTACATAAACGTCAGAGCAAGCATTCACTATCTCTGACTTTAATTTCACTTTCAGATCATGATTTCAAGCTATTTGCTATCATCAGTGAAAGACAGGAATAAGAAACTAGATCTAAACACAAACTCTGAGCATTTATGAAACAGTTTCTATTCAGCTTGCAAGCGTGAATCTTTTAGACACGTAATGTTTTCAAACTCAGCATAGCAAACCAGGTAGCTATATGGGTCTGATATCAGTTCAGCATTACCACATAGTAGAAGCCTCTGCAATATATATCATTGCAAGAAAGACCTCAAAGGTACATTTATGAAAAACAAAAAAAAATAAGTTAAAAACTTGCTAACGCTTGTATTTATGTCAATATCAGACCCATATAGCTATCTGGTGTGTTTAGATCTAGTTTCTTATTCCTGTCTTTCACTTATGATAGCAAATAGCTTAAAATCATGATCTGAAAGTAGCAAGTTTTTAACTTTTTTTTTGTTGTTTTTCATAAATGTACTTTTGAGGTCTTTCTTGCAATGATATATATTGCAGAGGCTTCTACTATGTGGTGATGCTGAACTGATATCAGACCCATATAGCTATCTGGTTTGCTATGCTGAGTTTGAAAACATTATGTGTCTAAAAGATTCACGCTTGCAAGCTGAATAGAAACTGTTTCATAAATGCTCAGAGTTTGTGTTTAGATCTAGTTTCTTATTTCTGTCTTTCACTGATGATAGCAAATAGCTTGAAATCATGATCTGAAAGTGGAATTAAAGTTAGAGATAGTGAATGCTTGCTCTGACATTTATGTAAACAAACTTACGCTTGACGGTATTTTTGGTAGAATGCCATCTATTGACATAAATACAAGTGTTAGCAAGTTTTTAACTTGTTTTTTTGTTTTATATATATATATGGAAACTTTTATAAAAATCAAAAAATTAATTTTTAATTTTTTTTTTTTTTAAAGTCAAAGTATTTTATTCTGGATATTTACTTTTACAATAAACCCTGATCACATTCCTTAATGTAAAACAAAAGAAAATCCATTAACAAAGTAGTAATGGATTTTCTAATTAAATTAAAAATAAATTATAGGAAAGATATTTTACAGAAAAATTCCTCAAATCTAAGCATACTTAAAATAGATTTGAAACAATAAAATTAGTGGGTTTATTGGGAGAATGGATCTTAAGAAGACAATACTAAAATATTTTAGATCAACGATTATGATTGCCAGAGTCAAATGTATTCACGTTGCCAAGGGTAAATGAAAAAGGGAAATTTTTAAGAAGTACTTTGGAAAAGTATAAATAGACCAGAAGAACAATAGGAGGAATCAGTCAAGTGTTATTTAAGAAATAGCACAGCAAATCCACAACAGTTTCATTTTTAAAAATATGTGCAACAATATGACAGTGGGGTAAATGTCCATAGCCTGCCCATTTCCTGTTGTCACAAGTATGATCACCAAAATACTATGAAGCCAGAAAATTTTTTTAAATGTGTGAATTTTCGACTGCCGAACTGTGAACTCTTGAACCAAACTCAATAGCTAGCTATTTCTATGCTGAAATCATGAAAGCCAACTCCAAATTATTCATCCATTGAGGAACCTAGATTTCCAATGAAGATTCTGACAAAATTAGGAATATCTTTTAAATTGTTTTCATTTCTAACCACCTAATTTATTTTCCAAATTCCAGTTGACTATATGATTTAATATAAATGTCTTCTAAATAATTCTCCCTAACTAAATGTAAAATATTTTATTAACTAAACTTTGTAATCTTGACTTTCTATAAACTAACTTTAATGTCTCTTCTATAAAACTGTAATCTGTCTTGAATTATGCCTCTCTTACTATAAAACTTTTCTTATTAGAGTGATCTATAAAGATATTTATTACTTACCTATAAATATATTGTTTATATTTATTAATATCTGAGTTAAAATACTATTTATGTGCCAAGTTGTTCTATCTCGACAAAATTCTTATGATTAAATAATTTACTTCTTATTTCCTAGCCAACGTCTGTCGGTAAATAAATAACTCTCTCACTCCAAATGATTATTACTTGGAGTACCTATTTTTGTGGAGATGAATTAATTTTATTTTATTATATATTTCGGAAAATATTTCATGCATATATGGTTTAATTTTGGGGAAGATGCTAGGTCAAGTGTGGAACTTTTATTTTTATTATATTATTTCATGATAAAAGAATGAAATAAAAGGATGGAGGCGGAGTAGAAAGTTGCTTCTCACTAAGCAGTAAGAGAGAATTTAAAAATGTTAAATTTAAAAATGTTGGTGGGATTTTGTTTTGAAAGAAGTGACGTGTTGCTCCAAGAAATGATATTCGTAACAATATTTTTGATTATTGGTTTAGATTTGTTCTTGGTCAATCTGCCATAATATAAATATAATCTTATGTAGCTCAATATCTTTTTCATAAAATAATAATGATATTTCCAGTATTTGTATTTGCCTCGCCAGCGCTCTATTTGGTTGCCTATTTTGTCCAAGTGATTGCTAAATCATAATTATACCATGTGATAGATTCACTGGCTAAAAATGTAGGTCAGGATATGAAAGACAAAAATGGGAAGACCCAAGGTAAGCTGAGCTTAGCTAGCCTTAGTGATTCTTGTTTTTCACCTGAAATATTTTTGAGGTTTGCAAATTGTGCAAACCATTTTGTCTCTATGTCTTTTGTGTCTCTGGAATGGGGAAGTGGTATTGAGTTTGCGCCGTTTATGTCATTTTAAATGTTGGGTCTAATTATTTTCTATTGTCTTTGAGCACATCATGGCAGGTTGACGATGGTCTGATCATATTAGTTTATATTTTATTATCGTTAGCAAATTTAGTTGTGAATATCATGATCCGCTTGCATTCAAGTATGTCACTATCTTCAAAGCCATCTCTTAAAAATATGCTCAAATTATTTTTTCTCTTTAGATGATTTTACTTGTGTTAAATTTAATCAAAAACTAGTGTTTTAAAATATTTGTTGTTTTTTTTTTTTGCTTGCCCATACTTGAATTGGCATCTATCAAAGAACTTTAATCAATCTACTTGTTTAGATCGGTATATAAATTATACCACTCCCTTACAAAAGGCATAACAAGTTATATAATCAAAATTGATGTTAATAAACAGTTAAATTAATTATTGAAATATAAATAGTTATAAATATGTTTTTATTAATATATATATATATATATATATATATATATATATATATGAATTTAACCTACCTATGGTTTGTTTCAATTAATTTTACTTTCCAGTTACCATGTCTATTTAAATATTGTGCTGCTATCTGATGACTCAAGGTCACACACACACCATTCTTTTTTTTAAAAAAACTCATGTACACATGTAATTAAAATAAATGCTGGGTTTAAATGTTGGAAATAGTTGAGACTCATGTTTTACCACTGCAGCTGCTGGCCGGAGTTAAAAAAGATTAATTGCTTGCCTCGAAAATGTTGTTAATTGTTTGTTAGATTTAGAGGATGGATCAACAGGTTAGAATATTCTTGATCTTCGCTCTCGCATATGGTTGGATTTGAGGTACTTTTATCCAGACTGTAAATCATGTTGAATTAACATACAATTTCAACCAGTACAATAAATGCATATCTTCAAAATGTATATAAATCAGATTGTCCATTTTTTAGAAAGGAGGGAGCAGTATTGCTTCTGATTTATGACATTGAAATTGTTAGCTATATTCCAGGCTTCTTTGACCTTCCTCTTAGAGCCATTTCACTTTATGCATGCTCTATTGCATGATATGTGCTTAAATACATGGCCTGCATTGTTTTGTTGCTCAATGAAGATCAACTTATGTCCTGGATTATCTGTGGCTCATCTGTAAAAATATCTGTGAGAAGAAATCTGAGTAGAGAGGCTTGCATGTGATTCATCATAATATATAGTGCTGTACCCTCCTTGTGAGCATGTATTTTTTACATACTGTGGGCAAAGTTTGTTCCATATGGAGACTGTCCTTAGAATTTTTACTAATCTGTTAGTTCTAGGAGGAATGTGGTAACTTTCTTGATATGTTTGTGAACACATTTTATTGATGTTTTTGGATATTTGTGGTTATATTGAAGTGATACCCAGGATCTGCAATCTTGGGTAGGTTTGATTTCATTTTGTTATAAAATTGTTTGCCTTTTCATATGAGGTCATTTTATTTGAAACCTATGCCAGTTAATTCTTTAATGTTATTGTTCAAGGTTGGCCTGCAGCTTCAAACTTGCATATAAACACCACTAAACAATTTCTTTCTGAAAATAGCACAATATATCTAAAGGAAGACAACAGATTTGTTTTAATGAATAAAGTCTAACATTAACCTAAGCATAGTGTTAGGTTTGTGCAATTTGGCATTGGTGAACATTCATGGTGGACATGTTGCAGATGATGGGTGGTTTTTTATGGTAGATTTTTTAATATTCACCTTTAGTATAGGCTTTATTACAGTGTTTGTATAATATGTTGATAATAAATTTGTCTTTATTCTGCATTATATTATAATTCCACAGAATATTAAATTTCATTTTATGATCATTTTCTCCTGAAATTAATTTTATTCATTAAGACAAATCTCTTTGTCTTTCTTTAAATATATTGTGTTATTTTCAGAAAGAAACTGCTTATTGGTATCTATATGCATCCTCCAGTTGTGATTGATAGCATTGATGGATTTAAAATGAATAGATCTTGCAATTTGCATAATTATTTTATCTCTATTCCGGTTATCTGAGAGGCAGTCTCAATGTCAGTGCTTAGTTTCAATAATATGTTTCATGCAATTATAGCTTTTTTTATGAGAGCATGTTATGGCATATAGTTATAATTTATAGCTGTCTAAAAAAAGTTTCTTAATTTTTATAAATTAGAAATATAAATCTTGTACAATAAATTTCTTGCCACTGAAAACAGATTTGTTTAGTTTGGCATGAATTTGTTGTTGCTTCTCTTTCACAGAATTACATTGTAGAGCAGAAAATATTTACATGTTAATATATATATATATATGTCAACAGATGGCGTTCTACCAAAAACACCATCAAGCGTATGTTTACATAAACGTCAGAGTATGCATTCACTATCTCTAACTTTAATTCCACTTTCAGATCATGATTTCAAGCTATTTGCTATCATCAGTGAAAGACAGGAATTTTAGAAACTAGATCTAAACACATACTCTGAGCGTTTATGAAACAGTTTCTATTCAGCTTGCAAGCGTGAATCTTTTCATAAACGCTCAGAGTTTGTGTTTAGATCTAGTTTCTAAAATTCCGGTCTTTCACTGATGATAGCAAATAGCTTGAAATCATGATCTGAAAGTGGAATTAAAGTTAGAGATAGTGAATGCATACTCTGACGTTTATGTAAACATACGCTTGATGGTGTTTTTGGTAGAACGCCATCTGTTGACATAAATACAAGCGTTAGCAAGTTTTTAACTTGTTTTTTGTTTTTCATATATATATATCAAAGATGCAGACAAGTATTTTATATAATTCTATAATTAAAACCACTTCTTTTCTTTTCAAAAACTTTAATAATTCATTATTTTTTATTTTTTGGAAATAAATTCAATTTTGAAGTATATAAGAAAGAAAAATGAAATAGGTTTTTTTATTGTAACAATTGTTTTTTTTGGATAAAAGAAAATGTAAAAAGAGAAAGTTTTTTGAGAAGGGAGTCAAGTAAGTGTGGTGTATGTTTTGTGTTTTTAATTTAATTGATTTTAATGTATTTTATTTATTTTTAAATTTTATGGGGTTTATATGTTTTATGTTGTTTTTGATTATTTTGTGTTTTTTTTTTTTTTGCCTTTTTTTTTTGGGGGGGGGGGGGTTGGTTTTATTATGTGAAGTTTGTTTATAATGTAATATGTTTTTTCTAGATCCTTGAAAATGACTATAGAGTAAAGATAGTCGAAACGTTGGAAATAAATGGATATATATATATATATATCAAATAAAGTTTTTGAAAAGAAAAGAAGTGGTTTTAATTATAGAATTATATGCCTATATGTACTGTATATTTTTGAAAAGAAAAAAGGATTGAGTCGTGATTAGAAGCAGAAGTAAATGGATTTGACGACAAGTATTTTACTTTCTCTTAAAAAAAATAGCTATTAGGATTATTATTGATCATAAAAATAGTACAGAAATATGATTCGTTATAAACAATTCTTTGCAAATAGGGTATAATATTTTCTTCAGAAATCAATTAAGCTATCTAGAATCACAGTATGAGAAGTGATAATATTGAAGATTATTAATCATAATTTGTTATTTATATATATATATATACATATGCAGAGATTAGTTTTAATAATAATGATCACCATTATAATTATATGGTTAGTTGATCAATAGAGTCTTGTGACATTCAAACACTTTAATGGCAGATTAAGAGCACCAGTTTTATTCTGAACTGAGATTTTTATATTTTTATTTACATTATTGAGCTAAAAATTGATCCTGAAATCTTTTAGCTATAGAAGAAATGTTTACCCCTAAGCAGTGATAAAGTGAAGGTCTCAATAGTTAAAATTACTCAATCAAAGCTTAAGCAGTGACTTCTAGTGATCAAATGGCATATACTTTTCTTCAATTAATCATTTGATTATTACTGTGATAAATAATAGAAACAAATCTATTGCTCCCTGTAGTATCAAATTAAAATTTGAGTATATTTCAAATTTAAAATAAACAGTTATTGTAGCAAAATATAAATAATCTAAGCTTTAATATGGTATGTCTTTCAGTTAATTCAACAGACCCAATAACGTGATCTGTTCGATATATAAATATATCATTGGAATCCATTTGTAAAGAAGTACGATTCTCTTCAGTCTTTTGTTTCATCAGTGAAGTCAGTTGTTGCATTTTTTTTTAAAAATGCTTGAGATAATCTTGATATTCTATTGCCACTTCATAAGCCTAATTCCAAGAAGATGTCAATTTACAACTGTAAATTAAATATTTTCTCTTCCAGCAAAAAATTTTGAATATCGTTCAGGTTTGATGCAGCAATGTTTAATTTTAAAAATTAATTAATATTTGCTGTTTGAAGTTAGAAAAATGTATTTCTTAATACTTCAGGGCAATTTAAACAAATAAGTTGGTCCCTGAAACTAATGCTGCGTTATTATTACAATGAATGCGTTATTAAATTTCAGTGTCGCTTTAAATTTGCTGTATAAAAATCATGCTATTTTTTTTAATCATGCTATTTTTTTAATAATGGCTTCTGGGATAAAGTAATTGTTTAATAGAACACGCTTACATTTAAGACAGACATTTTGGAATGCTCAAAAATAATGCCAGTCTTTTATACGAGATATATGAAAGTGAACTTACTATATAGTAATTTCTCATTTTATCATTGTTTTACATTTGCTTTAAATTAAAATCTCTGTAACAAATCTCAGGGAAGAAAAGAAAAGCAATATTAAAGCTTAGTGTCAAATTTGATTTAATAAAAAAAAAAAGAAAATTGAAAAGAAAGTCAGAATGTATTAACCACAAAATAGAACATTTGATTATACTACATATTTACTAAAGCTTATGTTTTTTTACGGTAGCGTTTAACAGACTGATTATAATTTTTATGCACAGTAATTAAAATTACATTTGTAATCTTTTTATTTTCTATTAAACCTCATAATTTCTGCTTTGAACAACTTAATATTTTTTAGATAATAGAAAAATTGAAGTAATAATATCGTCAATCCCCAAGAGTGTCATTATTTCCAATGTCTGCTGTATTTATATATATATGGTAATACTTAAAATTTATATAATTTTATTATTTCAAAAAAAGTGTTTAAACATACATTACATATATGCACACATACATGTATATATATATATATGTTGAGACTATATTTGTATAAATGTCAAATTATAGAAATCACAAGACTCTTTACTATATATATATAATAGTTTTGGGGTTAAACCGGGTGTTCTGTTAGTTTTGATTAATTCCTAACGTTTAGACGAAATAGCATCCCCATTAGGGCGGATACTATTTCGTCTAAACAATGGGAATTAATCAAAACTAACGCACTCTTTAACCCCAAACCTATTTATTTCCATTTTATAACCATGAAAAAGTTACATATACTATATATATTCATAATTTATGTTGTATCATTTATATTAAAAAATTGATACAAACATTTTTCATTTCAATGCTATTTTAAATAAAAAAATTTTTTTTTGTTTTTTATACCTATAAATAAGTAAAAAATTCCTAAATTGTGAAATGATTTTCGTTTTATTTTATTATTATTTAATTTATCTTATGCATTGGACTATTTCATCAGGCAAATTTAGTAAAGGTGTAATCAAAACATATGCAATTTTTATATTTTCTTCCTAGATAATATTTATTACTGTAATATTTACAATAATTTATTAAACTGCAATTATATATATATATATATATACAAAAATTAAACAAATAGTGCTATCACTGGGATATATTTCTATATGGTGTAAGACAAATATTTGCATCAAACATTATTCTGTGAGCCATGTGAGATAAAAGTAAATAATATTTAAATTACAAATAAAGAAATATTTAAAATATTTAATCATTCTGAAAAATATTAGTGAAGAATATTCACCTATTCACCTTTCACTTAGTTTAAAAATTATCAAGGACAATAAATACCATTTACATTAGATGGTTTATGAAGTTATGGGAGACTTGAAACATCACTTTTAGGTTATTCAAACTTAAGTTTTTGGATTGGGTTATATACCTTAAAGCATTATCATAATGGAAGATTATAGTGATATCTGTAACAGTGTTGGACATCATTCATTCATGTAGGATAATGATTGCTATAAATTTATATAAATATGTTTTTCCAAAACATGTTCCATAATTAGAATAAATCTGGTTGGGATATTTTGAGATAATCAGCAATAATTAAGAGAATTGGGAGTCATAATTCACAAGACTGTATGGCATATATCCAGAAAAAAATTATTATATCTATTGTTGGTGAAATTATAATGCTTTTATATTATAGCTTTCATTTAAAAAACTATTGCTTTAAAATAAGAGTTCATTCATGTTCTTTTATGAAGTCTATAACAGATTGCTTAATATATATTGAAATTTTTATACGTATGTTCATTTCTGCACAATTTATTCTGCTGTAAAGTATGTTTTAAATTATTCATTGTCTATTAACTGTATGATGTTTTTTCTTTCATTTATACAAATTTAGTCTTTATAGTCAAGACTGTTAAAAAATGAAACATCAACATTTCAAATGCTTGTACTGGCAATAATTAAAATACTCAGACCCCTTAAATAAATGCAATATTTTTTCCCACAATAATGTTAATATCATCTTAGATATTTTTAATCATATAATCAGGGTTCTATCTTCAAAAAAAGTGTTATTATAGTATGTTTTATTTTTGGACTCTATTATATCAAAAATATAATGTTGGCATGATAGGCATATTAGTATTAAGACTTTATAAAGTAAAGGTAATCAATGACTTCAAAGCAATTAATATGCAACTGTATATCATATTCAGCAACAGTGATTAGTTGTATCAAATATATACATTTGTTCTCCATGATAGGATTCATCTGACTTTAGATCCTTGCACATCCCCACATAATTTTATACTGGATAACCTAAAGAAACAAGATTTGAATTATTAACTAAACAATTATTTAACTTGATAATTTTAGTTATTGAAAAAAAAAACTTCAAATGCTAATTCATATGGTGCCAATGCAAATTTAGAATGTCAGACTCTCAACACATCAGAATAAAAACTAAACATATATCTTTAAAAAAACATGAAAAAATGCATATGAGATTTTTTTTTTATTTTCTAAGATATAAATAACTGAATTTGGAGAAATAAATGATTGTGATACCATCTGAGCTCAAAATAGCTTAAAACGTATGGAATTTAAATTTGGTAAAAAAGCACAAGAGGTAATACAAGGTATTAAGTTTAGACAAGATGTAATACAATGTATTAGGTTTAGAGAAAATTATTGTGAGATTTCCAGATGGCAATACTGGAGCATTTTAAGATATTTGAAATTACTCTTAATGATGTATATTCTAAAGACATTACTAGTCTTAAAACATAATATAATGCTTACACTGAAATTAGTGATCAAGGGTGGGTACATGTTATGAGAAAACACAGATTCAGATAATAAATATGTGAAAAAATTTTAGAATTTTTTTTAAATTGTGATGTTTTGACTTCAAGTACACAATTCCTTTATAAAATTTGTAGTGACATAAAGAGTAATAGAAAAATAAAAACAGTATTAATTAATGATAGACAATCAATATGAATACAATTATCTTTTATTTATGAAGAAGTAGAAATAAATAAAAATCACAACTTAATAATTGAAAATATTAATCTGAAGCTTAAGAAATAAAACTCATTTTAAGAATTATAAAGAGTTAATGAAGATATTCAGTCTATAGTATAAAAATTAAAAGTCAAAATACCAATGATGTATTGTAGAAAATAGGTATTAAGTTATTCCAATAAAAAAGATTAAAAAGATTTAGTGATACAAGATGGTTAAAAAAATGAATACTGAAAAACTGAAAGTATAGTTTAAAACTGCAGAAATAGTATATAGGGGGACATGTAATTATGTAAAAAAGGCAATTAAATAATAGTGATTAAAGTTCAACATACATATATGAAAAAATATTGTATCAAATGTAAATCTTGAAATGTATTTAAGATGACAAAAGAAAAACACAGAAAATAGAGATGATTGTGAAAATATATTCACTTTCAAGAATAAAATTTTAAGGAAATACTTAAAGTGTAGTTTTGAAATATATAAAATAGTTTATATTTATAAAAAAATAATTATAAAAATTATTGAAATTGTGCCACAATCATATTATAATAAATATGACAACTTATGGAAAAAGTTTAAAAGGCAATGAATCTACTGAAGAACGAATCTTAAAATTTTTAATATTGCTGGAGAAGTCGTTAAATATTATGATGAATTTAATTCAAAAAATTACAGACTGTATAATACTACATGAAAATAATTATACAAAAATCATGCAAAACAATTATTGTTAGTTCAAGTCTATTAGGCATACAAGTCAAAATATAAAATTATAAAACTACTGCCTTTTAAGCAAAGTTTAAACAATATACTAAATGAAAGATTAAAGGTTCAGAGAGAAAAATCATCGATCACACTAGGTTTAAAAATGATAAAATATTATACAATAGATATATGTATCACTTATTAAATATCAAAAAGTTTTAAGCAAGAGAATTATTTAATCATATAGAATAGTTAATAAATTAATATTAAAATTAATATCTACAGTAATTTTAATGTAACTGTTATACTATATATAAAAGTAGAAAGTTGATTTAAAGTTGAAAAAAATTACAAGACCAGGAAATCCAATTTTACTAATCATATTTCTAATATATCTGGAAAAAATGATGAACATCAGTATCCAGAATAAAATTAATAAATTTAAGATATAAAGATAGTATATCAATTATTAAGGAAGTTATGGAGATACTGACATTAGCATCAGAAGTAATAAACATGATAATAAAAACATATGAATTAACACAAACATAGTCAAAATAAAATTAGTATTCCTTTGGGAAAATACACATTTAGATACTAAACAAGATTTAGTAAAAAAAACTATATATATATATATATATATATATATATATAAAATATTGGATTACTATATACATATATATATATATATATATATATATATATATATTGTAATGGACAATTGAACAAACATATTATGCTGACCACGTTGTGGCATCCAAATGTAATGGAACGTACTTTTACTCCATTATACCAATCATCAGTTAACTGGGACCTACAGTTTGTGGTGCCAAATGTAATGGAAAATATATCATATAAACATATTATACATCAAATGTAATGGAACGTCAATATATGAGAAGAAAATAATACTTCAAACATTGGATGATAAATGTAATGGAATATATGTAATCTAAATGAATCTAATTGTTGAGAAAGCTTAATATAATAAATTGTATAATTTAAATGAAGAAAGATAAAATTATCCCAGTTATATTTAAATAAATTGTTTATATGCTCTTCCAACTAGCTATACATGAAATAAATCTAAAATCATACAGAGCAATGAGATCTATCATTATAATTTATTTTCAAGGTTGATATGACTAACTAATCAAATATATATCAGAAACAAAGGGAATTCTATTAAATCCAATATACACATCCAATAAGTAAATTTATGTATATCTAAACATATCAATGAATAATAATATGTGTAAGTAACCTAAAGACTAAATACTAAGTGAAATACGAAGTTATCCTCTATTAAATTGTGAATTCAATTAATTTCATAATGACTCTGGCACTAAAAGAAAAATAAAAATAAAATATTAATACTCTTTCAAATAAATTACAAAGGCATTACTTATAAAACAAATACTATATCCTTTATTTTTATATTATGGTTTAATTTTAGGTAGTATCAATGTTTTAAATAAGTTTAAATACAAACCCAAATACAAAAAAAAATATATACATATATATATACTTGCAATAAGTATATATATTAAATAGATAAAGACATATTTATGCTCAACAAGTATGCATTATTATAAACACAAATCCATATTTATATTTTTTAAAATATTCAAAATTAAAAATAAATAAAAATAAAAGTATATTATATCCAGCAAATATATAAATTATTGTTTAGGTCTGCATAAGAATTATTATATGAAGTTTAAAAAAATGAAAATAGATAAATAAATAATAAAAAAAAAAATTTATAATAAAATTTGTGTATATAAATTTTACTTATTAAAATATACATATAGCAACCCATATGCAACCCAAACTTATAAGCCATACTTTAAAATTTTAAATTACTTAGGTGTTAATTTTGACACCTGTTAAACATTTGTTGTTTTTTAGAAAACAAAACGCTTGAATTGAATAGAATGATATTTATAAAAGCGTTTTATTTTTATAATTAAATAAAAAAAAATATCGATCTCAAAAATATATATATCATTTATATTAATAAAATTATTTACTACCTTTTGTTTTAAAGTTTAACTTGTTCATTTTTCTTTCAAAGTCAAGTTATTCTGCTGTTTTATTCCTTTATTTGTTTAATATTAGAATGCATTCTATCTAAAGTTAAATTGAAGAAATAGTACATTTAAAAAAAAATATTGGTTTCCAAATACACATATATATATACCCCATTTTTTTAAATTTCTCTCCTTGAAAAAAAAAATAATAATTGACATGTTGAATCCAATATATTAATTAATTTTAGCTACCTCCTGATTATTATTAGATTGACCATTATAGATTCCAGATAGCTATATCAAATTTCAGCTTCAGATGCGTTGAAATTCATGTGTTGAAATTTTCTTAGTTTTTCTTTTTAAACTGCTTTGGAATAAATGAAAGGAAATGGTGCATCTCCCTGGCTGTGATATATATATATATATATATATATATATATATTAGCCAGTCATGGTTTATATATTTATTACAGAAATTTATCTTATTCCACTATTCTTAACAATGGCAATTTCAAAGAAACAAAGTACAATAAATATTTATCCTTCAGTTTGTTTAATCACTATCTTAATAATAATGGCTTCTTTTTGTTGTTGCTGTTGATCCACGTGCTAGCAAATGCTGTTTTGAAAACCATTGTTACATATGTTTTCTTTTAAAAATTAACATTCAAAAAAAAAAAAAAATTAACCATATAAAAAAAATATTAAATCGAAAATTTATTTGACAGCTTTTAAAATATATATATATAGACATAAATAATAGCATTGCATTTTTTTAATAATCACTACAAATAAAATATTTTTTTTTATAATCAACAATTTATATGTCTTTATTTATCTTTAATAATTAAATATGCACAGCGATGTACCATTAACTAATAAATAAAATAATATATCCAAACAACTATAACTAATAACCATAAACAATAAATAATACTTCATATATAAACATCAAATCAAAGAGATTTTTTTAATAACAACAAATGATTTTTAAAATATAGATATATTTATCGATATTTACAATATATATATATATATATATTGAAAGTAATAGTAATATTAATTTGATTGCCTGGAAACATAAAATGAAGAGTATTCAGAGTATGAATTTACAAGCTATAAGTAAAAGTAAAGACATTCGGTTACAAATGAAATTAGATATCCTAGACACATTCAATTTTACTATCATAATATATAGATGTAAAACATGGTTAATAAAAAAAAATCATTGGCCATAGTCTTAGAATACAGAAGGATATTAACCAGAAAATTATTAAGAATTAGCTGGATGCAACATATGAAAAAAATATTGACGAAATTTTTAAAACTAGTTATAATTGTTGATCAGATATGTTGAATAATTGATAATTAGAAAATAAATATTTTAAATTTTGGTTTCAACAGCATTAAATAATGATATGGCTATAACTTGCATTCATTCTCCTATATATTCTGTTACGATTCCCGATAATGATGATAATAATAATACTTATAATGTTTTATATCCACAAAAATTAATTTTCACATCAATAAGAAATTATTTTAAACAAATAGTTGTCATTATAATTTATTAAATAATAAGTTTAGTATGTTTAAACTCGCTAAAATTATTATTTTTTTGACTGAATTAAATTTTATATTGGATGTCTAGTGATAGTTTTGAGAATTAATATTGAGAAATTGTTAATAAATTTAGCATGCTAATTTTTATAGAACAGTCGTAAAAATTGTTATATGTAATAAATAAATAAAAAGGCAAACATTGAAAAATTCCCATAGATATAGATCAAGCATTATTGTTTATGATATCATCAATATAGATATATAAATATACACAGATTTCTAATTGTTTGTACATTTAAAGATAAAACATATTTTTAAATAAATAAGTTTATATATTAAATACGTTGATATATATATATATATAGTGGAAAATAAAATACAATTAAAATTCGTATTAGAACATAACATTAAAATATATGCAATTTTTAATACAAATTGCATAAAATACTTAATATTAGGAACAAACATTTACTCATTCGCATATAATTAAACAATACCAACTACTTCATTTAATCTTATACATATATAGGTTTTCATATGCAGACTCATTTCTAAAAAAAAAAAAAAAAAAACGTCTCCTTATTTTTTACAAAAAAACTACTAAATGCATGCAATTTTTCTTTAAAGTAATAATATATTGATTCTTTAATAAAATAAAGTAACATGTTTTCATATTTAAATTCAGTTTACTAAATCAAAATTGGTAGTATGACTTTACTATTGAACGAAATGACCTTTTTTACCTATTATATATATGGGGACTAATTACAATTAAGTTTAGTATTGTCAATATACTTATATTTGAATATTGTGCTATATATATATATATGAAAAGAAAGTTACTGTTAACACTAACTGAAATAATTATAGAAAATATACAAACCATTATATGTGATGTGATGTGATGTATTATGGCTTCTCCTTAAACGAAGTCAAGAATATCTCAGCAATTATGCCCAGATAAACCTGTTAGCCACTTTCTTTTACATTCCCCACTCTAAATTTACCCATAATCTGCTCTATCCCATTTCCACAACATAATTTTTGTCAACTCTATAACCTTTATATCTAAATCCTCTTTATAATAGCAAACCTTAAAATGATACGGTTTGCTATTATTGAGATATAGATCTTTAAACAGAGGGCGTTACTGGATATTTGTAATTGTATAATGGTTTGTGTATATATATATAGTATTTTTAAACTCATTATGGAAAACATAGTTGCTACCTCACGATTGCATTAAATCATATAGAAAAATAAGTAAATTAGTCATATTTATTATTGTCTGTTCCATCATAATCTGCCTTACGCTTTATTTTTTATTTTAATTGTGGATAGAAATCCATATTTTATAATATCATTTAAGAGGTTCTAAAATTAAAAAGAACACGAGGTCATACTATTTATTGAAGAATATAAGACGAGAAAAATAATATCCTGTCAGTTTCATTAACCCATGGTCTTTCACGCTCTTTATTTCTAATGTTTATTTAATCAGACTATCTAAAAGTTATATCAATAGATAATGAATCAGAAACAATATTTTCATAAGTAGAAATTAATTTATTAAGTGTTCATAACAAACAAATACAATTTAACATTATAATTTTTATAAAGGAATTTTGACATGTTAGTACTTTTTATTATCTGCCATAGTATTAAAAAAAGGGTTAATAGAATTTCATGCAAACGATATATTTCTAAGATTAGTCATAAAGAAATTTCATTCTATAAAAAAATTTAATCTCCTAATTAAGTATTCAGAAGTTTAATGTGTTGTGATGTTTACAATTTTTTTCTTTTATTCCAAATTTATAATTTAGTATTTAGAGTGTTTGCATGCCTGCAATTTTTGAATGAACAAAATTAAGATTCAAACTATGATTTTAGTACCCACAATAAATTTTGAATTTAAGAACTCTTGAGTAATACAATCAAGATAGTGATAATAAGATAAATATTATCCAACAATCTGTCTACCATTTAAAAAACCAGTAAGAAGAAAGTTTGATATTTTTCAGATGGTAAAGGTTTGATATTTTCTATTTTTTCATCTTGTTGAAAGCCTAATGCAATTTGGAATAAGAAGTAGGTATTAAATATTTACTTGTTTTAAATCCAACTTTATTCTCAACTTTTATGACAATAACAAATTAGGGTCAGAAAATAAAATCTTGGAAATACACTTCGGATAAATATATGAACAATGAATTAAAATAAATAATGGCCGAGTAATTAGTGAAGTAAACTAACAAAGTCAATAATAAACAATGAGTATATCACCTATTAAGTTAAATAAAAATATTAATACCCAATAAAATAATAACAGCAGTAACAATAGAAAATGCTACAATTTAAAAAAATCTTTTTTTTGCTAAAATCTTATAGAAAATGAAGGGTTAAAATAGTATTTATATTGGAAAAATCGGAATATTCTAATATCTGTAATTCAACAAAAGTTAACCATAACATTTTCCAAAAGATTGTTTGCATATCAGCTAGTAATTCTTATTATTTTCTTTTAGAATTCAAAGTGAATATTTAATATTTTTGCTTTCAGCTGTTTGACTGAAAACGTAATATTTAGATTTTTTTTTTTTTTTACATTTTAAAAAATATCTATTTAATAAAAAACGATTGAAAACTATCTACACATGCAAATATAAATGTGTAAATGATGCACAGATAACAAACAGATAAGAAACTGAATAATCATATAAATGTAATATAGAATCTTACCTAAAATTGCATTATTTATAATAGATTCTTAAAACATATCAAATTACATTCAGTTTCGCGTCGAAAATATACTCGGTTTAAAATCATTTAAAATATTTTATTTTCTGTTGTAGTATTTTTAAATTATTAATGAGAGAACACCACGATATTATATACATATATAATATTTATAATAAAAATCATACATGGTTGAAACTGAAATATATATATATAAAGTTTTGTAATAATATGCCACATTTTTTTTAAATTCAATGTCAAGTGGAAATGAATATTTAAGTGTATTTATATAAATCTATACTTTAAATAATAACACAAAGATTTGAATGCTGGATTCTAAAGTACTTATTATTTAATTTAAATAACATGTAATATCAAACTGCTACTGAAAATGATCCAGTGGGGTTTTTTTTTTTTTTGCTTACTTTAATGACAAATCTAAAAATAATGAAGAAAATTAAACTGTAGTCATAAAAAAAAAAAGTATTCTACAAAGCAGGTTTGTTAGCAACAAAAGTCTGAACACTAGTCTGCCAGAGGAGTCATTCATATCAGAAGTCTAAATTCATTTTATAAAATAAAATTAAAAACACTTTCTATATCAGGTAATAACTTATGATTTTATTACGATGAACTATTATTCAAATTGGGTGATGTTCGTTTTAAAGTTTATTAGTTATTTAATTTTAAATTTGATGACTAGAATGCTAATCAATATGACCATTAAAAAGTGTTTAGCATTATAACCATAAGCAAACTATTTAAACATTTTTAAAATTTTAAATTATTTATTTACAGTGCATTAATATTTTAGTGCTATTTTAACCTAACTAAATTATTAACCAAATATTAGGCTTGAATAAAAACAACTGCAACCAATCCTTCCGAGCATTTTATGACTAATAATTATATCAATTGAAAAACAACCCATTGCTAATTACAATTTCTCATTGTGATCTGTACATTTGTTTTAATTATATTTATAACGTGGACAGCTATTACCCCAGATGCTATGATAACATGGTCATATATATAGTCCTTAATGTTATATATAGAGCTCACAAAATAAACTCTTAACAACTTTGAGAATATCCTCAAACCCAGAACAGTTTCTGCTTCTGGCAGTGAGGTGCCAAGATATTCAGCATTAGATTATCAAAAACGGTGTGGGATTGAGGATATTCTCAAACCTTGTTACGAGCTTATTTCGCAAGCTCTATATATAACATTTGTAAATACAAGCTTTATTAAATTGAGTCACATGACACCTGACTTGATTTTTTTTTTAGCATATAGTCCTTAAAAATATCATAACTTGGTAATAGGAGAATTTCTGAGAAATGTAAATTTAATTGCAATATAAAAACAATTCTATCATTAGCATAGTATAATGTTACAATTAATTGATTGCAACATTATAATCAGTCAACAGTATAACTTGGCTCATTCAGGTAATCAAATGCTATTGTCAAAATATACCTGAATTCTCTTTATAAGTTCTAATTTTCACCTAATGTTGGGCAACTGAAATTGTATTTACTGCAAAGAAATACTTTGTTAATTTATTATTGTTAAAGATGTATAACTTTTATTTTTTAAGTCTTTATATTGTTTTCAAATTTGAATGTTTTTTTTTTGAAATTTATATTTAATTAATAATTCTAAAATATAAAAGTTTAATAAATATGAAAAAAATATTTTATTTATTTTTGAATTTTGCATTATCGTACATGTGCAATTTTTTGGCATATATGAGCATTCACATATAAACAAATTCAAAGTATTCTAACAATAATGTAATAATGAGTGTATATAATAACAACAAATCACTTAATTTTTTAACTTACACAGTGTATAAATTTGAGTAGCATTATCTATAGAAAGCTTGCAAAATTTTATTATAAATGTGATGTATAAAAAAGTGGCATATATTGAAACAAGTTTTAAGAAAGGTAAAAAATTATAATTATTTTTTTAAAAATAATTCTATAATTATCCTAAATCAGAATGAGGTACAAGTTAAAAAAATGAATATCTTCCTTTAATTTTGATGCAATGAATATTATTCCAATAAAAACGAGCCAAAAGGTTATATTGCCATAACAACAGCTATAAATAATGCCAGTTGCAGTGGTAATACTAAACAAGCTTTAGTAAAAATCAGATGGAAACATTAAAAATGAGAGAAATTCAACAAGTAAATCGGTCTACTTAGAGAAAATTTTAAGAGTTTTTATTTAGATACTGATATTACGAGCACCAAAAATATGTACAAATCAATAAAATTAGGGATGATTCTAGTCTTAATTATTATATTAAACAAATATAACTGCTAGCATAATAAATTGCTTCTAGAAGCTAATTATTAATAATTTTATATTAAAGTTTATTGACATAGAAGTTCAAAAATAACTAATAAATGAAGACTTGATATTATATTTGAATAATTTTGATGCATTTATTAAAATTCGTTATGTGTGGTACTTATCATAAAAATTTGGAATTGAATAGTTTATGGCAAATGTAGAATGGATTTAAAAATCATGTCATACTTGAGATTAAACATCAAGGTAACAAGAAATCTTTATTTGAAACAATATAAACTTTTTTTTAATTTTTAAAATATGAAACAAGTTTATTTATAGTTGATTTATTATATACCAAAAAAAAATATCTTGGCTGAGGAACTATTTTCATTAAAACAAGAAATACAGTTTAATCACTATATCACTAGAAAATATAATATATTTAAAATGGTTATCAAATTCCTACTAAATGAATGTTCCTATTTTAGAAAAGAGTGGCACATTTTATGTATTTTATAATATATTGATGCATTTTTAATCAAAGTTTATAAATTATGCAATAAAATAAATGGAAAAACATAAATCAAAGTGATTTCATTTTGAAATTATCAAATATTCTGACACAAGAATAGAGAGAAAATGCAAAGAATATCAAAAAAAAATTAAGTAAATTAATGAAAATGGAAAAAAAATATTAAAATAAAAATTCTAGTAGTCTAAAAACATATATTTGAAATAAAAAAATTGTGAAAAGTATAATGTAAAAAATGTAATATATATATATATATATATATATATATATATATATATATATATATATATATATATATATATATATATATATATATATATATATATATATATATATATATATATATATATATATATATATATGGTGATTTTTTACATAAACCTAAAGACAGAATATTTTTGGAACACCAAGGAGTTTATGAAATTCCATGTTTGCAGCACTTGAGAAGCTATGTAGGTCAGTCTAATAGATGAATAAATGTCAGAATTAAAGAACATAAAAATGTTTTTGTTAAAAAAATTAACACATCAGTTTTTACTTCCCATTTTTAGAAATTGATCACAAACCTGACTTTGACAATATAAAAATGCTTGCTAATTTGGAGAGATATGATTTGAGAACCATGAGAGAATCAATTGAAATATTAAAAAGACCTACTGGTTTAAATAGGGTGGATGAAGCACAATGTATTCCAGAGATATGGAAACCTCTCGTTTTATCTATCTTCTAATATTGACTTTAAATTAATGAGTGGTAAAACTAAGAGAAATATACTTTTTGATAAACCTCATATTCTGAATACTAAACTATTTCAAGCTAATTCCCATGCTTCATCTCACACTAAATCATGTTACTGTTTGAGATCGAACAAGTTTACTTTCAATATTTTACCTTGACAATAGTGAATGCTAGTTCATCAAAATATTGGTATATAATTGAAAATAATACATGGTTTTACCCAAAAAATAATTTATATATACAAATGTAGGATAAAGTGTTTATTGCAAGTATTGTACTTAGTTTACAGTTTATTTTAAAGCCATATAATTCTATAATTAAAACCACTTCTTTTCTTTTCAAAAACTTTATTTGATGTATATATATATATATATATATATATACATATTGGAAATAAATGGATATATATATATATATATATATATATCCATTTATTTCCAATGTTTTGACTATCTTTACTCTATAGCCATTTTTAAGGATCTAGAAAAACCATATTACATTATAAACAAACTTCACATAATAAAACCAAAAAACAAAAAAACAAAATAATCAAAAACAATATAAAAAAAATAAACCATATAAAATTTAAAAATAAATAAAATACATTAAAATCAATTAAATTAAAAACACAAAACATACACCACACTTACTTGACTCCCTTCTCAAAAAACTTTTCCTTTTTACATTTTCTTTTATTCAAAAAACCAATTGTTACAATAAAAAACTTATTTCCTTTTTCTTTCTTATATACTTCAAAAATGAATTTATTTCCAAAAATAATTCTTTATTCATGTCTTATCCAATTCTATTTAAAACAGGTTTATATCTTTTTATATATAAACTCTCTTTTACCATTCTTTCTTTATACAATCTAACCCCCTCCAACATTTTAATCTTAAAATATGTATGTCCAACTTCCTTACTATGTATATTTACATTAGAATTCCTATCTCTCAAATGCTGTTTTAATCTTGCCTCTAATTTGTTCTTTGTTGTACCAATATATGATACATCTTTATTCTCTTTTTTACAATCCAAACATTCTATTTTATAAATACCATTCATGTTTTCAACATTCCTATTTCTTATCATATTACCTAAATTACATTTCTTTTTATATACTGGTTTCAACAATAAACCACATTCCTTACCATATTTCTTATTCATATCCCTCATTATCTTTTTAATCTTAAAAAAAGTACTTTTTGACACTTTATACCCACTATACATAAATTCCTTCTTTTTTCCTTTCTTTTTTCTCAATTTCCTTTCAATTTTGTCTATATTCTTTTTTCCACATAATTTATTAATAATCTTAATTGGATAATCATTTTTATTGGCTCATTTTTTATACACTCCATTTCCTCCCTAAATAACCCCTCCTCTGAACATAGATTAATTCCTCTAACTATTGTATTATTAACAATATTAATCCTATGTATGTATTCAATATCTGATTCCCAATTACTCAATAATCCATAAAAAGTATCTTTTCTAAAAATACTATTCTCAATCTCTACTCTATAATTTTTATAACTTTTTTAATTTTAACATCCATATAAAAAATGAGGCAATAAAAGTGATTATCCAATTAAGATTATTAATAAAAAATATGTGGAAAAAAGAATATAGACAAAATTGAGAGGAAATTGAGAAAAAAGAAAGAAAAAAAGAAGGAATTTATATATAGTTGGTATAAAGTGTCAAAAAGTACTTTTTTTAAGATTAAAAAGATAATGAGGGATATGAATAAGAAATATGGTAAGGAATGTGGTTTATTGTTGAAACCAGTATATAAAAAGAAATGTAATTTAGGTAATATGATAAGAAATAGGAATGTTGAAAACATGAATGGTATTTATAAAATAGAATGTTTGGATTGTAAAAAAGAGAATAAAGATGTATCATATATTGGTACAACAAAGAACAAATTAGAGACAAGATTAAAACAGCATTTGAGAGAGAGAAATTCTAATGTAAATATACATAGTAAGTAAGTTGGACATACAGATTTTAAGATTAAAATGTTGGAGGGGGTTAGATTGTATAAAGAAAGAATGGTAAAAGAGAGTTTATATATAAAAAGATATAAACCTGTTTTAAATAGACCTGTTTTAAATAGAATTGGATAAGACATGAATAAAGAATTATTTTTGGAAATAAATTCATTTTTGAAGTATATAAAAAGAAAAAAGAAATAAGTTTTTTATTGTAACAATTGGTTTTTTGAATAAAAGCAAATGTAAAAAGGGAAAGTTTTTTGAGAAGGGAGTCAAGTAAGTATGGTGTATGTTTTGTGTTTTTAATTTAATTGATTTTAATGTATTTTATTTATTTTTAAATTTTATGGGGTTTATATGTTTTATATTGTTTTTGATTATTTTGTTGTTGTTTTTTTTTTTTGTTTTTTGTTTTTATTATGTAAAGTTTGTTTATAATGTAATATGTTTTTTCTAGATCCTTGAAAATGACTATAGAGTAAAGATAGTCGAAACGTTGGAAATAAGTGGATATATATATACATCAAATAAAGTTTTTGAAAAGAAAAGAAGTGGTTTTAATTATAGAATTATATTGCTATATGTACTGTATATTTTTGAAAAGAAAAAAGGATTGAGACGTGATTAGAAACAGAAGTAAATGGATTTATTTTAAAGATATAAGTGTTTTTTTGTTGTAAATAATAAAAATATAAATTATTGTATAAATAAATACATTATTTAGAACTAAAGTAACTAACTGGTGTTTGCACTTTTAGATAGAAAAACCTATTAACAGTTCTACAATAAATAAAACAATAGCAAACTAATATTTATCACAATCAATTCTGTAATGTTTGATAGTTTAAGTCTATATACATAGATTACAAATAAAATACAATCATTAATTTTTCATAATTTTATAATATATGCATTAAATATGACTTATAAATAAGAGCTTCTTTTTTAAGGATTTTCTTTACTACACTATCATCTATTTTAATTATATAAAGTGCTTATTAAACAACACAATCATAGTAATAACTATTTTTGTCTATTTTTAGGAAGATAATTTAATATGCACAATCCAGACTATCTATTATCTAGACATTTATACTCAAACAATATAATTTTAAGTACCTAATATATAACAAGATGGCATTTATGAATGAAGTTCCATCATAATTGAAAATTACCTGCTACTATTCTATGGGTGATGAGAAATATAATAACACCAAAATGTAATTATATGATATCGTAAGATAATACCTCTAAAAAAATTATTAATAATTGTCTGTTTTAGACTCATATTCAAATACTTAGAGAAACAGGACCACAGTTTCAAAAGTTTTACCTTTTTATTTGTTGTTCTCAAGAGTGATAATTAAACTATTTCCAGATATATATAATGTTGAATGCAATTGTTTTTAAATAGTCAATGCTGTTATAGTAAATAATGCATACCCCCACTTCAATATTCAACAATGTGATAACAAGAAACCTTCATATTGGTTCTCCTTGTATACAAAAAAGATTACTTCGAGTATTTAAGGCAGAGAATCAATCCAATTATTTACTGTAAGATATTTATTAAACATTAATTTTTTTATTTAATAAAGTAAAGGAATTCCTCCTGACGTTTAAACAATGCATTCATTTATAAAATATTGATCAATAAAAGGATATCTAGTTATATTTATTTAAAAGTAAGTAAGGCTGGAAAACCATTTAAACATACTACATGGAGATTAACAATACTTGTAAATAATGTTATTTTTTTACTACAACTTTATAAGAGATTTCTGGAGAGGCATTTGTCTTAATGTTCTATATGTAAAAACTTCTTAATTTTATCTCTCTATATTGTGTCCTTCCAGGTTGGCACCAAGAATAAATGTGGGAAGTTCACATTTGTGTTAACAATGACTAAAAATAATTATCAGAGAAAAATGAATTGTGATGTAATTTGCTAGTTAAAATTAGGACTCAAAAAATTAAAACTTTAATTGGGTGTACTGATTGGTAGAGTTTTGGATTATATATGTTTGGTAGTAGAAGAGGAGGATGAACAACATCAGGGATGTTTGTATGTAGTAGAAAAATTTACATGTCATAATAAGCAGATACGTAGATATATTATTAATTAGAATTTTCTTTTCTATATTTTATTTATTATTTACTAATTATGTATTGTTCATAATCTTATATTTAAAATGATAAAGTTTATTTGTATATTAGTGAATAACATTTGTAAATTAATATTTGATATTTTTTTTTATTATTATGTTTATTCTATTCAAATAGTGTATTGTTAAAATTTTATAAGTAAAAATTCTGACACACTTCCAAAGTTGATTGTAATAAGAAACACAGAGGGCATGAGTGGGGAAAGACAGAAAGTTTAAAACTTGAAAAAAAGTATAAAAAAAATTCTAAGGAAGAAGATATATAAAAAAAAAAAGCTTAAAACAATCAATAACTCTCTAAGAGTATTAGAACAAATAAAAAAAACATTGCGAGGATTCTAATAATATACCTGTGGAGAATTTTCTATTATACTACTGGAATAATATAAAAATGAGGAGATAAACCCCCCAGAGGGAAGCCAGCTCCAAATTTCTGTCATTTGATGATCCATATTCACTACCTTTAAAATGCCTGGATTTTATGTAAGCTAATTAATTATGATTTGTTTTAAAGTATTACCAAAAATAAATAATATCAGAATGACAAAATTGTTTAAAATAAAGCTAGCTAAAATTTTCTTATTATACTACTGGAATAATATAAAAATGAGGAGATAAACCCCCCAGAGGGAAGCCAGCTCCAAATTTCTGTCATTTGATGATCCATATTCACTACCTTTAAAATGCCTGGATTTTATGTAAGCTAATTAATTATGATTTGTTTTAAAGTATTACCAAAAATAAATAATATCAGAATGACAAAATTGTTTAAAATAAAGCTAGCTAAAATTTTCTTATTAAACGCTATAGTTAAACGCTTGATTTTCAATTTTAAGAATTTTCTATCAATATTCTGCAAAATAAAATTTAAAATGAAAGAGTTTATCCATTTAATCTTATATCAAGAGGATAATTTTATACTGTATAACTTTGCTATTTGCACATATATAATAAAATAATTCCAATGCATGCAAATCTTATAACGCCTGTCACGGAATTCTAGAATAAAAAAAAACTATTGTCATTCTTAACAAATTATGCTTTAAAAATCGGATAGACATTTTTTTTTATGTTATAATTTACTGTTGTCTTTGAAATTAATATGTATGTTTCTTTCAACTTTCAATTTTTTTAAAAAAACTTGACATGTAATGATGGGATATTGATAAGTATTTTTCATTATTGATTACAACAGATGTACAACCAATTTTTTTTTGTTTTCTTTTAAAAAAAAAAAAAAACAATGTAACTTCATATTATTATAATATGGTAATCTATTATTTTGTATGATCTAGAAATTATATATAATATAATTATAGAGATTTGGATGTGTGCATGATGATATAAATTATTGGTATTTTTTTTAAATTGTATTTATTATGCTTCAATTTCGTTAATGGAATTTATTTAAAAAAATAAAGAATTAAAACCTTGTCTGTTATAAGTTCATTTGTGTAGGAAGTGTGTTGAGTGTTTTTGGAGGTAGAAATGGTCGAGGGATGATTATATTATTTAGTTTGAGTTTACAGATATTATTTAACCCTCATGTATATAGATGTAAGTGTTTGGCTATTGTTTTCCCCTGCCTTTCTTCATTTTTGTATAGTTAATGTTAGATGATATACACTGATTATAACAGATAAGTGTTTTATAATTTTTTATAATACGTATAAAAAAATAATTAATTTGTTGCACTATATACTTTATAAATAATCTAATAAAAATATGTTTTAGAAATACATTATATTTACAATGTTATAAAAACGCACATATTCGAAAATCTATGATTCGTATATTAACTATTAGTCAGTTTTGGTTTTTACTGTAGAAGAAATGTAATTGTTTAGCAAGGTGCATAAAATGATATTTTTATTTCTATTTATTATTTATTTTGTCTTTTACTTTTAATAAATGTTTTATTGAATTAATAGCCCATATGAATCGCTTGATTATATATGTTCAATTCTCTATTTCCACACACACATATATATGCTTAACATAACATATCTCTAGAATATCTAAATTTGCTAGTATAAGTCAAGTTTTATTTAATCTGTCTGGAGATGATAAATCATCATATTACAGTGCTAATAATATATTCTACTTTGCTTAGAATAGGTGGTGATGTGGATAAAAGGTACCCAACCCTCATCATTATCTATCCTATACTAAATGTGATACATGATAATTTTGCAATAGTTTTATAATTGAATAAATGTGCGGCATATGATTAAATTAGTGTTACAGAATTGTTATCCATAAATGTTTTATTACTCTTATTTGCATCCTATATGAAGACCATATCTTATAACCCCAACTGAGCTAAGCCATAGAGTAATTACAATATAAGAATATTTTAAATAAGTTTAAAAGCAATTTACAATTATAAATTTTATTCTATCTTGTATAGAATTGGCGCCTGGGCATTTATAAATCTAATAAAGTGAATAAGTGAAGAAGACAGAGGTTACAATATATATATATATATATATATATATATATATGTATACCTCTATATATATAAATATAAAAAAAAATATATAGATATTTATCCACTGATATATATATATATATATATATATATATATAATCAGTGGATAAATAAAATTTATATATGAACTCAAAAAGCTAATGCCAGCTTTAATCAGATACAAATAACAATGTAAAATGAGATTACAATTTATGCTATAATTTCATTCCAACCATGTTATTTACATGTACAATAAATATTATAGAATTTTTTTTAATTCAGTTCAAAATTTATTTAAATATAGTTAAAGCTATTTATATATTGCAGAATCATTTACAATTATTGACCTGATGTCAGCTCTATATAACAATAAAAGTAGATTGTCTTGAATTAAAAATCTTTTTGAATTTCAGTATTTAAGCATAATTGTAAATAAGGAATTCAAATGATTTCTATAACTGCATTAGTTTCAATTTTAAATCACACTTCTTATGGACATAGATACAAGCTGAAAGTTCATCTAAGATTTAAATGTATTGCCATCTAGTAGTTGCTGATTATATAAGCTTATTATAAATGATACCAAAACAGAAATCAACTTTTAGTAATATAATATTTTATTAATTAGTTTCCAACCAGTAACCACCTAAACATTCACAGTAAATATAGCAACCAATATTTCTAACTGCTGTCAAGGCAACCTTCACACCTTTTAATAGCAAGAATGGAAATATTAAAATACCACACAATGCTAACTGGAAAATATTATCAACAAATAAACAATCTAATGCATACAATGAAGAACAATGTTGTCGGTAAAACTAATGACTTTTTTTATCAATATGTTTGGAAAAATTTTTAAATAGAAGATATTTTAACTATGGTATCATGTTTATTGACACTGTACTCATACATACATAAAATATTTATTTTACTATGCCATAATATTATTTTTACATAATTATTAATGCCAGTGTTTTAATAATTGTGTGAATAAAACATATTTCATATCTTAAAGTAAAAAATAATCATATATATATATATGTTTTATTCACACAATTATTAAGCACTATCATTAATAATTGTGTGAAAAAGCATACTTAGCATTTTAAAAGAAATATTAACATATATATATATAGATGTGTGTATGAATCAATAAACATAATAACATATTTAATTCACTGTGTTTGAAAAAAATTGTAAAATATGTAAACAAAAAATATCATTAATTTTAAATTGAAGTTTATTAAGGGCCACTATTTTTTTATCTCTTTGTTTATTGATAAAAAACTGTCTTTTATTTTGAAAATCATGTGATGGCTAAAATTGAAATCAGGTATTTATGACATTTTATGAATTAATCTACATAGTTTGTTTTTTTTCTAGCATCTCTGCAACATTAGTATAGTTGACTTACTTCTTACTTCATGATGACTAGTGTGATACTGCTGAAACATTAGTACAATACTAATATTAACAACATTCAACTATATATATATATATATATATATATATATATATATACTTGGATGAATTCAAAATACAAGTAAAAAAAATTTTAATATATATATTTGGTTATGTATAAAATTGTTAATGAAATAGATTTCTACTAACAAAATTTCGTTCATTTGTGGGCCTCTTTATATATATATATATATATATATATATATATATATATATATATATATATATAGGGGATTTGGACCCAGATTTTCAAACTCAATTCAGCTATCCAATCTATCTCATACAACCAATACACGTGACCACGCACATGTGAAAAATAAATTATCTCCAATATAAGTATTTCATGTTGAACCAGCACTTATTATTTGGTTCAGATCATCATCTCCCATACACATACATATCATCAGTGCTCAGTTTATATTAACATTTCAAATCTTCAAACTTTAATGGACAGGCTTCAATCTACTCTACCAGTCAACTCTTCAGTTTTTCATACCATTAAAAAGCTGAAGGAATCTTGAAAGCCTAGGTTCAAATCCCTGATAATTACATCTAAACTTCAGGGATATAAAATATATCTGTATATATATATATAATTTCAAATGGTCAAATTTTAAGCATTAAAATTATTCAAAATCTGTCAAGCGTTGGTGGCCTAGTGGTTAGCATAGCTGCCTTCCAAGCAGCGGGACCGGGTTCACTTCCCAGATAACGCATTTGACATATGAAAAAAAAAATGTTCATAATGTTGTTTTTTAATCAAATCTAAAGTAATTATCAATCTCAAATAAAATTGATAATTGGCAACTTAAAAATAAATAAATTGTACTCAAAACATCAAACCAGTTCTTTATTCCGCATAAAAAATTTATTAATATGTCTACTCATTTATTATCACATGACAAATTATTTTATAGCAAATTCATCCAGTGGACATTATTTAAAGGATAATACAATAAAAACACGAAAAATAAAGTATATATATATATATAAAGATTAATAAGTAAATAAAAGCTCATTATTATCTAATTTTTCAATTTACAAAACAAATTTCCAAAAAATAATATTTTAATTATAGTTGTAAAGTTTCCAATAATCCAATAATGACTATTTTTTACTAATTATACTAGACCTTTAACCATGTTTACGCATTTTTCAATAATCCAATAATGACCATTTTCTACCTAATTGTAAACATGGTTAAAGGTCCAATACAATTAGGTGGGAAATGGTTGTTATTGGATTATTAAAAACTTTAAAAGTATAACTACAATATTATTTTTTGGAGATTTGTTTTGTAAAGTAAAAAAATTAAATAGTTAATAAGCTTTTATATATTTATTTATCTTTATGCACATATATGTACTTTACATTTGGTGTTGTTATTATATTGTAATTTAAATAATGTTCACAGGATAAAGTTGCTACAAGGAACGAAAATCTGGTTTGATATTTTAAAAAATGTATTTATTTTTATATTGTTTATTAAGATCGATTATTTCTTTAAATAAATAATGAATATGTTATATATATATATATATTGTGACATTAAATCAAAGAGGAACAATTTTTAATGTGAAAAAAATAAATAACTTCCAATAGTCTCCTACAATTTTCTTATTGAAAAACAGTATTATGTTCTGTCTATCATGTAGTTTTTCTGTTGGCATTTTGAGGAATTATGGGTGAGGTAAGAAAATAGATGTAAGTATATATTTATATGTATGTGTTGCAGACAGTTTAAGTAATGGATCGAAATAGATCGAAATGATACATTATTCACGATATTAAATATAAAATTGTTTTGTCTAAAATCAAAATAAATATATTTAATGATAGAAATTATTAAAAAAGCCTGACAGTTATTATTTTACAAAACATATCTGCATTGTTGTGAATACAATGCAACATAATGAAGTGGAAAAAAATACTAAAAAATTAGATATGAAATTATTGAAAAAAATGTAATGTTAATTTCTTATAATTTTATTATGATGATTAAAAATGTTATGTTTATTTATTTGAAGCATCATATTAAATGTTATCCTGTCAAAATTAGATATTTTTATTCATTACCTATAAGCCAGATTACTTTATTTTCCAAGATACTCATTATAGGAGTAATAAAGGCACCAATCTAAAAATTTAGTACATTTGTGCATTTAAAGCAAATAATAACAGAAGTAAATATGACATCAAGGTAAGCAGTGAGTGTTAGTAAAATCAAAAAACCATATATCATTTGGATAATATAAAATTAATCTAATATTTTAAATCCAAAACTATAATTTGAATCTTAAGAAAAGTTTAAAAATTGTCTATTCCTTTTGTGAAGTTCAGAAAAATATATCAATGAAAACATAAAACAGTTATATATTGTAAGTATAAAAAATACATAACTTTCTTTAGATGAGTGTAATATTAACACAATTACATGTGCTGAAACAGAATCAAAAAAAAATTACAATTGAATAATGCTAAAACAAGGGCAGCTAAGCACTTTTAAGAGCTTTCTATGTCCTCATATATATATATATAATAAAAAATGTATATATTGAAACAGACATGTTGCTTCATATATCGTGAAGTTACCTCCCCTTCCCATTTTAAAATGGTTTGATTAAAAAGCTGACACCATTTTAATGAGTGAAATTTTTAAAAAATAATAATAATTGACAGTGAATTAAATCAGTTTTTCATTCACATTGTCAAAATAAAATGTGTAAATTCAAATTCTCTGAAAAAGGAAGATGAAAAAATTTAATATTTAAAATGTACTATTAGAAATTATATCAAATGACACATTTAATTAACTATTTTTATCATTAAAAATATGTGGTTTTAAATGTTACCCATATAATATTTTTTGTTAGAGCTCAGTGATTACAAATTACAATATAGAAATGCTGTAATTAGTTCATTAAAAAAATAGTGGCACTTTCTTACTTTAGGCAAAAAAAGTCAACATGTTTATGAAAAACATGTTGGTCATTGTGGGTGAGATAAAAGATAATATAAATAGAGGAATCAGATAATTAATGTCAATGATTAGTGGGTTGATTGTTATAGTTACTTCATAGCTAATTGCAGTTTAATTGCAGTCATTCTATTAAGAATAGTTGAAATAATTGAACCAACTAAGTTTGTAGCCACCATGGCCAGTAATTAGAGAAATGCAGCAGTCAGTAGGTGAAACTGATGATTACTGTGAAACTAAAATATGAAGAAACAAATTATCAATATGGAAAATCCTAGAATGTTTGGCTAGAAGAAATAGCCCATTCTCCTCCCACACCATGAAGAAGTGATGAAGATGGAAAAACATGCCTGAGTGACCACCAAAGAAAATATATACCATTCACTTGTAAGACGAATCCCTTTTTAATGCAAAGATTTAACAGTGGTGAATCACCAACAGATAAATTTAAGGTAAGAAAACTCTAAATAACATTTGAAATATTTAAAGATATTTATAAAAATGCTGTAAGAAAAGCATTTCAGAAATATACAAAGAAATGCAGTTATTTAAAATGAGTAATTCAACAAAATAATAAAATGTTATATACCAAAATAATTTCTTAGAGAATAATATAATTGTCATTATTGTTATTAAAATTAAAAAAAGAGAAAAAAATGTAAATTGAAATATGTTGACAGCAATAATGATATGCAATAATGAATTCACTGATTTTTTTTATAGTGATAAAACTTATAATATTAATTCAAAGTTAAGCTTTATAATAACTTGCTAAATGAAATATAGAAATTATAATGTAAAAATTTAATTTAAAATAGATATACCCCATTTTATGCAAATGCATTATGTTAACCAAAAAAGAGTTACTATTTTATATACATGGATTAAATGTACATCTATATACATGAATTAAATATGCATTCATATAGATGAATTAAATATATGTCTATATACATGGATTACATATGTGTTTACATACATGAAATAAATATACATCTATATACATGAATTAAATATGCATCTATGTACATGGATTAAATATGTGTATATATACATGGATTAAATATGCATTCATATACATGGATTAAATACATGTCTATATACATGAATTAAATATGCATCTATGTATATGGATTAAATGTATATCTATATCCATGAATTAAATATGCAACTATATACATAGATTAAATATGCATCTAAATACATGGATTAATTATGTGTCTATATGCATGAACTGAATATATATATATATATATAATTACAACCATTAAATGTTTGAATTATATATATATATATATATATATATATATATATAGTTTCCAACCAGTAACCACCTAAACATTCACAGTAAATATAGCAACCAATATTTCTAACTGCTGTCTATATACATGAATTAAATATGTGAATATATATTCGAATATAATGTTGACTAATGAATGAATGAATAAAAGGATTAATCCAAATATAAATCAAACTCACCTAAGAGTATTTTGCAATAGGGAATTAATAGACATGTCTACAAATATGCACATACAAGGAGAATATAAATTCACAGAAGGGGAATTTAAAATTGAAAAATAATAAAGGAGTATCTGTGATGAACAAACAGATATCTAAATAAATCCCTACTATGTGAATGCTGACAGAACAGGGTTATGGAATATAAATGATGAACACTGTATGATCATCAATGATGGGAACAAGCATCAGAGAAGTTAAAATGAAATGGACTAACTGATTTATGGAATCTGAACTGCAATGAACTATTAGAAGGAGTGTTATTCAAATACTCTCAATTAAATAAATTGTGGTTATATAAAATATATCTTATTAGTTACCTTTGAGGTCATCCATTTTCTAGTGTAATTGTTCATGGGAATCACATGTTTCATGAGCTATGTCTTGCATAGTTAAGGTTGTAGTAAGCTGGAACTCTAGTTGCACCATTTAGGAAAACAAACAGGTAAATTTCTAGATGTTTTTAGTCTCTTTAATGCTGCATCCTCTGATGAGCAGGAACTATCGTTGTGTTGTGTGTGTGTGGGGGGGGTGTAACCTCAGCATTGGGTAACACCAATTAGTTTTTTCTTCCTACAATATGCTCATCAGGAAATAAATCAACCATCAGAAGGAATGGAAACTCTAGCCTGGTTACAATATGTATATTTCAACGTTTGTTACATATATGTGTTAATGTAGAACTTTCATTATTAATATTCTTTCACACCAATTTAAAAAATCTATACGTAAATGATTGCAATATCTTGTAGCTTGTTTTTAATATTTATCTCTTTTGTCCAAACTAAAAAACTCTTATGAAAAAAGAAAATAAAAAGTCTATTTTACTTAGAACATTTAATTTATTTTCTTTGAAGTAAAGAGCTACTTTTAATTTGAACTTAAGAATTTATATTGTTTTTATTATAATTATTCTTCCAATATAAATATATTTAAACTTTCTGTAAATGACATAACAATTTCGATACTAAGTGCTATTTTTATGTTCAGATTTTATTTTTGCTAATTTATAAAAACTTTTGTATTTATTTACATACATATATCTAGTATGTATGTTAAGGAAACAGTAAATGAATGTATAAGCCTAAAATGATAACAATGTTCATTAGTGAACACAGTAGATTAGGTTTAAAGGTGATTGATGTCTTTTTAAATGGCATAGCTACTCTAAAAAATATTATTATAATATTAAGAAGCAATAAACATCACATGATCAGTACTTCTTATGCTTGTGTATAACTGTTTTAAAACAGGCAAGAACTCACTATACATATTACCACACTCAGCAAGCTACAGTAATCAATGGATGCCAGAAGGCTTGTGCAAAATCCCCATCTAGTACCTACTCATCCAATATCCTCAGACTAGTATCTGGCTTGTGGCCTTCATAAGTGAGGAGCCTTGGATCTCAGAGCACTGCACCTAGATCTTAGGATCCAATGCAACCCTCCAGCAGCCAACTTTTACCTCCATTTAACTACAAAACCATGAGTCTTAAACTAAAAACACCTTAATGTTTTCAATCCAAGCCCATTAGCTTATATAGTCATATGGGTCTGAACTCAGTTCAGTACCCATACATTTTGGTGTCTTTGGTTCTTTAATAACCATAACCACCATTATCCTACTAGACATGATTGGTTTTAAGCCAATAAACATCACATGACCACCACTTCTTATGCCTGTGTATAACTGTTTTAAAACAGGCAAAACTCACTATATGTATTGCCACATGCAGCAAGCTAGAGTAATCAATGGATGCCAGAAGGCTTGTGCATAAAATCCTAAGATCTAGATGCAGTGCTCTCAGATCCAAGGCTTCTCATTGATGAAGACCACAAGCCAGAAACTAGTCTTGGGATATTTGATGAGTAGGCACTAGATAGGGATTTTATGCACAAGCCTTCTGGCATCCATTGATTACTCTAGCTTACTGTGTGTGGCAATATGTATAATGAGTTTTGCCTGTTTTAAAATATTAAGAAGCACATACATGTATGTCAGATTTAATATGTAATGAGATCTTTTATAGAAAAATGAGGCATTTAAAATAATGTTAGTACTTACATATATTTCAATTATTGCTGCTGACTGATTTGTGGATGGGTATGTTTATTTAACATGAATTCAGGGTTTTATATGTATGAAAATTATTACACTATGTCCCCGGTAAAATATGATTGTCATAGAATGATGATTGAGAATTAGTTTCTTAATGCTACAATTCTATGTGATAAAAAGGCAGTTTCTAAAAAAATATTGAAATTATTGTTTATTAATGTTACACCAGTTCAAGTACTTTTATAGATAAATATTCCTCAAGTATCATTAATACTTATATACTGTTCAAACTTATTTTATTATGTATTTATAGTACAGCAATAAAGTTCTTACACAATCAAATATACTGACAGAAATAAAATCTCAATGGAATCATATATTGTTTTTGACAGGCTTTTGCTGAAGAGTCATCGTTAATTATCTTTTCACTATATAGATGAAATTTGGGTTGCTATCTTGAGTAAACAAGAGGTGAGCATATGTGTGTATGTGGATAATAAAAATATTATGATTTTTACTTGTGATTATGACGCTTTTACTATTGTTCAGTCGACATATGTGAGCTTATACCAGGGAAAACAAATTCGGTCATAAACATCTTTATAGAGTTTAATGTTTTATTTTGTAATATTTTTTTTAGTAATTGGTAATCTTTTAAATAAAAGTTTAATAATAGTAAAAGAATTTTTTTAGATAGGTCCCTCAGAAGATGATTATCATTGTCATTATTAACTTTTGTTTACTTATTTTGTTTATTCCTTTGCATGTAAATTGATTTGATTTTCTTAATTTATATCTTGGATATTTTGTTGATCATCTCAAATCTTTAGCATTAATCTCTCACTATAGTCTCTAGTGCTAAACTCAAGTTCTAATATCCAGTTAAAATAGTTTAATGAATTAGATATTAATGGAAAGTAGATGGGAAGAAGTTGTGTGTATGTGTGTAGTTAATCCACCAGATATTTGTGTTTGTGAGCCATCCATATAAAAAGAGATATTATTTGCACATCAAGTTACATTTATATAGAGAAGACTTGCTACATAAAATTCAAGCTGTTTAAAGAATCAGATTCCTTCCATGGCATAAATCATCTACTTAAAAGAATGCTTGTCTTAGCTGAAGAGATGTATTCATATTTGAAAGTAATATTTATAATTATCACCAGTTCATTTGTAAAGATTTGTTTTTCAATGCATATCCATAAAAATGTGATTAAAAATATTAGTCAAATTTTATATGTATGCTAGTCAAGTAGAATCAATAAGCAGTTTTAGACATATGGATTGGTTTGTATACAAATACTAGTTATTAATATTTTATATAATCATTAGTTGGATAGTGGTTTACACCCTAAATTTGAAGTTTTAGTTACATACAGTTGAATACTTCCAATAAAGAGTTGTCAAAATAACCATTCCATCTTTCCATTAGTATAAGATTTTATTCATAAAATAGCATAACTATCTTAACTCTAAAAAAAAAAAAACCATTGGATTGACAAAATAAACCAATATGTAAAGCCAACATTTAACCACATATATTATACATTGTTTTGTTTAATTTGTTTATTTGACTTCTTACATAAATATCTTTAATCTTTTGTATAGAAATTTTTGTTTCCAGAAGACTTCATGTATTTATTTTTTCGATCTTCTTGCAGTATATCTTTGATCACACTTTTTCACAAAATGATAATTTATGCATCTCTTTAGTGGGTCTTTAAAATACTCTTTATAATGTAAATTTTCTGGTATTTTCAGAAATACTAAACTTAATTATACTATTAAAATATTTTTATAGAAAAGATGTTCATTATCCATTTCATTTTCACAGTTCAAAATAGATGTCCACTTGTAACTGGTAATTTAGTATTCTCACAAACTTCTGATTGATATTACAATGTTGTCACTATATTTCCAGAATATTGTGAACCATATTAAATTAATTTATTTATTGTTTTTATGTTACATCAACAAAGATGGCCAACATAGTTGAAATATTGTTGTTGTTGTTGTTATTATTATTATTATTATTATTATTATTATTATTATTATTATTATTATTATTATTATTATTATTATTATTATTATTATTATTATTATTATTATTATTATTATTATTATTTAAGATTTAATACACTTGACGTATATAGTGAAATTACATTCATAAAAAATTACACTAATATTTCTTAAGGCTAAGCACTTTCAGAGCATTCAACTCCATATTCATGGCCTCCAAATCTAATAATTTATTCAAATCTATGCAAGCTCATTTATATTGTCCATCTCTTTGATATAGAAAAGCATGTATCCTTCCTGTTTATTGCCTTCAAGTCTCTTGCTATATACCATGCTTCTTTCATCCTTTTGATGTCATTTATCTCAGTGGAAACTATTTCAGCACATAGCAAGAGACTTGAAGGCAATAAACAGGCAGGATACATGCTTTTCTATATCAAAGAGATGGACAATATAAATGAGCTTGCATAGATTTGCATAAATTATTAGATTTGGAGGCTATGAATATGGAGTTGAATGCTCTGAAAGTGCTTAGCCTTAAGAAATATTAGTGTAATTTTTTACGAATTTAATTTCACTATATACGTCAAGCGTATTAAATCTTACATAATTATTAATAGTGAAGAAAAATCTGAAATAATAATAATTATTATTATTATTATTATTATTATTATTATTATTATTATTATTATTATTATTATTATTATTATTAAATATTATTATTATTATTATTATTATTATTATTATTATTATTATTATTATTATTATTATTATTATTATAATAATAATAATAATAAAAAACATTCTATCTGATGACTTGTTAAACATAGCAACTGTATATTACTCTCTGTTGCATTTCTATCTAAAGAGCCCCAATATACTTAAATTGAAACCCATTCTCAAAATTATAATCATCAAAACTAAAACTGATGAATAATTTTTCCTTATCATTAGCTAATATTACTTGGGAGTTTTTTTAATTTTAATTACTAAATCAAATTTTATATTTTATACTACCTAATCAGAGTAATACCAATTTAGAAGTTATGTGAATATTTTTTGTTACATTTTGCTTTTAATTAGTGGAAATTAAAAATTCTATCATAAAGCTTATATTTAAATTACTTGTCTGTGTCATGAACACACTTTTAAATTCTTCAATAAGACCACTGTAATAAAAATGTAAGCAAAACTAAAACTAGTACACAATCCTGTTTTGCATTAGTTTTCATTTTAAATACTTCAGAAACTGTATTTTGTCAATATTTTTTATGAATAACCGATTAAGACAAATATTTGACCTAATTAATAAAGATAGCTTATAAGTCATATACATATTCTGCTACTTACATTAAACCAGAATCAGATTAGGTTCTAAAAACTTTATAACTAAGTGGCAAAAATGTTTAAAGTAATTATACATTTTTGCAATTCACCAAACAATCGTTGCCTACTATTAACATGAATGCTGATGATTAATAAATTATTTTAATTAATATAAGCAACTCTTTGTATTTAATTTTAGACTTCAATTTAAAAAATATATCAATTATAAAATTGTTAATGCAGTCACAATCATGTCCAGTGAATTTGAATATAATTTATGATAGTGCTCAAACAGACATACATATATCTAAAATTTGCATATTCATATTTACAAATTTTTAATTTTTATTTTTTATTAAATGTTTTTTCTATCTGTGGGTGATTTAAAGTATAGATGGTTAGATCCATGATTAAAAAAAAGATGACTACTATTTTGAAAACTTAAATTAAAGAATGATAAACATTATACAATATTTATTCCAACTAATTTGTTCTTCAAAGCAAAGTACCCTACTACTCGTATGTAAAGATAAACAGATTTTAAATAACTCACTACAAACCAAAATTTATTAGGCTTTCTCATTTCAATGACTTCCCACTTCTATTTATCTTTTAACTAAAAATGGCAAGATAGTTATCTCATGATTGACCTTAAAAGTTTAGTTAGATTGGACATGAACAAAGTACCTCAAAAATTTTTTAGGAATGATTGAAAATCTAAAAAAATATTCAAGTTTTACATATCTGTATTTAAATCACAAGCCAGGAGCATATCACAAAGGTGTGTATACATATATTGTAATGCTACATGTGGGGAAAAGAGATGTCCTTTAATTTCAGGTATCAACTTCTTATAATACAGATTTTCAGGTTGAGACTCTCTTAATATTCTATTTAAATTTTCTTGAATGAAATTACTAATTAGAAAATCTGTAAAATTATTCATATATCTTAACTGAAAACAAGGCTCTACAATAATGCATATTTATTAACTTCAAATATATTTAAAATAATAAATTATTGATGATCTCAGGGCTTAAAGTAATAATAATAATAATAATAATAATATATTAAATTTAAGCGTAAACAGATAATATAGTAACGTGAAAGTTAAACACCTTCAAATAGATACCTTTAAAAATGCTTAAGTGACAGCCAATCAGATGGAATAATGGCATCACATGGGACTCTAAATTCTAAAACACAAGCCAGAACTATTAGAAAAAGAGGTGTTTAACTTTCACGTTACTACTACTACTACTACTACTACTACTACTACTACTACTAATAATAATAATAATAATAATAATAATAATAATAATAATAATAATAATAATAATAATAATAATAATAATAATAATAATAATAATAATAATAATAATAATAATAATAATAATAATAATAATAATAATAATAATAATAATAATAATAATGCATATGCAAGGATGGGCAGACATCTCTACAATGTAATAACTGAAACACAGGCTTATTATATACCTGTGTCTATATATGCAATATATAGGGTATATGAGCACAGACTTTCAGATGACCCATCACTCTTCACTCTATCTAACAACACTGATACACTCAAGCACATATATGCTGAAAAGATAAATAATCACCAATATATGTATTTCACGCTAAACCAGCAATCATCAGTTGGTCCAGATTATCATCTCCCACACATATATACTATAAATACTCAGGTATATATTAAGATAGACAATCTTCATACTTTAGTGGACAGGTTTCAATCCATTACACACTCCAACTCTTCAACCATCCATCCAATTGAAAATCTAATGATGGAATGCTTGAAGGCCACCCTGAGTGGAGAGTGATGGGTCATCTGAAAGTCTATGCTCATATACCCTATATATTGCATATATAGACACAGGTATATAATAAGCCTGTGTTTCACTTAATAATAATAATAATAATAATAATAATAATAATAATAATAATAATAATAATAATAATAATAATAATAATAATAATAATAATAATAATAATAATAATAATAATAATAATAATAATAATAATAATAATAATAATAATAATAATAATAATAATAATAATAATAATAATAATAATAATAATAATAATAATAATAATAATAATAATAATAATAATAATAATGTGGCTGTCAATTGATGTGAGTGTATAAATAAAATAATTGATATGAACTGAGTACATGAAGAATCAACCAATTTTATTTACATTACTATCAATAATATTAACAAGCAAATTGCATTAATAGTTTAAATAGCTCCAATGAACTTATAACATTCAATCATGAAACTGTTACAAATAGCTTTATAAATAAATATTACATTAAGGCTTTTATGAAATTTAGGTAAATCTTTGGATAAGTATAACATGCAAAAGGATATTATAATCTCAATCACTTAATTTATATACAATGATGAGATTCTTTAGTTTATTATCATCAGTTAAAATATAAACAATATAATGTGTGCTAACTATCTAAACTTTCATACATTCACACATGGTATGTATGTACACCTAAATATAGAAATAAAATATTAAAATTGTTTTACCTGGCCATTAAACCTATTATCTCCAAAAGTTCTAAAACAAAGAAAAATATACAAGCATAATAATTAAAAAATTAGTGAAGTTTTATTATTTCTGAGAAAGTTTTTTTAAGTTTTTATATGAAAGTTCTTTATTATAGATTCCCTAATCAATGAAGTTTAACAAGCTTAATGGATGAATTTACTCCAAGCAGTGATTTATACTAAATTAATTGTCTCTATAACTTGTAGAATGATGTATTTTTAGAAAAGTTTCATTTGCTCCCTTTACATCATAAACAGCTTCTCTCAAGAAATTCTGGTATAGTTGTAATAAAATGGCTTACTTTTATTTTTATAACAGAATAAATTTCTTGTATAACTCTTAGAATTTCATGAAATATGACTTATTATCAAAATTTTGAAATAGCATTTATAAACAGGATTCACCAAAGAAAATGCTGAGAACTTACAAATGCATGTAAAGTGGCAATCATAAAATATATAGGCAAAAATTGGAAGGGTATTTAACCCCTTTTCTACTTGACTTCTAGCAAGGTATTTTGTTAATTGAACACCAACTATATATTTCTACAGGAAATATGTCTGATATTATCAGTGCCAGATTTAAATTGCAATTAAGTAAATTTTATTCCATATTATCCTTTTCTGCTATCTTTTCTTGTCTCATAACTTCACATAATATTGTTATAGGGATTCTATATTATCATAATTAATTATACTTTTACATAATTTTTTCATATTATTCATACATATATTTAAAATTAATGTTTTAGAATTTTCAAAGATTAATAAAATATAAATCATTTACTTTTTATAAAATAAATATAATAAACTTTCTGTATTTAAGTTTTTTACTTAATAATCTTATCTACACTCACATACATAGCTATTATTATTCAATCTTTATTAATTAAAGTCTAAATTATAATGATCTTTTTTTCAAGCATTTATTTATGTTTAGAATGTTTAGAAAAATAAACATTCCATATAAAATTATAAATCATTGTCAAGCATTGGTGGCCGATAGATCAGCAACAGCTGCTTTACAAGCAGTTGTCCCGGGTTAGCAGGTTCACTTCCCGGCTGATGCTCTGACACATGAGAAAAAAAAATTATAAATCATTTACTTAACATGTATGCAAACAAAATATAAATAATTAATTAATGAATAAGATGCAATTCATAAAACAAAACATATAACAAACATAAACATTTTATTATTATTTTAGGACTAAGAATAGGCATGTTATTATAATATATACACACATTTGTGTATATAAAACATGACAATATGATATTTTTTAATACTTTTTCAAACAATCTTCTTTCTGTTTCAGTCAAACTTTAAGCCTTCATCAGACATTTGTTTATTAGAGCTTTGGTGAAGGTTTCAGTTTTATCCAAAGGAAATAAAAATTGCTTGAAAATGCATGAAGATAAGTTATATGTCTGTATTAAATTATGCAATAAAGTTAGTGAAGATGCAGAATTTATATGTATATAAATGAATACTGACATTTTGTAAGATTTTGCAATTTATTCATTAGTAACTAAAAATAATTATGAACAATAATTTTAGCTAAAACACTTCATTTTTATGGTATTTTGCTGCTTTCATTTATATCCATTTTTATATTATATTTGTTATGAAAAAAAAGTAAAAAGTTAATCTCCATTATAAATAATATTTGTTTTTATAAGAAAATTGATAACATTTATTTTTCGTTTAAGCTTTACACCTACAGCAATTTGTACATATGTCAAAGTTTATAAAAAATAAAAAGTAAATTATCATTTCAATTTATATTACTAAAACAAAAAACAATAAGTCAAGAAAAAAGACATTAACAATTTTATTCTTATACATATAGTTTTCAAAAGAGCTGTTATTTATTATATTTCTAATAAAATGAAGAATAACAACACATTTTCAATGCATGTTTGTTGTCAATAATTCTAGATATGTTTGTTGTTGCTGCTCTTATTACTATTATCAAAAATGTTAAAATTTTAATTGTCTAAAATATTTAATAAGTGCAGTCACAACTTAAAGCAAATTATTATCCACACAAAAAAAAATTAGTTCCAAAACAATTACAGATTTAAAAGAACAATATAAATAAAATTAATTGTTATTTGGTTAAATTATTTTCAAATGAAACTAAGTACATATATCAACTTCAGTGACTCGAGAAACTGTTAAGATTAACTCTACATTGAAACCTATAATGTAAGCTTTTAAAAGACTTGATTTTAAGTCTAAATAAATTTACAAAATTTTAATTGAAAATTAAATTTTAAATTAAAAAATTACCATTTTAAACGGGTAAATAGACATTTAATAGCAGTAAACTAATTAAATATACAATTTAGAAAAATAAATGCTCTTTCAATATCTAGACCTGGATTACTATAAAGTAGTGATTTTTAACTTCTATTAATATGACAGATAATTTTGATGCCAAGAAAATTCTGCTAATTATTTTTCAGGAAAAATTTGAGCAAAAAATGAGATATCCAAAAATCAAATAAAACTAAAATGTTGACTTGTAAAATAAAGTTACAAAAATATAAAAAATATATTTTAAGAAATATGATGTTTTAAAATATAATAATATGATTAATTGTAATAAAAGTTTATCTTTCTAATAATAATTAAAATAAAGCTGATTTAGGAATTCAAAATAAAGACCTTAATGTTATTTATTTTGGAGGAAAAAATATAGGAATTAATACAATTAAACCACTAAACATCACATGATCACTATTTCTTATGCTAGCACATTGCCTGTTTTATTAATACAATTGTTGCAATTAAATATAATGATTTGAAAGATGAGAAGAAAATGAGCCTTCATATAATTTAAAATATAAACCTAAAATTGGAAAAAAAATGTCAATTAAATCTGCTGAAATAAGACTAAATTAAGAACTAATGATGTTTATATGGTATAAAGAAAAAAAATGATTTTTCAAAATAAAAATAAAAATTGTGTAACACAAAGTTAACAAAGACTTAAATAATAAAAAATATATATAATTGTTTAAAAAGAGATTCTAGAAATAATGTGAAAAGGAATTTAATTATAATTATGAGAAAGGAACAAATTTTAATTTTTTAAAATAAATTGGATTATAATTAAAGTGTTATTTAAATAATGTATGTTAATATCAAGGTTCAAAAGTAAGGATTATCTTTAAGATTAATTTTATATTTTACTGATAGTATAAGTGATAATATTTCAAAACAATTTAATAATTTTTAAAGATTTTATTAACTTTGGAAAGTATAATATTTTATTTTGATAAAATTAATAGATTTAAGATGGAAAATAACTAGGTATATGATAGTTTATATAATGAAAATATATATCACTATGTAAATAGATTATGTGATAGTATTATGTATAACTCAATTTTACTGGAAAAATTAAGGTAATAAAAGATTTGCTTTTGTTATTAAAAGATTTTAATATTTTATTTATAATAATAAGTTTCATAAAATAAGAAAAGTTGGATAATAGTTTGTAATATTTATCCTTTAATTTATGTATATATTAATTATATAAAGAAAAATATTATTGATGATAAATATAACAATAGTTTGGTAGAAATGAGGATGAATGTTTATTTATATAATTAAAGATAGATTGCAATAATTTCTAAATAAATTTATTAGTTTTGATTCTTCTATAAAATATATTTTGGCAGAATTAAAAACTTATTTAATTAATAAAGAATTTTTGTTAAATAATCATTTAGTTAATAAAAAAAATTGAGATCTACAATTAAATATGATAATTATCAATCTACTATTCATTTAAAAGCAGATCAAAATGTTTTTATATAAAAATAGTTCTAAACTTATCAAAAAAGATGGGTTTCTTAAGATAAATTAATTAATAATGTTTTATTTAGTAACAATTATAATAAAGATAAAAATATTTTGAAAGAGGCTACTTTCATAAGATTTTGAGAAAGAATACAACTATAATTAGAAATATAAAAATAATGTGAAAGAAGATGGTGATTTTAAATAATTTGTTATATCAAAAAATATTTTTGCTATATAGGTGAAATATGTTTATACAACCATGGAGGAAATCAGATTATAAAATTACAATCAAGAAAATTAATTTTTGTTAGCCTTCTGGAAAAAATAAAAAGATAACAAGAATTAACTCTACCATATTTAGCTATTTCTGACATTTTTCTTTGTCTCACACTGTCAATATAAAATATATGATAAAATTATTATTTCTTTTCAGAAAATAATAAATTTGACTTCATTTGATAGATATTTTTGTTTATTATTGAAATAAATTTTAAATGTTTGCATGAGGATGTAATTAAAACAAAAGCTTTATAGATCATTGTTTCTACAAAAATTATTTTCAGTTTATGTCAATGTAAATTATATGATAATTTGATTATTACTTATCAGAAAATAAGAAATTTGTCATACTTCAATAAACATTCTTGTTTACTACTGAAATAAATTATAAATGTTCACATTTTGTTTCTGTAAATATTAAAAAAATGAGACTGTAATCAAAACAAAGACGTTAGATGTCACTATTTCTAGAAAAATTATTTTCAGTTTATAATATCAACAAAATTTCTTATTTATCATTATTTTTAATAATCAGAACAAATATTTATTTATTTCTTTTATATCTAATGAATTATGCTTCAAAAGTTTACATTTTTTGAATATTTATTGCAAAATTATGATATTTTTTTGATATTTTTTTATTTGTAAATAAAGTAGCTTGTTGATGTCAAAGCTAGTCTTGTAATTTGCTTCAGGTCATATTTACATTACTGGTGATATAACATGTTTTTGAAAATAAAGTATTTCAATAAAAAATAAGTTCTTAATAATTTTTATTTCTTGACATCTAATAAATATAGTACAAATTATTTTAAAAAATATCTAAAACTATAATAAATTTGCAAATAAACATGTTTTTTCTGTCATTGGAAACTTCAAAGTTGTAAAATGCTGAATGTTTTACAGTCTTGACAACACACAATGGCTGAACATGTCAGGGAGAGGCTTATGTCTATTGATAGAGAGGAAAATTTGAATTTTGTGGGGTTTTTTCTTGAAATTTTCATTTTAAAAAAAATTATTATAATAAAATATACTCTTTTACATGCATTTTATCATATAATACTTATGAAAAAAATTCACCAGGGGCGAATTGGCCAAAAGATGTTTCTCTATTGTCTTAAATTCAAATGGGTTAAAAGTCTCCTCTGATTAAAAAATGTACTTTGAAGCTATTACTTTATTGAAAATTTTTTATTATTAAGTCTAAATGAAATACTACATTATAAGGGTAATTCTGTGTTTTTTTGTATTGTTTTTACACTTGAGAAGAGATATTGAAACCATTGTCAATAAATTGTAAATTAATTTTACTAGTATTGGTAATTTTGAATAAATGTTATTTGTTTTTTATAATACTGAGAAATTGATAAAATTCTTAAGTACTAATACATATATATATATATATATGTGTGTGTGTGTGTGTGTGTGACTTGGAACTTTCCAATAACAAATTTGAAAGTTGTTTTATTTTTTTATATATACTTGTTTTATTTTTATGCACACATACACACACAATATATATATATATATATATATATGATAAGAAAAATGATGATGCTGGGAAATTGATCAATCTAATTTGAATAAAACATGACCTTATCATTGGTGACCATTTTGTATTGGACTATTAATTATAATACGGCAGAATGATAATATAAAAAAATTTACTTTGCCTCAGAATTGAGACATCATTCATAATAATATAGATCTAGCCTAAATTTGGAATGACATTTTATAAAAGCCCCAAAGTTGATTTGACATTTTGTATTAAGTGCCACATGTACATGATTATCATTGGCTACCATTGGGTAGTTACTTTGTCACAGTAATAATAGATTTTCTATCTCACTACCACTCTACATTTATTCAGTTAACATTTGACATTAAAAAAAATACCCTTAAGATTTATATTTTTTTATCACAGAGCAAAAACATGCATAAACAAATAGTAACTCTGTTAGGACTTGTATAAAATTATTTAGTTCAGGTATTGATCAGACTAGGCAATAACAATATTTGCCATATATAATTATTTAAATTGTCCACTACACTATCATAAAATACTAACAATCTCTATTAAAATGTAATTTATTTAGATTGTATTTAAAATGAAATAAAGCAAATGAGATCATCACCCCAGACATCAACAAATCTATTCATGATTCCAATGTAATCTGCAATAAAATCAAAATCATATATCATTGCCCTAAACAATGATAAATGCTTAAGACATCTATTTGATTGATAATTGAATAAAACTAAATATGAATCAATAAACAACTGAATTCAAACATACTTTACTAATCTAATATTATTTATAGTAATGCAAATTTAATTTAATATTTAATAACATTCTGTTTAATCAACTAGTTTTTTGAATAATTATAATTCCATTTTGAGAATGTTTTCTAACCTATACAATATTTATAATGTTTAAATAAAATACACCTTTACTCAGTTTTGTATTTACTTTAATAAAAAGTTAAATAAATCAATATTTCATTTATATTCTACACTATAGTGATATGCAATTATTACACTCTACAAGAATTTGTTCTCCACAAATCTATTAGATAATTTCATATTTTACAGTACCCAATCACAATATATAAAATGTACCATAGGTTGCTATTGAATATTTACTGACTTACAATCACTGATATTATTCATTTACTTAAATCTCCAATCAATCGATTATAAAAATTCATTTTATAATAATTAAATTATATACGACAATAATTGACAATTATCCAAGCCAAAGATAATATTATGTTAAACTAGTCAATAAAATTTTGAATCTCCACTTCAAAGAAATTTAGGAAGTAATTATGACAGATCATTCTGGCTAATGACAGAACAAAATCTATTAAGATTTTTGTAACTGGACAAGATAAGCAAATGAATAATCAATTCTGAACTACTGAAATTATGTCTACTAGTAATATTGACTTAGATAAGTAAACAGATATTTAAATGCAGTAAAATATTAAATTTATATGCAATTGAATTTAAAAAATGATGTATAAAATCTATACATATATCTAATTCTATTTTACTTACCAAGATCAGTTTGATTTTGGATCAAATTTTAAGAACCAAAATTATCTTGAACATTCAAAATAAGAGTCATAGATCACATGACCCTATTCTTTTAAGCTTAAACATAATCTTGTCTCTTCCAGGTTCATATTAGCCCTAAAATATTTTTTTTAGAAAATTCTAGTACATGAGTAGATACCCACAAGTAATCAGAACTTTATAATACAAAATTATTTATTTATTTTTAAGTACTATAAATTTAATTTTCATTTTTTAAAGTAGTCCAGAAACACTTGCAAAATGATGCCTTTTAACACCTAAAGCATTTTTTTCACCACTTCTAATGTTATAAATTTATTGGATTATATATATATATATATATATATATATATATATATGGTCCAATAAATTTATCTATTATATATATATATATATATATATATAATAGATATCTCACATAATACCATAATTTAATCATATTCTAAGCATCACAATATTATTAAGCAACAAAAATGATGGTATTCACCTCATTTGAAAATATTAATTGAGCAATTTAAAATAATTATTGAATATATACCCATTGAATAAAATTTTCTCTTGTAATTATCAGTATTTAAATTAATTTCCTCTATAAGAATTTAGATATCAGATAAGAATAATATCATTTTTGTTTTCTTAATAATTTAAATAATGATACTGTGAGATTTAATTAATTATACACATCATAGATGCAGGACTTTGAATATATTCTATTCAAATATAAACTGTAAATTATTTTTTTGTAAAAAATATTTTATAATATTCCATTATATCTTAATTATTAGTAAATAATCATAAATTATAAATACTGTAGAAAACATCTTTATTCTTTTTTAATTTTTTATTTTAATGAAAAAATTCATTAATTATGATTTTATAATGAATGTTTTGATTAAATCAAAAAAAAAAAAAATCAAAGTGTCAATTATAATAATAGCTTTTTTTAAGTGAAAAAAAAATAAAGAATATTAATCTTTATAATTTATAATTATATATATATTTAAAAGGTAATATAGCTTATAAATGTATCATTGCACTACCACATACCTCTTCTTTTAACATCGTTTAGCATACAATCTTAAAGTGGTATCATTTTAAGGTTTGCTACTATTGAGATATAGATCTTTAAACAAAGGGCGTTACTGGATATTTGTAATTGTATAATGGTTTGTATATTTTCTATAATTATTTCAGTTAGTGTTAACAGTAACTTACTTTTCATTTATAGTTTGGGAGGAGTTTAAAGATTAAAATCTAATGTTTAGTTTATCTTTAATAACTTTGTAAAACTTGTTAGTTTATTAGCAAAATTTAAGATCGTTTGCTTATTTAAAATTTCATGCTCTGTGTTTGAGTAGGTCTGTATTTCAATATTTAACATCGTTTAGCATACAATCTTAAAGTGGTATCATTTTAAGGTTTGCTACTATTGAGATATAGATCTTTAAACAAAGGGCGTTACTGGATATTTGTAATTGTATAATGGTTTGTATATTTTCTATAATTATTTCAGTTAGTGTTAACAGTAACTTACTTTTCATTTATAGTTTGGGAGGAGTTTAAAGATTAAAATCTAATGTTTAGTTTGTCTTTAATAACTTTGTAAAACTTGTTAGTTTATTAGCAAAATTTAAGATCGTTTGCTTATTTAAAATTTCATGCTCTGTGTTTGAGTAGGTCTGTATTTCAATATTTAACATCGTTTAGCATACAACCTTAAAGTGGTATCATTTTAAGGTTTGCTATTATTGAGATATAGATCTTTAAACAAAGGGCGCTTCCGTTACTGGATATTTGTAATTGTATAATGGTTTGTATATTTTCTATAATTATTTCAGTTAGTGTTAACAGTAACTTACTTTTCATTTATAGTTTGGGAGGAGTTTAAAGATTAAAATCTAATGTTTAGTTTGTCTTTAATAACTTTGTAAACTTGTTAGTTTATTAGCAAAATTTAAGATCGTTTGCTTATTTAAAATTTCATGCTCTGTGTTTGAGTAGGTCTGTATTTCAATATTTAACATCGTTTAGCATACAATCTTAAAGTGGTATCATTTTAAGGTTTGCTATTATTGAGATATAGATCTTTAAACAAAGGGCGTTACTGGATATTTGTAATTGTATAATGGTTTGTATATTTTCTATAATTATTTCAGTTAGTGTTAACAGTAACTTTCTTTTCATTTATAGTTTGGGAGGAGTTTAAAGATTAAAATCTAATGTTTAGTTTGTCTTTAATAACTTTGTAAAACTTGTTAGTTTATTAGCAAAATTTAAGATCGTTTGCTTATTTAAAATTTCATGCTCTGTGTTTGAGTAGGTCTGTATTTCAATATTTAACATCGTTTAGCATACAATCTTAAAGTGGTATCATTTTAAGGTTTGCTACTATTGAGATATAGATCTTTAAACAAAGGGCGTTACTGGATATTTGTAATTGTATAATGGTTTGTATATTTTATATATATATATATGCAATCAGTACTCATTTTTATAAAGATAGCAAATCTTCAAACTTCAATAGAAAAGCTTCAATCCTTTCACCTCATCAGCCATCCATATTTTTGCAAGTTTGATGATGGAACCCTCAAATCCCTTATTTATTCCAATATTATTGTCATACCCATGCCAACTTTAAGTTACTCTGACTCCTCACATATAGAACCTTATGTTTAGTATAACCAATATACTTATATTTGAATATTACATATTCAGCCTATATTCCGTTCATCCCTCTTATGAATATTTAAAGGGAAATATTAAAATTCTATATGTGAGGGGTCAGAGAGACTTTAAGTTAACATAGGTATGACAATAATAATGCTATCAACAATGGCTTTGAGCTTTCCATTATCAAAATTTTCAATATGAATGGCTGAAGAGTTGAAGGGTATAGAAGATTAAAGCTTGTCCATTAAAGATTGAAGATTTACTATCTTAAAAGAAATTGAGCATGAAGTGTATATATGGGTGGAAGATGGTAACCTGGATCATCTGATGAGTGCTGGTTCATCACAAAATACATATATTGAAGATCATTTATCTTTTTCATATATGCTTAAAAATCTGAGTTCAAGTTTCTTCTAATTACATTAAGTTTAGTATGGACAATATATTTATATTTGAATATTATAGATAGATAGATAGATAGATAGATAGATAGATAGATAGATAGATAGATAGATAGATAGATAGATAGATAGATAGATAGATAGATAGATAGATAGATAGATAGATAGATAGATAGATAGATAGATAGATAGATAGATAGATAGATAGATAGATAGATAGATAGATAGATAGATAGATAGATAGATAGATAGATAGATAGATAGATAGATAGATAGATAGATAGATAGATAGATAGATAGATAGATAGATAGATAGATAGATAGATAGATAGATAGATAGATAGGTAGGTAGGTAGGTAGGTAGGTAGGTAGGTAGGTAGGTAGGTAGGTAGGTAGGTAGGTAGGTAGGTAGGTAGGTAGGTAGGTAGGTAGGTAGGTAGGTAGGTAGGTAGGTAGGTAGGTAGGTAGGTAGGTAGGTAGGTAGGTAGGTAGGTAGGTAGGTAGGTAGGTAGGTAGGTAGGTAGGTAGGTAGGTAGGTAGGTAGGTAGGTAGGTAGGTAGGTAGGTAGGTAGGTAGGTAGGTAGGTAGGTAGGTAGGTAGGTAGGTAGGTAGGTAGGTAGGTAGGTAGGTAGGTAGGTAGGTAGGTAGGTAGGTAGGTAGGTACGTAGATAGATAGATAGATAGATAGATAGATAGATAGATAGATAGATAGATAGATAGATAGATAGATAGATAGATAGATAGATAGATAGATAGATAGATAGATAGATAGATAGATAGATAGATAGATAGATAGATAGATAGATAGATAGATTTTTAATTAAATAAGTTATGTATTTCATTAAAACAAGTTATGAAATTAATTTACAGAGAAAGGAAAAGATAAATAATAAGTAGCTAGAATCAGATTAATTGAATTGCTATAATATAAAATATTTAATTACAATGTATTGTGTAACAGTAATTATTATCAGAAGGGAAAAAATAAATATCAAATAATGAAAGAAATTTTATTAGTACAAAATAAAATACTAGTAAATTTGTAGAGGCAAGTTTAAACTGATAATGCACCCATCACCTGGATTTTCCCAAATGAGCTTAATTACGCCAGAAAGCAAATGGGCTGAAAGTATAAAAGCTGGGGGAAAAGAACACGTAATTGTCTTCATTATCTCTGAGGCAACTATGACACAAGTGTTAATCAACATAAGAAGCAAGTGGGTGGGGGGACTTATTCCCATGTTCTTGGCTCTTGAAGGTCAATAAGCCAACTAGGGCCATAAGCTTCCAGTCTAAAAGGATGGTGGTAGAAGTAAAAGTACTGCTTTTAGTAATTTTATTATTAGAGAATAGACTTAGTAAGTGAAAAGTCTTATTCTTAATTAACTGCCATCAGGTTATATTGAATTTGAATAGTGTATTTGATATATATATTGCATAGAATTAAAATCTAAGTTGCTATGTCCTTTGTGTCCTCAAAAAAATAGATTCTGTACTAAATTGTTATTCTTATTGTGGGAATTAGTGAGCTAAGACATAGTAAAACTCAGCACAGTCATTTAGTTCGAACATAGCATAGACAAAATTTGTCAATTTGAAAGTTCAAATTAGGTTTGAAGGATTTTAAAATGTCATCATTTCGACAAACTTATATTGCTAAGTTCAGTGTGCATAAAGCCACCAAATAGGCATTACATTTAACTCAAGTCATTTGTTTTTACATTAAATGGAATAGGTGACAGTAAGAGAAAACTTGCAGAACTCTTATTGTTTCTGTAAAAAGTTATTGAGATGATTAATAAGTTTTATGACTCTTCCATAATACAACTTATTTTATGTGAAGATGATTAATAAGTTTTATGACTCTTCCATAATACAACTTATTTTATGTGAAAATAATAAGAAAATTAAGCAAATATTTTGATCCTTGTCCATGCTGTAATATATGTCACTTACTTTTAAGGAATATGAAATAGTTTAAAGGTGAAACAATAAAATGTTACAATTCAGCCCTGAGAGAGCTAGCAAAAGATTGTGGATATAGGGTGTTTATTGGGGACATACTTATGGATCTATTATTAGGGGCATGTCTAATGAGAGACCAGACAACAGATGTTAACAGAGACTGATATAACTTATAAAATTTCTATCAAGAAAAAAATAGCTTATGTGCTAATTTTAGAGCAGGGTTATGCTTTTAAAACTAAATCTGAAGATAATATTAATATACAGGTTTTTAAGATGGATAAAAAAATATATTATTCTGAAAAAACATGAATAAGAAAATAAAAATAAAGTCATATGTTTCTACTATGAATAAATAGATCATAGAGCGAAAGATCTATAAGTGGAAGCAAAAAACATGTTTTAAATGTGGAAGTATGAGGCATTCACCATGTATATGTAGGAAATTAGCAACAGGAAAAGCCAAGAGAAAACTCAAGGTGCAGAAAAATAAATGAGATAAACCATTTAATACTCACATTGTAATAAAAACATGGAAGTTGAGAATTTTCAGCAATTTGTAATGAAATTGCAAATTTGTGGAAAAGAGATTACAATGGAGATAAATAATGGCTCAGAAATATTGATTATGTTTAAGGTAGATTGTAGTTCACTATAAGTTGCTGATGTTAACATTCAAAAAGAAAAAAAAAAACATTAACTCTTGGATTGATTGCTTCAAATATATTCGTACATGTTTTTAACTTGCTATAATAATTCCTGAGTTTTTACATCACTGCAATGTATTTTACCTTATTTTAAACCTTAAAAAGTACCATAGGATGCTGACCTTTCTTGAATTATTTTAGAAGTAAAAAATTAATAATATAGGCATTCTAAATTTGAACCAAGAGAGAAGCCACACCTTTGTAAATTCTGATTGGCTGCTTCAATTTTTGCCAAATGAAACTAATCTTCATCACTCCAACTTCTGTTTTGACTTTGAAAACAAAAATTAATGTCTTCGAATGTTTTTTTTATTATTTTTCTTACATATTATGAGTTATTTTCATAAAATATACTGAAAATATGGTTATTTTAGAAAAATAGTAAGATTCTCGTAAAAAATTGTATATGTTTACACGGACATAAATTGAAAAAGAAACCATCGCTAAAAACAATTTTCACAACTGTCAAGCAGTTTAAATTGCCCCAAGCTCTTTATTTGATTTTCAAACAAAAATTAATAATTTAGAGTATTTTTCTGGCATTTATTTATATATCGTAATGTATTTTGGTAGAATGTGCTGAAAATATAGTTATTTTTAAAAAATAGTAAGATTTTAGCAAAATATTCTTTACTATTTCATAATGTAAATTGAGAAAGAAAGTCGATGATATATGCAACATTTTCTAATTGGTTAGGAACATTGTTTTTAAATTTCCCACTATAAAATATTTCTATAAGAATACATAGAAAATTATTTTTGAAAAAACTTTCGTTCACTTTCATAATCTGACAAATTATTGATATACTTTTTACAAACAAAACTAAAATGAATATAATATTAAAAGATGAATATATTTTTATTGCTGGTTCTGTAATTGATCAATCAAAAGTTTAGAGTTTTAAATCACTCAGCCAACTAGATTTGTGGTAAATCGAAGAGTTAAGGCTCAAGATGTGAGTGCGAATGTGTTGCAATTACTGGGGTAAATAAAAATACCAATTAGATATCACTAGAAAATAATTAAATTACCACTGCAAATAGTGAAAGGGAAAATTAATCCTATAATAAGGAGGGAATGGTTCCACATGATAAGAATTTAAGTTAGTATAGAAAAAAAATTTCTTCAAACAAGAAATTCAAAATAAATATCCAGATTTCTTTAGTGAAGAATTGAGTTTAATATTAATGGGCCCAGTAGAGAATGAGTCAGCTAAAAATACACATACAGCTGTATGTAAACCATAAAAATCCCATTCAGACAGACACAAATGTCATGGAGAAAATTCAGGAATTGTTCAATAAGGACATATTGATGCTAGTAGAAATGTCAGATTGGATTATACCTGTAATCATAATAACAAAATGTAATGGTAAAATCTGAATATGTTGGGATTATAAGGTAATGATAAATCAGTATTTAAATAAGGGGACATAGCCAGTACATTGTGAAAGAGGTATTGAAAAGTGTGAAAAATGCATCACCCTTTGCAAAAGTGGACCTAAATTCTACTTTTCATCCAATAACAATGATGCAAAATTCAGTGGAATATTAATGATAATAACCCCTATGAGATTATTTAAATGCAATGATGCTGAATATAGTTCAAGCAAAATAGATATTAGATGGCACTGAGGCAAACAAACAGAGACACTTGTAGATAGATATTTTGATCTACAGATTTAAAAAAAGAGAGAGATTTTATCAGATAGTGAGATGAATGAGTAGACATGCAAATAACTAATTAAGGGATAGACAGATGGTATATATAGAAAATATAAAAAAAATTATGGTCTGAGTTTTGGAAAGAATTCTTAAATCATTACTATGTTACTATATACTACTATTCAATAGGATATTCCATTTTGTATGTTATTATTTTCCACAATAATGTAGTATGTTTGCTTTGTATGATGATGTTTTTTACAGATCTTGCTGTGCGTTTTAAAATATAAAGTATATATATATATGTTGGGCTCTTTATATGTTTTCCATAATTATAAAACTTTGAATGTTCATTTTCAAAGATATAGGTATCTCACTTTCTATTAGTTTTTTATAACAATGAATTCTTCAACAGGATGAAATTATTTTGAATAAGCAAATAAGTGATTTAAAAGTTATACTTTATAGAAGTTATTTTTATCCCTTTGAGACCAAAAACCGCCTGTTTACACATTAAAAAAAGTTTACAATTTCGACCGCAATAGCGTGCAAACCGTATATGTCACAGTTACGCTTTTTTTTTCTTTCTCTCCGCCATTTTTCTATCTTTTTGTACGTCTAAAAAATTTTTCTGTGCGATGAGAATTAGATTTTTTATAGCAATTTTTGTAAAGTACATTATTAAAATTTTGTAATTTTTTTTATCTTTCTAGATTTTATCAACCGATAAAAAAAATATACGGAGAAAACAATTATTTTCGCCGCTAAACGTAATTACGTTTATAACGAACTTTTCTGTTGATGTGTTTGATTTTGAGGTTTCGTATTCCCCATTACCTGTAAGTATTCAACATTCATCATCATCATCTCCCACTAATATATAATAATTGCTTGTAATTCCTTTGGGTTATTTATTTTATTTTATTTACTGTTTTTATACATTTCATTGTAGATAAGTTTTTATTCATTTTATAGCATACTTTGCTATTATGGTTTGCTATATAATAATGCATAATTCAACTCACTCTTACCCTCATGATATTCCAATAATGTAGTAATTATTTTTTACATGCATAACTTAGAATTTACTACGTTTTTATTCATTTCATTGTAGATAACTTTTTATTCATTTTATAGCATACTTTGCTATTATGGTTTGCTATGTAATAATGCATAATTTAGCTCACTCTTACCCTCATGATATTCCAATAATGTAGTAATTATTTTTTTCATGCATAACTTAGAATTTACTACATTTTTATTCGTTTCATTATAGATAACTTTTTATTTATTTGATAGCATACTTTGCTATTATGGTTTGCTATGTAATAATGCATAATTTAGCTCACTCTTACCCTCATGATATTCCAATAATGTAGTAATTATTTTTTACATGCATAACTTAGAATTTACTACATTTTTATTCGTTTCATTATAGATAACTTTTTATTTATTTGATAGCATACTTTGCTATTATGGTTTGCTATGTAATAATGCATAATTTAGCTCACTCTTACCCTCATGATATTCCAATAATGTAGTAATTATTTTTTACATGCATAACTTAGAATTTACTACGTTTTTATTCATTTCATTGTAGATAACTTTTTATTCATTTTATAGCATACTTTGCAGATAACTTTTTATTCATTTGATAGCATACTTTGCTATTATGGTTTGCTATGTAATAATGCATAATTTAGCTCACTCTTACCCTCATGATATTCCAATAATGTAGTAATTATTTTTTACATGCATAACTTAGAATTTACTACATTTTTATTCGTTTCATTATAGATAACTTTTTATTTATTTGATAGCATACTTTGCTATTATGGTTTGCTATGTAATAATGCATAATTTAGCTCACCCTTACCAGTTGCTCCACATCATCATCAGTTATTTTGAAATTGATTTTGCTCATGCATTTATATTTTCAACAATTTGCAAACTGTCTTCAAACTATCCACTCTGTTCTGTGAAACTAACAAGGTGAAAAAAATAAATACCTCACAATGCTGAATCAACAGTCATCATCATCTCCCACTCATATATAATAATTGCTTGTAATTCCTTTTGATTATTTATTTTATTTTATTTACTATGTTGTTATTCATTTTATTTTAGAAACAAATTTTTAAATTATTTATTTGCATATTTGGCAATTATGATCTGCCATGAAATAATGCATAATTTATCTCACCCCACCCCTGATTTTTCAATAATATAGTCATTATTTTTTACCACCATAACTTAGAATTTACTAAAGTTATTACTGTTATTTTTTTTTTGATCCTCACTAAAACCTTGCATTTCTAATAGATATCCCGCATAGAGGGCCTAGAAAAACAACTGCTTGCAAAAATAGAACACATAGAGTGTCAAGCAGAAAAAAGAAATTGAAATGGTCACCTTTTGACACATTACACCAACAATCTGTAACTCAGGTAGGTCATGTTATATATTATTTTTTTCTGCATTTTATGACGAATGTGATGAAGCTGTCTATGAAATTGTCATTTTAGGCTATATCTTTCAAAATTGAGAGTTTGTGAACCAATGTAAAAATAAAGATATATAAAATGTGAAAAATCTCCTTTCTTTAATTATTTTTTTGTGGTAATGACTATTTTATCAGCTTCATTACATTCTTTCATATTTGCACTTTCTAAAAATGTATATATATTTGTTATTTATTGTAATAAATTAGACATTTCATTTAAAATTGTATGTCCTGTAATTTTTTCTGTGAATTCAAAATGGCCGTTCAGGTCACAAGGGGTTATGTGTCAGTAATAAATACAAAGAAATATAAATTGTCTTTGGATTAAATAATAAATAATAATGACTCATAACAATGACAATGTAGCTGTGTAGTCCATTTTCTTTAATAAAGTATAAACTTAATGGTCAATTGCCTATTTTGATTAATCAAATAATTTTTATCTCCTTTTCAAATTCTGAATTTCTACATAAAAATAAAAAGACAAATACACAAATATTTGTTTTCATATCTGCAATTCTTTAAGGTAAGATATATTTTCTGTAGTCTTGTGTATAAAAAATAAACATTTACACTAAAATAAACATTAAGTAGTTTGAACAACTAAATATATATATATATATAAGTTATAACTTTTTGGACTGTACCGTGTAATATTTTCCATTAAACACTGATATTTCGACAGACTAGCAACCACCATTATCAAGGTTAACTTTTGAAAGAACAATCTCATTAGATTTCAAAGAATAACATGACTCAGTGTGCGATGAGAAGTGAGATTCAACTTGAAGTAGTTCAGCATTCACAATATGAGGCTTATCAAAATGTTTATTTCCCTCAGTTTTTTTTCACCTATTAATTTCAATTTAATATTAGATAAAATGAGAGATTTCCACATAGCTGGAATATGTTGTGCTTCATCAGCCCTATTTAAACCAGTAGGTCTCTTTAATATTTCAATTGACTCTCTCATAATTCATAAATCATATTGTTCCAAATTTGCAAGTATTTTTGTATTGTCAAAATCAGATTTGTGACCAATTTCTAAAAAATGAGAAGTAAAAACTGATGTACTAATTTTTTGATTAAAAGCATTTCTATGTTTCTTAATTCTAACATTTATTCAACTATTATAGTGACCCACATAGCTTCTTGAGCACTGAAAACATGGAATTTCATAAACTCCTTGGTGTTCCAAAAATATTCTGTCTTTAGGTTTATATAAAAAATCAACAATTTTTTTGCCAGTATAAAAAGTAGTCTTTGTATTAAAACAAGATAGTCTTCTACTGATTTTATCAATAAACTCTTTAATGTAAGATAAAATTACTCTACTAAAAGAGGAATTGTCAATTATATCCTCTTTTTTCTTTTTAGTATTAATGTTATGTAAAGTCTTACATATGATGTTTTTATTATAATTATTAGAAAGCAGAATACTTTTTATAAGTTCTATTTCTTGAGAAAGATATTCTTTCTCAGTCAAATTATAAGCTCTAGTGAAAAGATTTTATGCTACAGAAAAAATTTGTGCAGAATGATGATGAGAATTAAAATTAAGATATCTGTTTGTATGGGTGGATTTTCTGTAAACTGATATTGTCAATTTTTCATCACATTTTCTTGCAATCAAAACATCTAGAAAAGAAAGTGATCTGTTATTTTCCACTTCCATAATAAATTTAATATTTGGATGCCAATTATTTATAAAAACAAGAAAAGAAATTAAAGAATCAATGTCATGAGGCCATATAACAAATGTATCATTCACATATCTAAACTAAATAGAATGTTTTTTAGTAGCTGCACATAATACTTGACTTTCAAAATTGTCCATGAAAAGATCAGCAATGACATGTGACAGTGGGGATCCCATAGATAGTCCTTTAATTTGTTTAAACATTTGAGAATTATAAACAAAAAATGTATTTTCAAGGCAAAGCTTTGCTAATGACATAATAAAATCAGGTAAATCATTGTACTGAGCTATTATACTTAATGCTTCTTCAACAGGAATATTAGTAAACATAGAATAAACATCAAAACTAACCTATAAATGAGTTCCAGTTAGTTTTAAGTTTTTAATTATTAAAATAAAATGATTTGAATTTTTAATTCTTGATGGAATCTTGTCTGTCAATGACTGTAAGCATTGGGTTAAATATTAAACATTAAAGGGGTTACTGATAAAATCAGTAGAAGACTATCTTGTTTTAATATAAAGACTACTTTTTATACTGGCAAAAAAAATAATGATTTTTTTATATAAACCTAAAGACAGAATATTTTTGGAACACCAAGGAGGTTAAGAAATTCCATGTGCTCATGAAGCTATGTCGGTCATTCTAATAGACGAATAAATGTTAGATTTAAGGAACATAGAAATGCTTTTAATCAAAAAATTAGTACATCAGTTTTTACTTCCCATTTTTTAGAAATTGATCACAAACCTGATTTTGACAATACAAAAATACTTGCAAATTTGGAATGATGATTTAAGAACCATGAGAGAGTCAATTGAAATATTAAAGAGACCTACTGATTTAAATAGGGCTGATGAAGCACAATGTATTCCAGCTATGTGGAAACCTCTCATTTTAACTCATATTAAATTGAAATTAATAGATGAAAAAACTGAGGGAAATAAACATTTTGATAAGCCTCATATTGTGAATGCTGAACTACTTCAAGTTGAATCTCACTTCTCATCATGCACTGAGTCACATTGCTCTTTGAGATCTAATGAGATTGTTCTTTCAAAAGTTAACTTTGATAATGGTGGTTGCAAGTCCATTGAAATATCGGTGTTTAATGGAAAATATTACATGGTACAGTCCAAAAAGTTATAATTTATCTACATCATATAATCATGAAAACATTAAATATAATATATATAATATCAAGTTTATACTAAACAAAGTGAAAGTTATTATATGAGTTTATTATTATTATGCTTTAATTTTTGAATAATTGTAAAATAATTAATGCAGAAATGTTGCAAATAAATAAACTAGAATTTAGATTGTAATCCTGATATTAACAATTTTCAATTTTTTGTTTCAATTTATATCAGTTTCGCCCTCATTTTAAATTCTATTCCAAATATCTGATAGTGTACAACTTCTAGATTATTCATTCACTATATATGAATTTTCTAAACAACTTTTTCTAATCGTGAGTTAAACACCTAGATTCTCAAATATGTATTAACAGTTCAATATATTTACCTATCAGCAAATATAAAGTTATACTTTTAAGTATTAACTTATTAGCAGTCAAACATACTACCTTCAAGCCTTCAAAATTTCACTAATGCAAATCTTACCCAGGTCAAGCCATTTTATTCACATTATGACTTGTATAAAACATGAATTTATATATAACTAGTAATTTATTTGTGATAACCAGCAGATACAAAGTAGAATGTATTTAATCTATCATATATTATTTTTTTTCCTTCCAGAACATTTCTTTACTTTGTTTACTTACTACCTCACAATTATCTAATCTTAATTTAACAATGTCTACAAAATAATAAAAATGCAAACATGTAAAAATAAGCAATGAAAATTTGAATTATTTATTGTTAAATTATATTTTTTATAAATATAAACGGTTTATTTTAATATACCTTGTGATTTTATACAATTATTATACTGTCAACTTTTAATTTGGAGGAGAGAACATGATGTTATGATTCCTTTGTGACTTATTTTTACACTGTTTATTCAAATACTTTGTTATTCAGAGATAATACGATTTGAAATATTTAATCTTAAAGTATCAGCTCTGAGATGTAATTCATACATCTTTATCTCTCACATCTGCCTTTTCACAATTGCACTAAACAATGCAAAATTCCCCTTTGATCATTTAATTTGAATAGTATTTAAAATAGCAAAAATCTTTCATTTTTCAGTCATTAGGAGACAAAATTACAAACTTTTTGATCCCAAAGCACCAACTATTTGTATCATTTTAAAAATAGTAATTGTATTTTATGTTGATTTTTATTTTTTAAGAAAATGTTTTAATTATTTTTATACACACTGTCTTTATTAAACCCATCTCTTACTGCACATATTTTTATAACAGATATATTTCAGCATTAATACTAGGGTATAAAGAATAGATAATGTAATCAGTTTAGAAGAAAATTAAATGTGTAAGTAAGTAATGAGTCAATGATCTTTGAACAGTTGGCATCTGACTATTTACATAATATTTCTATATCATCTTTTTGGGGATAAATAAGCACCAAATTAAAATAAGTTTTATTATATTATAAATTTCAAATATTAATTTTTAATAGCTTAGATATATTAAAAATTATTAACCCCAAATGTAGCATGAATTTTTTTTTGTATATTGCATTTTTTAATGAATTTTATTTCTTTTTTAAATGTAACAAATATTTTTTGTTTCTAATTCTACATGATCTGAATTATTTATAAAAATTATTTAAAAATTTTCTTTAGAAATAAGTTTTTAAACTCAACATTTTTTTTACATTTTGAACACTTCTATAATATTAAAAAAAGATTTTAGACAATGAATAGCATATAATAACATTTTATTATTGTTTATTGTTTGTTTTTGCTACAAAAAGGATAAATAAGACAAGTATTTGAAAGTAGGAAAATGTTAATTTCTTGTTTAGATTAAATATTGAACTTAGTAAAATATTATATACAAATGGAAAATAGCAATAACTCTTAGTTTTCAACCCCTAGTTATTTTGAGTATTAAATAATCTGTAGAAATTAGATAATAGTTCAAAGAGACTCATTTGCAAAATAGTAGTTTCTGCTATAAGTCAAATATTTAAACAGTAATTAAGTAGATTTTTTTTTTCCACTACAGAATAATTTCTATTAGACAGCACTCATAAAAATTAGTCTTAGGGTAGAAAGGTAACTACTATCCAATATGTATATGTAATAGTAATCTTTTTATATTTATTGTTTAAACTAAAATAAAAATTAGTTTTAACTCACATACAAATTTTGATGTTAATAATAACAGCAAATCATGATACACCATGAACATTCCCTATTCTAGGGACATTTATTGTTACTTGAGTGACTGTGATTAACAGATATTTTAAATACATATAAATCATTATTGTCAGACTTAGATTCAAAATATTATATGGATTTGAATATCAAATTTTTACCTTGAATAGTAAAATAAAGTTAAAGGTGATAGCTGTAGTTTTGACTTCCTAGTTTCTAACTTTGAATCCAAAAAAGACAAATGCCAAAACCCATTCTGATGATGAAGATATATTGCAGTAAATCATCTTATAATCTCTGATTACTCAAACTTACAGTAATTAAGGGGTTGAAAGATGAGCTATTTTTGATTTCTTATAATAGGTAGTGTTAAGCTACTTTTGATGATAATCAACAGGTATAGTTTTGTCATACATACATTATTATTTATCTTTCATTAGCAAGCTCTTATATTCTCTCTTCTTCGACTGAGTTCCGATAAGCAACACAAACTAATATTACATTTTTTATGATTTAATTAAATTTATATTTAATTATAACAAAAGAATTCTGCAATCGTATTAAACGTTAGGCTAAAACAACAACAACAAAAACGTTATTCTACAAAGCCTCACAAATAATTAATAATAAAGTTTCCAAAATAAAAAAGAATTATAGTAATTAAATTTTTCCCCTTTATTAAAACGTTGATCTGCAGTGTGCTAATCCTAGAATATTCAATAAACTACTAAGCATTTGAAGGTCGCATTTAATTACAGGACTTCTACGAATTTCATTTCTGCCTTTAGCTTTGCACGATAGATCTGAATTATTGTTGGGATTAGTCTGCTCGGGTATTGCGAATGCCTGTGGTTCTTAGCTGGAATTTGAATGATTATATTACCAAATTAAATCAATTTCCTTTGGAAAAAATAAGAGATTTTTTTGTTTACAATTCGTAAACTTTTTACTAAAAATATATAGTTTTAAAAAGATACAGAGTATTTTTAAGAATAAAAGCATATAGCATATATAAACACATTAAAAATAAAACATTACTGTTTAGAAAGTATTTACCCCCCCCCTCTCCATTTATTATTTTCCCAACATTTTTAAAAAATTTAATTTATTATTTACGTTTTCCTTTAACGCCATTAATTTCATTTTCACGCAATAATATAATATGATATTGTATTTTGTGATCAATATTTAAAACAGTAAGTTTTGATATGAGTTTTAAAAAAAGTTTTTTAATCGAACAAATAGTGATAGACTTGTGTACAAGTGTATGTTTGCTGTAGCCAATTGAATGATTTAAAAAACTTTATCCATCAATTGCTATTGTTTGTCAATCATTAGAAGTATATTTTTTGAATATATAAAAACTAAATAAAAAAGATCTGAAATAAATTAGTAATTGCATTAATTTTCTGTGACAATTAAAATGGTTTTAAATTCAGAAAAGTTTGAATATATTTTATAAATATTTACAGCATTTCTAAACATGCTCAGAATCTTTTAAGTTAGTAAGTAAATATGTACACGACTCCCCAAATCTTTTGATATTGTCTGAAAAATAATATCAAATGCATCTTAGATGGGGATAGATTTAACCTCAGGGTAATATGCATCAGTAATATAAATATCATAAAACAATTATGATATATCTGATCTTTGCCATTGATGAGTGAAGTAGATATGATAAGCTCATCACTTTTAATTGTATGTGAAATTGATTATCTAATAAAACTTTAAAAAAAAATAATTGTGCCTTAATTATAAAAAAGCTTATTGCCATTTGAAATGTCACCCGTGACCCCCCCCCTTCTTAATTATATTTTTTTATCACTTAACATTTATCAAATACATTTTTATGTATAAATATACTTATATGTACATAAGTCCCCTATTATTTCAATATTTTATAAAAAAGAGTAAAAAAAGAGTTTAAATACAATTTTAAAACCTTACTTAATATGTTACTTTTTTCAATTTATAATTTATCTTTTATAACTTTTCAATGTAACAGTAGTAGAGTGATCAATTCAAGATTTTAAGTTTGTTGGGCAGATTCCCAGCTGTTGAAAGTAAATTTAATTCAATTTTGGTCAATTTAATAGAACTGCTGTGGTCAACTTGCCACATGTAGGATTAAAAGTTATATGATCTTCTGAATAAATGATGGCAGGAGAATTTTAAAATTATTTGTTAAAAGTATATTAAATTCATATAAATATTTCATTAGAGTTTTGATTTTTTTAAAAGTAAATAATTGTGTGATTTTTCTGTAATAAATAATCAAAAAGAATTTATCATTCAGGTTTTTGTTAAAATATAATAAAATATACCTTGAAAAAAGATTTAAAAAATATTGATTGAATTAATACAGCATAATGAATTTTCGTGGCAATTTCTTAGAATAAAATAATAGTTAAAGAGATTCAGCTTTGTTTTTAAACTTATATGACCAACTTTACATAATATAAAATAGATCAATTTTTTTTTTCATGTGTCATAGCATCAGCTGGGAAGTAACCCGCTAATCCAGGACAACTGCTTGTAAAGCAGCTGTCGCTGACCTCTCGACCACCAATGCTTGACTAGATCAAATATTTTACATTTAGTTTTTGCATGATCTTTATTTTAAGATTTACTATTGCGTGCATCTAAACACTATTGTAAAATTACCAGTAGGAGTAAATTAGTACACATTTAATTCATTATTTTTTAATAAACGTTGACATGCTAATCCTTTTTTTTTTAGTTTTTTAGCCATAAAATTTCATTTTATTAATATATGTTGTTAAAAGCTCAAATGATTATCACTGATTTTATTGAATGAATTAAGAGGCTAGATTATACTTGTTATTAGAAAATATAACAAAAGATGAACATGTGAAGTTCTAAATTAAATTTCAAGAGACTGTAAAAATCTATAAAAAAAGTAATTATATTTGAGATGAATAAGTTTTGTTAGAATAATGTAGAGAGAAAAATGTATTGGCCAGGAAGAGAACTTCATTATATATTGAACTGATAATGACTGAAAATAAAAATAATAATTGTACGTATTTAATTGAATGTTTTTTTTAAATTGAAAATAAAAACATTACATAATATTTCAGTCAATTTAATTTTAAATAATAAAAAAGTTAACTTTTAATTATTGAACAAATAAATTTTAATATTCTTTTTCAAATAATGTTTATTATTAAATAAATAAAGTTTCACATAACCTGGATTTTTTTTATTTGGGTGAGCGATTTATAACTGATTTAAATCCTTTCACAAATAATAATTATAATTATGAAATACTATAATTACATAACATGTTGCTATCTAATGTTTCAATTAATGGGGATTTGTACTCAGACTTTCAATCTCCCTACAATTCACTTTATCTAATATAACCGATACACATGGCCACATTCATGTGAAAAAAATAAATGATCTTCAATATATTTACTTCTTACTGAACCAGCACTCATCATTTGCTTCGGATCATCATCTCTCACACATATATATAATCAGTACTCATTATATAGTAAGTAATCAATCTACACACTTTAATGGAAGGCTTTAATCATCTCCACTCTCTAACACTTCACCATTTATATCACTGAAACTCTGTTGATGGATTTCTCAAAGCCTTTGGTAATGCCAACATTATAGTTATACCTATATTGACCTTAAGTCAATCTGACCTCTCATATGTAGAACCTTAATATGTCCACTTAAATACACAAAAGAGGGATGGGCATAATGCAAGTTGCATAAATAATATTGAAATACAAGTATAATGTATATAACTAATGTAGATGTAATTACTAGGGATTCAAACTCAGACTGCTTGAAAATCTCCCTTCAAATCCCCATAAATTACATCTAGGTTAAGTATATAAATTATACTTGTATTTCAATATTATTAACATTTTGTTATCATGAAAGTATTTTTATCTTCAGTATCAAGAGATTAATATATATTTTTATATATTTCTAAACCATGATGTTTTTGGTTAGAAAGAGAAAATCCAGATAACTCATTAAAAAGAAAGATATTTTGCAATTTATCAGACTGCATCCAGACTTACAAGTATAATTACATTAGAAAAGTTATGAAGTTTAAGAATACAGAATTTATACACAGTAAAATCAGCACAGATCATTGAGTGATACAATCATTGCAAACTTCAACAATATTCAAAAAGATCTCTATTTGGCACATGAAACAGAAATAATAAAAACAGCATTTTGAATTTGTTTGAAGCTCACAAATGGTAATAATGTAAATGGAACCATGCATAGATATTTCTTCATTTGAGAAAAAAAGATAATATAAGCAAAACTATATATAAAGTTTTTAAAAAATAAATTTTAAGATGAATCAAAGCATGTAATTTTTATAACAATTTTTAATAATAGTTTTTTTAAGTCCAGAAAAATAATACATAGATTTGTTTATACATTAAAAGTGAAAAAAGTAAAATATCTTTATATTTCTACTTAATAGTTAAATATAGATGGATTGAGTTGGTATTTTGAATCTAGTGTCTGAATATCCTAGTACCTCACTGACAAGAGCCATTAGCTTGAAACTGGTTTGGGGATAGGGATAATTCTAGATAGAAATTTTAAATGCTTTCTTTTGTGACATTTATTGGAGCTTGTTTAGAGCTATTAGCATGCTCATTTTATTACATTTGTAATACAAGTTTATTAAGTTAAGTCATATGATATATGACTTGATTTTCTTACTACCAACATATATAGAAAAGACCATTAAGATTAAACTAATTTTGTGGTTGCAAGAATATGAGACTGTGAACAAAATAAAATTTGCATACTTCATTCTATTAGTAAATCATTTCATGAGATAACATACAAATCCCATAAAAGATATCTCTATGAGAAATCAATCATATACACTGATAAATCACATAACAAATAAAAAATAAACACAACAGAAAATAATAATTTCAAAAATTATTTATTTTTTAAACAATTATTTAATAAAGTTAAACAATAATTTAAAACATCAATAATTTAAAAATGATAATCTGACAAACAAACTCACAGGTAATATATATCAATCAAACCTAATATATGTGCAATTTCGTATAATACATGTAAATATTTCACTTTTAATTTTATTAATTAATTAACATTTAATCTAAATAAGCTATTATCTTACAATAATCAAACTCTAAGAAAATATTTGTAATTTTAATGAATCTCCTATTTTTCTTGTGAAAATAAGAATGCCCACATACAATATTAACTTAATAAAAAAACTTTTGAATAAAATTACTAAAAATTATTTAATATTTACAATTATTTATTTTCTTATACACTAACATTTATAAATGACCAAGGATTTGTTTTACTTTAGCCCTTTTCTATAGTTGCATAGTTGAATGTCTTTTTTTTTTGTAAACTCTTGCAGTTAATACTTTAGTCAATCTCTTGGCTTTGGTTTTTTTTATAGATTTCTTAATAGTTAATTTTATTTATTTAGCTTAGTCTTCTTTTTTTCTAGCTTCAACTTTCCAATTTAACAATTGTTTTCATATTTTATCCATTTAGCTTTTTTTCCAACCCCACAGTTTCCAGTTCAGCAATTATTTTAACTCCAAGTTGTTTAAGTTGAGACAGTCATTATTTTGGGTTGAGAATGCATAAAACTTGTTAAAAATTTCTCCCAGGATATTTTATTCTATATTTTAATGAAATTGATTACATAATTGATCATTAATGATCAGCTTTTAGCAAGAGCTTTTCAGATTTTTTGCAAACTCCATAATATTATACTGTTTTGTAAACATGATTTTTTTAACTAAGAGTGAGATCAATCTTGCATCAGACTTCCAAGCTAATTTTCTGCCTTCTGAAATGAACACTACTGACCTCTATTGAATTCTGTTGTCTGCATATTTTTTTAAAACAAAAATAACCTTGATATCAATATTCAATCAAATAACACAACTATCTCAGAAATTACTGCATTAAATCTTGGGGAATTTGTTCAAGAAAGATTTTTAAAAAAAAACATTCAATTTGTAAACTGATTAATAAATGCCTTTTCATTTCTCTGTAAATAAAGAACTTAATCCTTTCTTGTTTTTTTAAATATGTTTATATATTATATGGATAAGCAACTTTTTATATTTTCAGAGACAAATATCTTATACAACAAAAATATCTTTTTACATATATATATATAATAAAAATTAAACATTTATATTATTATTAAAATTGAAAAAGAATAAAAATCTTTAAGCTATTTTTCCATAAAATAATAATCAGAAATTGATAATTAATTCTTTACCCCAGCTATATAAAAAGGTTTTTAATGTATAAGAAATTATTATTCATATTTATATAGCTGTTGTAAAATATTATTATTATTATTATTATTATTATTATTATTATTATTATTATTATTATTATTATTATTATTATTATTATTGTTTCAAAAGGCCTTTATTGTCTCAAAAGAATTACAAATTTTGCATTTACATTGTCATTTTTGAAAAGGGTTCTTTCTGGATTTACATATAAATTTCTGGATTGTCCATTATCATTTGAACCCCATTAGCAAATCAATCACTTATAACCGAAGGGAAAAAAATTGTTGCCAAATTGTCCTTGTTGCTAATTTGAAATGCATATTCTTTAAATTACTTTATAATGTTTAAATTTCCCAATTTACAATGTTCAAGCTATGAAAAAATTTGTCCTGGCTGATGGAGAGGTAGAGTCTCTTGAACATGCAACAAAGCTCATACTATTTAGAATTTTTTCTGGATCAATTTGTGACCCTGCATAAATTTTGGTTTCAAGCATTATATGAGGTTTTGTTTCCTTGATTCATTGTTTCAACTTAAATATTTTTTACTATTGAATTCAAACTCTGTACATTAAAAGAAGCAATTTCAATTTTCATTTATAAAGATTTACTTTTTACTTTGAATTTATTTGAATTTACTATTATCTTTATTTTAGGCTGTCTATCAATTGTAAATCTTGGGCATCTTCGAACTCACTTTCAGTTTCAACATCAGTATGTCTGTCCATTTGATACCATTCTCCTGTGTCATCAAACATAAGCTCTCCTAATTTTAGCTTTTTTCCTGTTTTCCTGGTTTTCTCTTCTGTTCGCTATTAACCTGAATAACTTGCTGCATATTTGGCATTATTGTCTGCGTAATCTCAGTATTCATATTTTTCCTAGTTCTTTGTTTTTTAGATAACTCCAGTTTTTCATCCAAATTCATATTCTCTTCATAATATTGCTTCCCATCAACATTTTTTTTCAATGTGTGTTTGTCTATATTTTTTTCTAAATCTTTAACCACATGCATTTGTATATCATTCCCTTTTTTTTCTTTTACTTTTGTATTATTTATCTTAAGGCACACTTTTTCCTCCAATCTTAATGAAGAATCTAGAATCTCACAAATATTACTATCATCATTATTTACATTTGCATTTTCATTTTCTTGCTTATCTGTATTCATATGTGTTTGTATAGAACTTTTTTCCTTTTCACTTCCCTGAGTTTCCACATCCGATGTCAGTATTTGCTTTATATCTCTTTGTTTATAGCTTGTTTTCTTTCTAGTCTTTCTTCTGATACATCAAATCCTTTGTTATTTCCATTCTTTGGACAGTCTATAATCAAATGGCTCCTTTCTCTACAGCCAAAGCATTGTGGTCTAAGCCCTTTAATGTTTAAGTATAATACTGCTCCCTGATCCATAATTTGCCTTGGAATTTCTTCTGGTTTAATATGCTCATGCAGCTTTATCTTAAAATTATAACTGTTGGTGTATATAAGTGTGGGTGTATCATTGCACAAGATTTGCTTAATGTATATTGCATCCCCAAATGGTTGGACCATACTTTTGAAATCACGAATGCTAAACCCAAAATACGCATTTTTAATGATTCCTGAGCAATAATTTTGCAGATTTTCATCAACAACAATCATTACATATCCACCAATTGTTTTTATTTGTGATTTAAATCTCATTTTTTTGATTTTCATTGAAAAATTGTATAGCTATATATCACGAGTTTGAATGTTCACCTATTTCTGATATTGAATCCCATAAGTTTTCTTCTGTTAGTTTTTGATACAATAACTCTTTGTGAAATTTATATAACGTTAGATTTCTATCTGAAATTGTGAGCACTAATGATTTATTAGAAAAGAATTTTTTAAAAGATTCATATAATTTGTTTGGTATTGTGTTATTAAACTGAATGCTGATTTCTTGAATTTCTTCTTCTGTCCAATTATCTTCAGTTTGTTCTGCTAAATGATTAGGTGTCTCATCTTCATTTTCTAAACTTAGTTCAAAAATATCTAATGAATTCAATCTCCTAAATCTGCCTATTTGTCCTTCCCCTCCATTTTTTTTTGTTCTCTTGCTGTATAATATTTTCTAATATTGCTTTTTGTGGTTTCATAGCAGCAATATTAGCATAAGATTTTTTTTCCTTACTGGCTTCTACAACTGATTTGACATCCATATTGTTATTTATTTTACTAACAATGCAATTGTTATCTGCAGACACCATTTCAACTAGATGACTAGATTTTCTTAGGACAATTTAATAATAAAAAAACTTACTTTATTAACAGCGTCTTTTCTTATAATCCGAAAAACGATTATAATTTTCAAAATTATAAGATTTTTAAACTAATAATTAGATTATGTTTGCCTTTAATGAAGTACATTCACGAGCTTTTGTAAGTTTGTTCCTACTTATAGACAGCAGGACCGCATATATTATTATTATTATTATTATTATTATTATTATTATTATTATCATTATTATTATTATTATTATTATTATTATTATTATTATTATTATTATTATTATTATTAAAATGTCTTTAAATGTGTCACATGACCATTCCATGAATGTAAATTTAACTTAGCTGAATTTCTATTTAACAATGAGATTATTCTGCAGCTAACATGAAAAGTAATAATTATTCTCAATATTTAACAAATTACTATACAGATCCTCAATAATCTAAACTACATAAACTGTAAACAGTATACATCAATCTATATTAACATAAAGTCACTTCTCATCAATAGTCCTCACATTAATTTCCACCATTATATAAACATATGTCTAACATTGGTGTTTTGAATTTAAGGTACATTCCTATATTCAATTTGAAAAAAAAAATTACAATATATTTTGTTAAATGTTGTTGTAATTATATAATAATATTAGACAGAAATATATTTTAATTTTAAATTATCACAACATATATAATTTTTTGATAATAACTATTTGTATAATGGCAATTTTAATTACTCATCTGGTGTGCAAAATAGCAAATATTGTTGAAAATATTTGGCATTACAATATCAATAGTAAATTAAGATTGTAAAATTTATAAATAAATAAACAGTAATGTATCCCTGTTTAAAGGAGAACCACTTCTTTATCAGTTAGTCTTTAAGATTTAAATAAGTCCTTAAGATGGTATATAAAAATATACAATATTCTTACTGGATTCTTCAAATGAAAATTTGACTATGGACATTAATAGATTAGAGTATTATCATTTTACAAAATAACAATGATATGTGAGCAGAAATATTTGCAAACCTAGACATCAGAAAATTCAAACATCTTTCATCATTGCTATCCAAATTCCATGTTTTATACATGGGAAATGGCAATCCAGTAGATAGATTTTCTTTATGCAATTTTTAGACACAAAAATAACTGGAAAAAATATAAATGGTGATTTTTATTGATTGTTGAAGTAGTAAATTTTTTTGTTAATTACTTTTTATGTTTGTGACATCACCATTTCTGCATTGTAGAAGTCACAGTCAATAAACAGTATTGAAAATTAGAAGCCTACCATAATTTTTTTGCTTGTAAAATTTGAAATGTATTATTTTGGTGAACAGCAGAGAGTTCAAGTGCATGTTCACCTCTCATCTATTTGTTTCACTATAGTTTTATATAGTTTTGTTTTAATTTTTTATAATGTCTAACATTTATACCCAACAAGCAATATATATTTTTAAATACTTTTGTCTATTTATTAGAGAATATTCTATAAAAATTTCACCTCTTTTAAACTTGCAATGTCTTACATTTTGTCTTACAATCTTTTGAAACTGCTAAAAATCACATGATCACCATTTATTATGCTTACATAAGTTGTTAAAACAAAGGCAAAACTCTCCATACAGTAGTGTGACCCAGTGCAAGCTAAAGCAATCAATGGATGCAGGAAAGTTTGTGCATAGAATCCCTATTTAACGCCGTTTCATCCAATAACCCCAGACTAGTTTCTAGCTTGTGTCTTTCACCACAGATGAATGGTAAACATATTTCATAAAAGTTGGATAGTACTAAGAACATGGACTATATATACGTAATACCGAATGTGTATATTATCTATGTTCGCACCATTAAATAAGGTTAACTTAAAAATGAATATACATTTAAATGTGCGAAGTGTGCGTATATAAATATATATGTGAATGTATAAATAGATAAAATTTAAAATATGTATAGCAAACAATTACATATTGTGTATATTTAAGATATTTGCTTAAAATGAAAAACAGAATTAAATAAACAACAATTTTACCTTTCTTTGATTTTTCCACCTGCTTCAATTTAAATATTTGTAATTAATCTAAAATTATTTGAACTAAATTTAAACAATCACGTTTATATCTTTCAAAATTATAAATAATCTGGGAAACACAGCAGTTTAAAAAACAAACATTGCAAAAAAAATAGTTCTCAACATTTATTTATTTTAACAATGCAGTAAAGTATTTGTATAAATGCAACTGAAACACGAAAAAATTAATTACATTAATCACGTCATCATTATGATCAATATGACTATTCTAACTCAAAAAATATTTTTTAAAAAAATGTAATTTTAAAAAAAAAGTCAAAGATAGTCAAGCGTTGATAGCCTAGCGGTTAGCATAGCTGCCTTCCAAGCAGCTGGCCCGGGCTCGCTTCCCGGTCCACAATATATGTTTACTTGTATCTTCAATGCTGATTTTAAACTTATTATCCACAAAGTATATTAAAATTTACTGAATCACCACACCACCACATATGCTCTTCAAATTATATGAATAAAGATACATTAAGAGACAAATGACTCCCAAGGTGCATTATGTACTGAATCAGCAGTCATCAGTTGGCCAAGATCAGCAACTCGCATATATATCTTTATCATATGTACAGTAACATATGTTTACCATATACAAGAATTTGATATATATTTAATGCTGATGTTATTTTATTATACCTTCTATAGAATATTTTCAATATATCAAGTGATAATGTATGGAAAAAATTCTGATTCTTTTTCTTTTATCCCTCTTTTACATTTTATATTTTTAAATTTTCTGTACTTATTTTCCATTAATGCAGTTTGCTCTCCTTACTTCAAATACTTTTTAGCAAATAAATTTTGATTGTCTATATATACAAACAATCTGATATTTCAAGTCCTACATTTTTCCTCAGAGCTATAATATAATGACAAATAAAATAAATAACTATATAAATAATACAATAAAAATCAAATAAAAGCAAATAAAAATGTAAACAAAACAAAAAAATAATGTAAAATAAAATATAAAAAAACAATAAAACTAAAATAGATTAAAAGTGATGAATTAAAATTAAAATAAAATATACATTAAATTGAAATATAAAATAAATATAGATTACACAAGTATGTTTCTGTCTGAATATATATTTATGAAAAACTATTAATTTAAATACATTATTTCTTTTACTATATTTTTAATAATCTCCTAATTATTTAATGTTTTATATTTTATTTTATATTATCTGGATTATTTTATTTGATTTGATTTTCATTCCATTTCATCACATTTAATTTATTTTCATTTCATTACGTTTTATTATATTTTATATTATTTTTATTTATTTTTTTAAATGTTCTTTACATTTTGTATTTGTATTTATTTTTATTGTATTGTTTATATAGTTATTTATTTTATTTCTCATTATATCATAACTCTGAGGAAAACAGCAGAGCAGTGGAAACATCAGATAGTATATTATGTATACAATAAAAAAAATTAGCAAAAAAGTGTTTAAAGTAAGGTGGAGAAATTGTATTCATTACAGCAAAATAAAAAAAAACTTAAAGATTTAGTGACATTTGGTATTTATTTTCTATAGATAGAAACTTTAATCTTGTTATACATTATCCTGTAAATTTTACTGTACTGTCATTTTTATATACAGCTTTACCTCACTCTCAAACCACTATTTTTAATGTAATTTTGCTGATTTTACATTTATTGTATTGAGAATATCTTACTGAATGATGCTTACCACCTTTAGAATTTATTTACAACTAATAAATCAATAATATTTAAATTTAACAGTATACCAATGATGTAAGTACTGCCTTTCAAAGTGCTGATTGGTGTTTTCTTCTGTTCTTTACCAGAAATCACCTATCAATAAATTTTGACAGTTTGATTTTTCATTTTGATTTTTAAAGTGAAAATATATGTTGTAGAATTTTTTTTATATATATTTATGAATTTTTTTATAAAATGTATGTAAAATATAAATTATTTTAGAAGAAGAATTCAGATTTTAGTATAAAATGTGTATTTTTACATTAAGGAAAATTGACAAAAAAGATCAACAAAGTGCAACTTCTATTTATAATGGAATAACAAACATTGTTGTATGTTTACCACTATAGATTATTTTTTTTAAAAAACTTTCATTCACTTTAATAATCTAATGAATTATTAATTTACATTTTAAAAACTAAACTAAAACAAATACAGTTTTAAAAGATAATTATATTTTAACTGGTGATATAATTGATCAATCAAAAGTTTGGAACTTTAATTGAATCTGCCAATAGGGATTTTATACTATTAAAGAATTAATTCTTATAGTGCCACTACAGTGATTATTATAACATTCATTATTCAGTTGATAGCTAATGTGATCCAGCCAAAGAATTTATTGATTAAATCAAGAAACATTACATGGAAAAATCTGGGAAAAGTTTTATATACATATCATTAAAAACCAGTCATCACTTAAACAATGCCAATATCAATAACAATCAACAATTTCAAACTGTTGTCAAGGCAACCTTCTTTTAACAATAAAGGTGGAATATATATATATATATATATTCCACATTCAAAAGTATATATTCAACTTTTAGCAATAAAGGTGGAATATATATATTCCACATTCATAAATATATATTCAAATTTCATATTACAATAACCAATTTATAATATTATATTGTCTCATAGTAAATCAAAAGATTTTGTATGTGTTAATGTATGGAAGAAAATAATGGATGTAAAAATGAACAGAGAAACATTTTGGACCTCTCAAATCAAGCTGCTTCAGATTGCTCTATATAATTAAGAATTTAGGTTAAAGATAAGATGGCTGCTCTTATCTTTATAAAATCTCTCTCTTGTATTATTTTCAATATCAAGCTAAAATCATAGATATATAAGAAAAAATATATTACACACATATAATTTGAAGGATTAAGTCAAAGTATAAAATATGAAAATATTGAATAGTAAACTGAAATATACCCATAGAACAAACATTATGATAGTGGTTTGCAATAAAGTTTTGGATATAATTCTAAAATTAGATGCTAATAAAGTGATAGACAATGACATACTACTACTTATGATGATCATATGTTACACTCTGTATTCTGTCAGTATTTGATCCCAGAATTAACATGCATATTTTAGTTGGAATACAAATTAACAGATGAAGACAAAGAAATTTCCCCAATATAAATTACTATTTGGTTATAAAAACAGACAACGTTTAAAAAATAAAGTGATTCAAAGAAATGAAAATATTTAAAAGTTGCCATGTATCCAAAAAAAAAAAAAAAGTTACTGTTTTTCAAAAAAAAAAATACTTAAAAAACATTATATTTAGAAAAATGATAAAAAAAATCGTTTTATGAATTTTAAGATAAGCCAGGAAGTTTATTTAGGCAATACTTGTACACTAAGAAGAGAACTAACGATATAGAAAAAGATAAAAGATAATTGATTTACAATTTAAGTTTCACTTTTGAATAAAAATAAAATCATTTCTAAGAAATGCTGTACATTTTTTTGCACAAAAAAAATAATTATTAAAAAGCAAACGAAAGGTTAAGAGTTAAGATACATTATCTATATTAGTGGGGGGGGGGGATTTGTAATTAATTATTTATTATTCTCCAACTGATCTTATTTTATCATATGTTATTTATTTGATGCTATGGGTAATCATCCACCACAATGTAAGAAAAAATATTTTGTTTACTTTATAATTTCATTTCATTGTGTATTTATTTGTTAATGTGAATTGATTAAATTTCTTTTATATTTTAAATTATTAAAATCCAAAGTTTCTACGTTTTTTAATTAACTTTAATTTATGTAGATTTTATATATAAATAAAATAAATTTGTCAAGCGTTGGTGGTCGAGAGGTCAGCACGGCAGCCTTACAAGAAGTTGTCCCGGGTTAGCTGGTTCGCTTCCCGGCCGATGCTATGACATATGAGAGAGAATAAAAATAAAATCAATTAAGTTTTAATATAAAATGTTTGACGAATTAGTATATAGAAGTATAATTTCGGTTATTAAAGACATAACTTTTGTCAACTATATCACATTATAGGTCGTGAAGACTATATATATATATATATCCAAAAGCATGCTTTTATAATTGTTGGTTAGAGTATTGCCATAAAGTTTGATATTCAAGAAGCTAAAGGCATAAGTTTGATTCCTACAATATAGTAAACATTATGAAAAATAACTTTTTTAATGTTTTATCATATTCAAACTTTTAAAATGTATATACATGCATTTGTGTAAGTATTTTATAATATGGATATCTTATAAGTAATAAAATATTATTAATTTAAAAATTACATCTTAATCTTTATATCTTAATTTTATGTAAAATTAATCAATATTAAATTTTGAAAATTTTTGGAATTTTTTTTTTTTCAATTTAATTGCATATCATGAGCAAGTAAAAGTTCCAAATTCCATATTAAATAACTCTGTTCAGAATAAACTTAAAGTGTAATGTTTATGAAAAATATTGTTGGTGGAATGCTGTCTAAGGACTTCATAATTTAATGACACTGAAAAATTGTTATATAAATTCTGCTATAAATATCACTGCTGCTAACTAGAATACTTCTTATTTTTCATTTGGCAAAATTAAACAAAAGCCTAACTTATTCAAGCTGCTTATTCATCTCCTACCATAATCACTTGAGTTTTGTGGCATATATCTTTACTAATTCTATTTTTAATATATTTTTATATATTATATATTTTATCAAATATAGTCAGGGGCAATTGCTGATCTGCTGATAAGGTCATTTAAATTTACAGTCTGTGTGCCTACCCTACTTATCCAACGACAGTGATTGACTATCTGGTGATTTTGTTAACATTGCAAAACCTTGGAAAAATCAGGAAAAGTCAACACATAAATTTTATAAATAAATCCTTTAATTTGCTATGTTGACAGGGAAGCTTTTCCAAACTATAATCCAAATTTGAATGTTTTTGAAAACTCATAGACTATTGCTATGTATTTTTTTTACAAGTTTAACACTACTTACATTATTGTAAATATAATAAGAAATATGTTATAGTGGATTACCTAACTATATGTCATTCCATATCTGAGTATGAGAGTAAAGAAAAAAAAGATTTATTCAACAAAGTAAATGGCTTTATTTGTGGCTAGCTTTGTTTTGACTGTAAATTATTATAGTAAGTAACAATATATGTTCTGAAAACAATATTTATTGCAAGGCAGATGCATTAAGTTGTGAGAATTATGTTATTTATAGTTCTGCGTAATACACACTATACGAATTTCAAAAATATGACCTTTAATGTTCACTATAATATTCTTAAGAATGTTTAGAATATCATTTTCAAAATAAAATAATGTTGCTCTTTTGATAAGTTGTTTCTTATTTCTCTGCAGTCTCATTTCCAACAAATGCTATTATTCTCATTTGATTACAACAATATTTTAAGTTTTTCAGAGTTTATTACACAATTCTTGCAATGCTGTTTCTGGTTTTAAGAGTAAAAGAATATGTACACTAATAATATTCAATGTGATAACATTTTAACCTTATATGGATAAACCTATAAAGACCATTTACACTATTATTCATTTATGATTAAATTCTGCAAAATGAAGAACATTCTCTGTAATTTTGTATTGCCAACTAACTTCCCTAATAGCATTAAAATTGTATGATTATGACTGATAATTACAGCTATTATAGTTATTCCTCTATTATTCACAATAATCTTATTTTTAATAAATATATTTACAATTTTTTGTTCAGCCAACACCAAATTAATAACAGAAATATTTTGCCCAGATAAATTTCTGAAATAAATTACTGAAATTAGATTAACAATAAAAATGTCCTAGATATAATTAACATCTAATGCAATAGTTATTATAAATATTTCAACAATTAATGTATGTAGAGTTAATACAAAACTCAAGACTCTTATGCAAATATATTAAAATAAATAATAAAAAATTGGTTATTATTATTATAATTTCATATTTGAAAAATGATAATTATACTGGTAGCATTATTTGTTCTAAAATTTCATTTATATACACACACACACACACATTAAAATATAATCTCTACTGCAAGTTTAATATTTATCAGAATTTTTTTTTTTTAAAAAAAAGCCCATTTAGTAAAAATACAGAATTATAAAAATGGATCACAATTTTAAATGTCGCTCAAAGTACCAAAGATTTGTCAAGCGTTATTGTCCGAGAGGTCAGCGTAGCAGCCTTGCAAGCAAGCAGTTGGTTGCAGACGGTTGTTGCGAGTTCGCCTCCCGGTCAATGCTATGACATATGAAAAAAAAAGTCCAAAGATTTAATAAATAATAGTCGATAATTGCCTACATACTCTGGTAGAATGTATTTTATTATATATATGTTTTAATTTGTTTATGGCAGCATGTTTTTATCTATGATTAATGTAACTTTCGGCGATTAAATTTTTACAAACGGTTAAAGGAATGTTATAATAGAGAAAAATATGCTTCTATAAGTGAATTCAATAAAAATCTAATAGTATTAATATTAGTAAGCAAGTTTGTATATATATATATATGCAATCAACCATAACAAACAATAAAAATAAACTTAAAAGATATGTTTTAAAGTTATAAATGAGTGTATTTATTTAAAATAGAAAGAAACAAATAAAAATAATGTGTCACAATAGTTATAAACAAAGAACAGCTATATTCAAAGTAAAAACTATAAACATTTCCATGCGTGTATCTGAGGCAATGTTTTTAGTTTATATACAAATATTTACACAAATTCACAAATAACAATAAACTATGTTGTCAGAATTAAACTTCATTAATCTACAAAAATATTAAAATAAAACCTGATCCTGGCTTTGGATGCCCAGGTTTAAACCTCGTTTTTCCATTTATTTATTGTGCAGTGTGAAATATTTTTAATCAAATATAATCATAACCTTCACTGTCAATATTTTTTAAGTTTTTTTTTTTTTCGTCCGAATTTTGTTATTCTATTTTAAGGTAATAAGGATTATATAATTGATAAAAACAGTAAGAATATTACTTAAAACAAAATCATGTATAAATTAAAGTCAAATCTTAAATTTAAGCTTCTAGTCTGATAAATTACTAATGAGCACAAATAAGACATGGCCACTCAGAATCATGACTTAAAAGCTTTCAACTTCTCATCAATTAGTTGTATTAGACTCAATGATTTATGTTGTTGTTCACAATTCTGTAGCAATCATATATATAAACAAAATCCACTAGAATAATTTTACAAAATTAAAAAAATGCCTATATAAAATTAAAGATTAATTTTCTTCGCTATAGCTAGCTTACTAGTATTCCACCACTTTGAGTAGCAATACAAACGACGCTTTTAACAGACCCATTTATATTATAAGTATTTCCAATATTTTATATGTTATGTTATAATCAAAATTTATTAAATCTTATTATGCACACCTTTAATAAAAAATATGATAAAAATTGGTGGCAAGCAATTATTAATATGCAAATACTCAAATTGAAAAAAAAAATTAAACTTAAGAGCATACAGCTTAAATGTTATTACTATGATCATCCTCAATCACTTTTGATCTATGCAAGATAAATGTCTCCAAATTTAAACTACTTATTCTAACCAATACTTTCTTTGATTACTCAATTTTTTTTAATTCATCCATCCATTTATCAGTTCACTTTTTAAATCTTTTACAGTTTTATGGATTCTAAATTTAAGACATTATGAAATCAAGTTTAACAGATTTATAACTGTCCATCTATTTGTCATCTTTTTCTAAAATATGTTCAATCTATATACATTTCAGCTTCTTACTTATTTCACTAATCAACAATAACAGTTTGTTGTCTCACCCATATATTTGCTTTTATTCATCTTGTTAAACAGTTATTAAAGTGTCTTCCTTTTTAAACATTTAAAATATAATTTTATTAATATCAATTAACCTATATCAAAAGCCCTCTATCCAAGTTTAATTATGTGTAAGTAATGTGGCCAAAGTATTTATTGCTGTTAACTTCTTATATTTCATCATTATCAATCTTTATGTAGACTCTGTACAAATGGTTAGTAATGTTTTAACATCTACAACAACTTAATAGAAGTATTGATACTATATATTAATTTCATTCTTGCATTCAGCTTTGCAACTGAATAAGCAATAAACACAATTTATTCTTGCTCTTTCTCTTACAAATATGGGTTTCACTGTTATCATTCATATAAAATCTATTAACATTTTTTTTTATTTAATAATAAAACTCTAAGATCTTTTTTTTTGTTACAAAGTCTACTGTTAGACTAATTTTGCAGGTGATATAACAAATCAGTTCCATTTAAATAATCAGATTATTACAATCAAAACACAATCTAATTATTATTCACTCAATAGATCATGTGACATTTGAACATCAAAATATGTTGAGCTTTAGTATAGAACCTTTAGTTCCCTAACATTGTGATAAACAATACAGAATATTATCATTATTTTAAAATTTCAAAAATTATTAATAATATTTTATTCTCCAAAAACTTTAGTCATCAAAAATTGTCTCTTCCAATTCTTCCTAATTCAGAGAGTGACCATTGATTTATATTTACTCTCTATACCTATAATCTGGGTTCAAATTCATGTGGATATTGAAAATATTTTTCAGGTATATGACAATTTTATGGACAACTTTTTTAAAAAATCTTATAATCAAGCCCCCTTTGTAAATATCTAATTTTTTGTTTAATACATGATATCCAATTATTGGTAGCTAGAGAATAAAAGAAACTCACCATCAAAAAATTGATTAGTCTGGTCAATAATATTATTTATACTATTTTTCTAACTAGTATGTTAGAAAAAATTCTCCCTGCAATAGCTATTTGAGTTTACTTATTTTTTTTAATTATATTGATTGAAAAAAGTGTAAATTTTAGTGCTGTAATAAACTCATTAAAATTTAATAGCGAGATAACCAATATATATTACCACAAGAAAACAATAAACAGCCAAACTATCATTAACAATCATCAGATATTGTTATTAAGTCATAGTATCATAGTGGCAATTACTTCAGCCTGGCCTTGAATAGAGAACTAGGTTTTCATAATATGAAACTCAAGATTATTTTGCAAATACAAGATTTGTTTATTGTTATAATAATTTCATCATATTTTTTTTTATAAAAATATAAAATATTTATTCTAAAATTTGGTTACAGCTTATGATAAAATTAGACATAGGATACATTAAATGGTATTCAGAGATGTATGAGTTCAATATTGACACATCTTGCATGGCACAGTCTATAAGGACTAATATGATGCATAGGGACAAAGGAATGAGCTGGGAATTTAGTGTCTTGGTGACAGATGACTATGCTTGCATGTCTCAAAATGTACAAAGATAGTTCTAAACTTTTATCCATGCAAAACCACAGCTTTGTGTAGGTAACCCGAACCTTCAGAGCAGGTCTTTTCAAGTTAATGATGAATTCTATAGGAATTGTATTAAGAGAAAGAATTTTATGGTGTTATTGAGTGATTCGAGTTCCATTAGGAGTGATAATGGCACTTTATTACATGAAGTATAGTTTGAAATTAGGGTAGCATAACCTTTAATCTTGAACTTCTTTTTTCTTTTAAAAATAGTCAGTATAAACAATATTCATCAAAATATAAAATCACAAACCAATTTTCTTTAAAAAACTTGTTTTTTATTATTATGACTATATGAATTTTAATTTCAAGGGCAACGTTTCGACTATTTACTTCCTTATAGTCTTTTTCAAGCCACTAAAATATACAAAAAATAATAAAACAAATAAAATAAAACATTATATAATCATTAAACTCTACATATATTTCAAATCTTCTCAAAATAAAAAATTCTTTTTTAAAAAAAAAATCTATTTTCCCTTTAAAGACATAAATTTAATATAAAACATTAGAACATTACCTTCCTCTATTTAAAACAACCTACAATTTAAACTTCTATTTAAAACACTCTGTTTAAATTATATTTAGATAAAATACCTCAAAACCAGTCCCATCACCCACAACAATCAATTAGTTTTTTTTTTCTTTTATTCCTATATTGTTTAAATTCCCTACTATAAAAAATTTTTCCTTTTTTAAACTTACTTTATAATTAATTATTGTTTCTAAAAGTTCTATTTTTTTGCAAATGATGTGACTAGTTTTTATTTTTTATAAAATCAATTAGTTTTTTATTCATATATGGTTTAAATTCCTTAATATAAAAATTAGATTAGGGATATTAAAATATAGATGAAGGAAAATCAGGCATTGACTGGTGGCAGAGAAAGAATATGAATCTTATGAAAATATAAGTATGCCTCAGAAGTGATGGCTTCAGGTGATGTAGATTTGAGGAGGATTCTTGTGGTTGTGCTAAGTCTTGGAATATTGCATGAATCAAAGTTTAGAGATAGCTTAAAGGATAATGCCAAGTAGTCGGAGAAGCCTATAGGTTAGAGTGAGGGGTCAATTAGAAAATGTGTAAATTGGGAGTATAGTAGATGAGGTCTATCAGTGAGGTATACGTCCTTGTATAGAAGGGGAAGACATTTGGTGGGAGGAAGCCTTCTCCACTCAGGAATCTTGTATTAAGGCGTTGAATATATTTAGCTGTAAATTTCTAGTAAGAGGTGTTGAAGTCTCCCAGGAAAATAGTAGGAAAAGGGTGGAGGTAAGTGTGATGTTGATCTGTTGGATTATCTGTTGGATGAGCAATTCATTTTGATATATATATATATATATATATATATATATATATATATATATAATATGAAGGCCTTGTGGAATAAGGTGGCAATAACTATATGTGGGTTCATCATATTTGTAAAATGAAAAGTGTATAGATAGCATTCTTTAAATTATTAAATATAGCATTCTTTGTTATAAAATTTCATATATATACACATTTGAAATAAAATCTCTATCGCAAGGTAAAATAAATCAATTATTTAAAATTATGTTGTTGTTTTTTTCATTTAGTAAAGATAGAGAATTATGAAAATGGATCACATTTTTAAATGTCATTCAAAGTGAAAGCGACTTTATAAAGTGAGGAAAATTTAACAATATATCTTAATTTGGTGTCTTATTATGTAGCACTTTTATTAAAGGCGAGAAGAGGTCGGCTGCTGCTGATTCACTGTCATTTTGTTTTAGCAGTATGATAAATAAATCTTCTAAATTTGGCTTTAAAACTTTTTAGAATTTAAGGCAGTATGATGAGGTATATACAGACAATTTCAACTTTTTTTCTAAAGCGCTTGAAAAAGTAATAGCTGACTATTAGCTGAAATGAATGTCAATTTTATTTTGAAAGTAATTATGTTTTTATAAGATATTTTCTACAATACATTCATGTATATATAATCATCATCACTACAACTTATTTCGAAAAAACATATTCTGGGTGTTAAGTCAGCAGCTTTCTTCAAGTTTTTTCTTTATTTGTTCTATATTTAAACGTTCTCATTTTTATTTCATTTCTGCTTATTTTTCCATCATGTCTTTCCTAATTTCTTTAGATATATGTAAATCGAAACCAATTCCTTTAGCATTCTTTAATTTCTTAAAGAACTTATCTCTCACTTATACTTTCTTGAGTATTTCAACATTTCTAAACCCATTTTCTCAAATCATATTCTCTTCCAAATTCACATCTTTAAAAAATTAAAATATTTTCATCGACTTCTCACTTTTTAATTCAATTCAACATTTAACAAGTCACTAATACTCATCTATTTTGTTAAGACTTTTCTATTATTGCAATTTTCACATTAATACTTTAGCATTACTTCCATTATTAGATAATAATCAACTTAAGTACTATAACGTACTTATGTATAACTGTTACTTGCCATTTTAATAACGCTTTTAATATTTTTTTATCACTAATCATCAATTTCATACCATTGTAGATCTATTGCAGTATAAAGTTCTTTCCAAATTTAATCCAGTTTTTTCAATTTTAATCTTTCTTCTTTACATTGTACCAGCCCTTTTTTTTATTTCTTTCACCCATCTCATATGTGGTCTTGATTTAAATCCTTTACAATCTTTTGGAAACCAGTTTAAGACTTCAAATGTCAATCATTTGTCATCTCTTCTAGCAATATTTTTAATCCATTCTTACTTCAGTCTCTTAATTATTTCAATAATGTCAGTAACTTGTTCTTTCACACCTGTATTTTATTTTCTGTCCCTTCTTACTATTCCTAATTTAAATCTCTCCATTTCTCTGTTATGTGGTCTGAGATCTCTCTATCACTTTTTCATTAAGGGTTTTAAATTTCAGATCAACAAGTGAAAACTGATACAGCACATTTACTAAATCCTTTCTTTTCAAACATATAGGCATATTTCCTTTTAATATTTAACTTGTTTCTACCAAAAGCAATTCAACTGAGTTTAATTGTATGTTTAATTTTATCCATTACATTTCCATGCATAATAATAATCTGGTTAATGTATTTTGATTGTTAATTTCTTCTAACTCATTCTTGTCAACATCTATGTTCTTCTTTTGAGAAAATCTATTGAACATTAGATTAGCTTTTTTAACATCTACTTTTAATCATAATTTCTTACTTTTATTTGATAATACTTAGAACATTTTCTGAAGCTCTGAAAAATTATTTCAAAAACGATTACATCAACTGTACAATTTTTAAATGACAAATAATCTCAATTTATGTTTAATCTCCAAGCTTCTCATTGAAGTCTACAAAATATTTTTTGTAAAAAGTTTTGGAGATATAAAGTAACCCTGCCATACCTCCTTTTCAATGTTAATTTATTTAGTGTCATTATGTAAAATAATCATAACTGTTAATATAACAATATCATGTATCTATAGATGACCCAACATTTTAATCACTGAAGAAATGCTTAAAGAAATCTCTTTTTTCCTAACCTAATTCATATTCTTTGGTCTTTTCTACAATTTCCCTCAAATACTTGAGTGTGATGCATAATGATAAAACTAATTTTAAATCTAGTTTATTTTTTTTGATTGATTACAATCCAAAGTTCACTGTAGATGAATTGTAATTATCCTGATAAAATTTTTGTTTAGAACTGATAGATTTATAAATTTAAGATCTTGTTTGATAAATATCAATATTAGTACTGCATTCTTTCAATCAACTAATGCATCTGGATTATTTAGACATTTGATCCTTTTATCATTACAATCTATAATTATTACTTTAGAATTAGATATATTTATTTTAAGTTCAAACGTTGTATGCTTCACAGCTATCTTCAATTAATTAACTAAACAAATATAATAAACTTTTTTTAATTTTTATTATTATCCTTATATTTATCAGACAAAACTAAATTAACATTTTGCTTAAATAATAATTAAGCAAACTCAACATAGTCTATATCTTCTTTTACATTTCCTCCTATATCTACCTATTCTGTTAGATTATTTAATCATATAATATCTGTGTAAATGTCTATGAATGCAAATTATATGTCCCTGGCTTTTATATAGTGACTGCATTTATTAAATTTCAGGGTAGAATATATTTGTATGTGTAAACTATTGGAAAGATAAAAACCAAATCTGTAATGATTATGAATACGTCTATCATTTTTAAATTAAATAAATAACATCTTATACATATATTTAAATACACTCACTGCAAAGAATATAAAATGGCATTGATTATAATTTTAACATTTCCATAATCCAGAAAAAAATATCTGTGCTTTCTGAGTAAAAAATTATCATTTAAAAATTCTGTTTTATGTTTCACACTTTTAACTACAGCATGAAAAATGTTCTAATCTCTTTTTAATTCAGAATTTATACTACCTCATGTTTAATGAAGTTTCTATTAAAAGTTACCTTATAGGTCTTTTTTGACATTGTTTGCAATTCAAAAGTAGATTCTTATATAGATATCACAAATATATTGTTTCACGTAGGCATCATTAAAGAACACTTCCATGCTCTCTCTCATATAAGATACAATTCTTTAATACATATATAATTTTATTTCCACTTCATAGTTTATTTGTAATAATTTTGCTTATGTATGCTATAATACTTAGAGAAGAGTGTTATTCTTCTTTTATCAATTTCCTGTTGGAGTTAGTGCAGTTTCAGTTCTGAGCTCCATAATCATAGCTGGGATCAGTTTGCTGTTTTTATAATATCAATATATTAGGCTTAATATGTAAATGGACTACTTTGCATAATCACCAGTTTGATAATTGAATTATATATATATATATATATATATATATATATATATATATATATATATATATATCAAATAATATAATAAACAAAATATACTAGAATAACTCAACAAAATTAAAAATGCCTATATAAAACTAAACAATAATTTCTTTGCTATAGTCAGCTTATAGTCTTTTCCACCATCTTGAGTAGCAATACAACATTAATATTTAAATCTCATTAAAATTACACAACAGTAATGTTCCCATGTGAATGACCAACTTTCCATAACTTGTGAATAACAAAACAATTACACTGTTTATTCAACACATTATCTGTACTCTTTATAAAATATGACACCATATTTTTTTATTTTTTTCAAATCATTTTCCACATGCAAAACAAAACTGTCAAAACAGAATTCTCTGCTACAGACTACTGCATGTTCTGCAAAAACATTAAATGTGCATTAAAAAAGTGAGTTAGGGAGCATGAATTATTATAATAAGTTACATTGTTTTGCAGATAGGGATAAATATGTTTTTGCAGAACATGCAGTGGAGAATTCTGCTTTGATAGTGTTTTTATTTTGCATGTGGACAATGATTTGAAAAAAAAATACAAATTAAGAAGTCACATTTTATAAATAGTACAGATAATGTGTTGAATAAACAGAATAATTATGTTAGTATTCACAATTTATGGAAAATTGGCCATTGACATGGAAACATTACTGTTGTGTGACTTTAACAAGATTTAAATATTAACATTATATTGTACTCAAGATGGCAGAAGAAGCTGTAAGTTTCCTATACCAAAAAAATTATTGTTTAGTTTTATATAGGCATTTCTAATTTTGTAGAGTTATTCTAGCATACTTTGTTTAATATATATTAATATATATATATATATATATATATATATATATATATATATATATATAAGACATATTTTGCAGGTTCATCCATGTTAAAATATTTTAAAATACTGACATTTCAACTTGGTAACACAAGTCATCCACTGAGTTACCAAGTCGAAACATCAGTATTTTAGAATATTTTAACACGGAGGAACCCGCAAAATATGTCTTTTATATATGGAACCCAAGTAAATCCTCATATCAACATATATATATATTGGAAATGTTATCATTTCTAGAGTTTTACATATAGTTTGAAATTTCATCAAGAGCATTTAGCTCATTTTTCATAACTAGAGGGTACATAGCTGAAAATAGTAATTTTTTAATTATTATTATTATTGTTGTTGTTGTTGTTGTTGTTGTTATTATTATTATTATTATTATTATTATTATTATTATTATTATTATTATTATTATTATTATTATTATTATTATTATTATTATTATTATTATTATTATTATTATTATTATTATTATTATTATTATTATTATTATTATTATTATTATTATTATTATTATTATTATTATTATTATTATTATTATTGCTGCAGCTGCTGTTGTTGTTGTTTCATACATAGGTTTTACAAATGTTTTACTAACATTTGCCAGGATTACAAAGGCATTTCAAGAATAATGTTTTCCTGATGATTGTGATAATGGTGTTTTAGTAGTATTTTTATATTGAACTATTTCCATCATCTAATATAAGTATTGAATGTCTTTAGAAAATTTTAATTTTATTTAAATATTCCAAATACATCCAATGGTATTAGTTAAATGCACTTGGAATATTTAAATACATTAGTTTAATGTACTTGGAATATTTAAAGAAAGTTAAATTTTTTTATAGACATTCAATATTTATATAAAATCATGGACATAGTCCAATATAAAAATCAATTTCAAGGATAATGATTGTTTGTTATTATATAAATTTGATTAACATTTCTAATTACAGTACAATTATATGAATATTGTTAATTGTACATTATTGCTGTTAATGATACTTTTTTATATAATATAGTATTGGATGTATAAAAAATGTCCATAACCTCTGAATTAAAGTTCATATGCCTTGATCTTGACTGGTCTCATTAGATAGCCTTCTGTGGTATTGAATTGTTGTAATTAGTATCTGAAACATAGTTTTTCATTTAACTGGTTGTATAATGAAGCAGACAAAAGTTTAAGAAGGTTGTTAATATTTCGTATTGTGGTTGTGGCAGCTTATAGGTTGGACTGTCTCTAATGAGTGGCCAGGTAACCACAAAAATGTCCAGGGGGTTATGATCTTATCCCATGCTTTTATCTGGTGTAATTGTTGATACATGTGGATGGATACATCCTGGTGGTGTTTCATAAACATACAACAGATATACCAGAAGGCAAATAGAATAAATGTTGCTGCAAGCCCTGCAAGAATGTGTAATCTTTAGAAAGACTGAGTTATGTGGTATATGAAAGTAGTTGGCTGCCTGGATGCATTTAACATAATTTTTCATGTGGAGTTTAACGCTTGGTAGTTATTGAGAAGGTGTTGTTGCATATCCTTGGCTTTGTGGCATAGTCCATAGAATGTGTTGATATTTATTTACAAACAAAGATGCCACAGAAAAAAAAATTGGAACCATATGCAGGTTGAGTCTAATTAGGAAGTCAAAAAATTTTTGTTCTAGTGTGCATTTATTTAAATTGGCAGAGAAGGTAATAGTTATTTTATTTCATGCATGAGGAGTGTATAATCACTGCTAGGTTCTGAATAAAGGTTATAGGTTTACCAATAGGTATACTTGAAAATCTGGGGATGGCTGATCTGTATGATATATTTAGGATTGAAAAAATAAGGTCTGTGAGATAAGGGATTGAAGGAGGAGATTTAGATGTAGTGGTTATTTTCAGCAGGCACTGGAAGTTTTGAAACTGGTTGATAATAGCTGCTATTAAGTTAGTGGCCTTTTGTGTATAGAATACCCAAATCTATGCAAGCTTAGACCATGGTACAATGGTTGGTGGTTGAACTATTTTACGGATATTGGTACAGACTTGCAGGTTAAACTATTTTATGAATATTGATACAGTCTTGCAGCCCCAAAATAATTTAGTGCACATGGAGTTGATTGCAGAAATATATATTTGAAAATTTGATAAGTGAATAGTATATGATTTTTGTTATAGCAAGAGTATTAAACAGGTGTATCTTTGAGTAATTTGATAGCCTTAGAAAGTGAATTGCTAATTTGCATTACAGAATCTTGAAACATGGCTTGTATTGTGAGTCTCCCATCAAGGGACTCTTTGTAAAAGGAAAAACCTAAAAATGGAGTAGTTTTTTTTTAAAAATTTGAAAATGTGCTTTCATAAAGTCCATGCAGCAGTTTTGGGGAATTAAATTGCAGTTTAGAATGGTTTGTAGTATAGAAAAGTGTTTCTGAAAAGACAGGAAAACAGTGATGTCATCCACATAGGCTCTATAGAGAATGATTTGCTGGTTGTATGGAATTTGGATTCCAGTAATTCTGCTTTTGTTGTAAACGCTGATTTAAGTATAGTGTAAAAAATAATGAGCTTAGTGAAACCCTTGTGAGATTGACTGCTTGGGATTAAAAAATGGAGAATTTCTACCATTAAGAGTGATGTGTAACTCACAATTCAGGTTGGAAATTAGGCATAACAAAGTATGAAGGAAAGTGGTTTTAGGGAACATTTCAATAAGTAGATAATTGAGATGGAATCAAAAGCTGCTTGGATGTCAAGCTGAACAGCATTGGAACTGTGTTTTTTATTTTTTTTGAACTGAGCTTAGAATTGTCATAAATATGAGTGCTGCTTGGCTGGTGGAGAAGCCTTCTTGGGTAAACTGTATTTATGATAATAATGGAAGGATGTATTACTCAATTCAGTTCTTGATTACTTTTTCCAGTATTTTAATAGATAATGGGCTCATGGAGATAGGCCAGAGGTTGGTTATATCAGATGTAGACTCAGATTGTTTAGTTAAAGGCACTGTGGCAATTGGATTCAAAACATATATACTACATATCTTCTGGGATAGAAAATTGGTCAGATCATGAATATACAGTACAGTGAAATGACTAAGATGACTAAAGATGAATGAAGTATTATATGAGGTCCAGGGTGACCAGATTTTTTAATCATGATAGATTTGGCAGCATATTAGCTGGTTTGGAAAGGCAGTGTACTTTCTGGTGGTACAAAACAGTGTACTAATGGAGTGAATACATTGTGGGTCTGAAGTTTATTTTTAAAATTCAGGTATATAGGATGGATCATATTATGTTCAGTACATACACTTATGTAAGTTTGAAGTCTTCATAGAAAACTTTTATGAGAATTATTAAGCCTATGCTCAGTGTATGTTGTCTTTTTCCATGGGTGTTGCTGAATTAGGCAAATTTTTCTTTTATGATTACAGGATAGTCCTTCAACTATTTGTAGACATGATCATAAGTTTGTGTAAGTCTGAATAGCTGTTAGTAAGTTTGGTGGGTGAATTTAGTACTGGAAATTTGCTTATATAACTCATTGACCAATACTAGAAAATGCAGAGGTGGAGAACATTAAGTGTTGTATATTAAATGATAATATTTGTATGATAGCAAGATATTTTTGAATGGGTCTTAAGTTGGTGTAGCTTGTTTAACATGATATAGGACTCAGAGAACATGAACTCAGTAATTAAATGAGTGAAATTGTTGTACATAATTTAATGGATCTTGTCTAGAGTTTATTAAAGTTAAGTGTGACTTCTTGGGCAGAATGGTCTCAGAATGGAATGGGTTAATATTAAGTTCTATTAAGTGTTGCAACACTGGAGAGTAAAACATGAGTGTAGCATATCAGTTGTTATAAAAAGTGATTGAACCAGGTGGTAAAAAACCCTGGGCATTGATTAATGAAAAGTTTAAGATATAAAGTTTAAGATATAAATCCCTCATTAATATGGTTAGGTGCAGATTAGTTAAAAGAACAGAATTGATGGTATGCATAACATATGTGATAACTGTAGGGCCAGGGGGAATATAGATGAATATTATATTTAGTGCTATTATATGGTTGGTTAAAAGTCATAATTAGTAATTGTCCATCAATATATATATATAATTTTCAATGACTAGAAGGGGCAATCAAAGATGATGAAAATACCAGTGCCTGCTGATGATGAGGAAGTATCTTTGGAGCAAGCAAAGAAGCTAGATCAATGGAGGTAATGTGTGGGGTCAATTTGAGATCCTCTGTAAATTTTGGTTTTCAATAATCTGAGAAAATGGGATTGAATGTTTCCATGTCAGTTGATGTACTTTTTCTACATTTTGAGATTATCTTTGTGATTGAAGGGTGAAGATTGTTTTTAGTTAGATTGCTATAGGAATTTTTTGAAACAACAGTACTGTTTAAAAGTGAACTCATTATAACAATAATAGGAGACATTTAACTGTTTTTCTCATTATGTAAATAACTACTAATAAAAATGATTATATATATATATATATATATATATATATATATATATATATATATATATATATATATATATATATATACTATAATTTATTGAATTTATAAAATATGATACTTTTTTAAGTTTTCTTATCAAAAGAGACAAAAATTGCCTTTAGCAGTAGTGTTGATTGTTGAAAATAAAAGGTTTGAGTTAAAGAACTCCTAGAAGTCATGCAAACAAGACAACCTTTGCTATTGAAACTATTATTATTAATAGTAGTAGTAGTAGTAGTAGTAGTAATAGTATTTGTATTATTATTATTTATTATTATTACTATTATTATTATTATTATTATTATTATTATTATTATTAGTAGTAGTAGTAGTAGTAGTAGTAGTAGTAGTAGTAGAAGAAGAAGTAGTAGTAGTAGTAGCAGCAGCAACACCAGCAGCAGCAGCAGGAACAGCAGTAGTAGTAGTAATAGTAGTAGTAGTAGTAGTAGTAGTATTTATTCTTATTATTATAACTTGATGAGTACAGAGGAAATTCTCAAAGCCAAACACAAGATAGAGACTTTACAAAAATAATATCAGACATTCTATATTTAACCTAAATTCTGATGTATATAGGCCCAATCTGAAGCATCTTGATTTGAGAGAATGAAGATAATATTATTCTCTCGACTTTTAAAGCCATTACTTTCTTACATATATTAACATTCATGATTTTTTTCAATTTACTAAATCTATTACTCCGAATTAATAAAAATTATGTACTGTTCAAATTTACTTATCAAATGCATAGATTGTATAAAATTGAATAGAAAGGATGTCTCATTTTTAATGTATGCAGCTTACTGATTTTATAATGTGTTGGGGTTTGAGTTTCCTCTGAACTCAATACAAAAACATTGGGTTGTTATAAAATCAGTAAGGTGCACATGTTAAAAAGGTGAAATCCTTCCAAAAAAAATACAACAAATATTGCAAAATCAGTAAGATTTTCATTTTGGTTTTTAATATAACTCAACAATAGTCATCATCATATTCAAAACTATACTTTCTAAATTTAAACTTTAACTACCACCATGTTTAATCTCTTGTAAAAATGTTATGATCATCTTACAATTTTTTTCTATTTTACAAAAAAAAAAAAACTATATTTTACTCTTTTTACATAGTGATCTAAATTTAAGCCTGAATATCTAACATATTAACTCTTATCCTTATGAACAGTAGAATCGACTGATGCAGTTTTATTATTCTTTTATTTAGAGCTACAATTTGTTATAATAACAGGAAATGAACATTTCAAACTAAGACTTGTTTAATTACATTATATTTAATTACTAGGTTGGTCTGCATTTCAAAATCTCTTTAACTATTGAAAATAAAGTCTGTCTTTTGTGTTACATTAAAGTCTAAATAAAATTAAATATTTATAGTATAAAGATCAAATACTATTAAACGAAAAAGCACCATAGTTAGATGAATACAAGGAAATAACGAAGCAGTTTCTGTGTGTTTATCTATATGAAGTAGGGTAACATTTTTTTTAACAAATCAAAATCCTATATTTATTACACAAACTCTAGAGTAGATGTGAATAATTAATCACATGCAATACACTAGCTCATGATATTAAAAAGATAGAATATATAAATTAATAGATCATATTGTAAAAAGAAAAAAATGGAAAGCCCTTTTAAGATCATTCTAAAATAAAAATATTAGAACTTATATATATTAGCCAATATGTAAAATGTAAACAGAAGTACAACAAAAAACACATCCTTATATTGAAGTAAGGCATTTAAACGCTATTCCAAGCTTTTTGTATTAATAAAACAAAACAGGTCTTAAATATTTTTAGATTAATCTGATTTTATTTGCTTCATTTCCAAGTGTGAAAGATAAAATACAATTATAAAGTGGATCACACTTTATAATCAATATTCACGTTTCTGGAAAGAGAGAAATTATAATCAATTATTTGTAAAACTTCTATTTAATGTGTGTTTGTATATATATATATATATATATATATATATATATATATATATATATATATATATATATATATATATATATATGAAGATATTATTTACTTTATAAAGTTCACAATCTGCTTTTATACAGTTAATAAGCTTTATAAAAAAATAACTACATGCAAAAACGTATAAAACACATTTAAAATCTAAATAAAGTTCACAATTTTTGCCTAATACACTTTTGACTAAGTTATATTAGTCATAATCAAGGTATCTGACTGAGGAGAAAAGAACTTTAATAGAAAAACAAACTTAGTCAAAAGTTAAAAATTGTGAACTTTCTTCAGATTTTAAATATATCTGTTTTTGTGTATAGTTATTTTCCATATTACATGTTCTTGAAATATGGAATGCCAAAATTTTCAACATTAATAAGTATTAATGGTCTATTAAGCAACACAACAACTTATAAAAATGGCAATGTGTTTTATTTTACTTTATATACATCTTAGTAAAAAAAGTTAATACATAATATAAAATCTACCAAATCATGATCACTTTTTAAGTCATTATATTTTATATTACTACAATTCAATTTACAGTTGTGCTCTTTCATTTGGTTTAGTGGTAGAGTTGCAGATTCTGGAACTAAAAATCTATAGATTGCAGCATCACTCTGCTATTTTAGAAGCTTGATTTTTTTATGAATTTAGAAACAATTAAACCATTTAATTATTCTATTTTAATTTATAAATTTGACATTTTTTTAAAATATTCATTTGGCAGTGTCACAATAATGTTTATTATTAAGCATTTATTAAGCTAATAATTATTTAATAATAGTTGTTCAGATATTTATCTTATGACAATATTGTATGAGTGAATTTGAGCAATATCAAATCCATAAGTTGGATTATGTTGACATGTGAGGAGTAAAAGTCTAGCCAACTGATGATAGCAAATTTATCCAGAAATGAATCATGGGTGGTTATTTGCCTTTATCTGTATGTTTTGTTTCCATATGTCATAGCATCGGCCAGGAGGTGAACCCACAACAACCATCTGCAACCAACTGCTTGCAAGGCAGCTGCACTGACTTCCCGACTAACAATGCTTGACATGTTTAGCATGCCAGTTGTAAAAGAAAGTAAACATTCTGTTTCTATATTTTATTTAAACTAATTTATCCTTGATTATCTTGAAATATAACATAAAAGCAATTGACATAAAATCCAACATTGTGCTAAAAAAGACAATATATATATATATATATATATATATATATATATATCTTTTTTAGCATATATGTTATATTTTGATATATATATATATATATATATATATATATCAAAAGAGAACATGCATCTTAAAGTGGTAAATTTCATATTAAATGATTAGCCATGATCAAGAAGATATCTATACTAGTTTTTATGTACAACAACTGAATCAATCTGATAATAAATCTTCATAGATTACAACTTTTCAAAATTAATGTAAATGAGCCTAGTAATTCCTTTTGTTTATAGTTACCCAAACTTGTGTTACTTTAAATAAAAAATAATAAAATTTTATTAAAAAGAAATTGTTTGAATTAGGAAAAAAAATACTGTAATAAGGATTCATATTCCAATCTTTAATTATAATTATTATTATATTTATTACTATTATAAAATAGTAATTGCAAATTAAATTTAGATCCTTAAAAGTATTAAAAGAATAATAACTAAATATGCAGATTCATATCACATTGGTTAGAACATTTCTCTGCAATGCGTACAATCTGAAATTTAAATCCAAATCACATAATTTTTTTATTCAGGTTATAAGTAAATTAACAATTTTTCTTTCAATTACTCGTCAGCTAATCCAAACAATAAGTTATTAATAAATGTATATGTATCTATTATTTATTAGAATAGAAATATCATAAAAAACTTTTCAATTCTCATTATATGACCCAGTCAGGAAGCATGATGAATAATGACTTCTCATTCACTATTGCTTCTTAGATAGCTATTATGCATTATGAAATGGACAATGATTTTTAATGATTATATATATATATATATATATATATATATATATATATATATTAAATAATAAATGTTGATTACTTTTTAATGATATATATATATATATATATATACACATATTTATTATTGTGAAAGAAAACTAGTCTTCACACATGCACTATAAAATTGACATGCCCTCTTCCATCAATAAACATTTAAAAAATATAGATGGGTCACCTATGCTTTGAGCTTATTTTTTAATAAACCAACTTTTATGGACCATACCTAAATTAGGGTTTAAAACTATTATGAGCCTGATTGATATTAAACGTATAAAATTATCAATAATGGCAATCAGTTTTTAAATTGAATAATATTAGCATTTTAATTATTTACCTAATAATATCTTAGAAAAAAGTCTATAATTCAAATTTATTTAAATCAAAAAAACACTTATTTCTTAAACATAGAGGAAGAAAAAAAATGATATCATTAAAATCGAGGCCTTCATTTTAAAATTATTTTCTGGAGATTGATTTTCTTTTTTTTTTTTTTACAAAAGTAGAACTCTTCTAAAAGTATTGTAAAATTATATCGTTTACACGTGATTCTGCTCAATTAAAAAAAAAAATATTCCTTCACTATCAGCAGGGACGCCAACCCCTAGTCAGTATTATTAAGTTTGAAATTATAAACTTAATATTGGAAAATTAGAATATATAAAATTGAAAAAATCTAATTATAATAAAAATAATTAAGCTAATGTGAGTGAAAAACTTGATCGGTTTAATCAAAATTGACACAAAATCACCTAATAATAATATTAACCCTGAATTAACTAGTACATTATGGTAAACCGATTCACTGATAAACTGTTCAATTCATAATTTTGATCTTTCATATTTAATTTATTCCAGTTCCTTATTTAATCAGTGCCAGTAATTTATTTACTTGATGCCTTTATTAACAAGTTTGTTTATAGTTAACACACATTGACTATTTGCATATATGGAAAATGTCACAAATATATGTTTTGATAGTTTTGTCTCACTATTGTAACTTAAAAAATTCAATACACATAAATTTATGACAGTAGAAGATTAGATAATTACAGAAAACAATATCCAAACTCTGAATGATAACAAAGTTTAATATGGGTCAAATGATATTAATCCTTTCACATCATGGAATATTATTGAACTACAAAATTCAGTATATTATTATTCTTGCTTTCACAGATTAAGTCACTCCATAGAAAAGAGATTATTATAACTATAAGATTTGACTTCTACTAAACCTAAAACTATACAAGTTTATAAATTTACTTAAAAGAAAACTTAATTAGTTAATTAGTATTAGTAGTAGTAATGATAATAAATTTACTTATAGAGTGAACTCAGACATTACAAATATAGCAGCAAGGGAGATAACAAATTTAAGTAAGATAAAATTCTTAATCTAATAAGAGTATATCTTAAATCTTAAATATTATAAAAAGAATCAAAATGAGTGTATGTGCTGCTATAGTCTCACAGTGAAAGAAAAATATCAGAAATAAAGCTAAAAATATATGATAACATACCAATTGTAAACAACCATTTACTATCTTATCTTTTAACTAATTATTCTGAACAACTTTCTCAATATTTCACAGATTTGTTTTCTTTAGAAATCATAATTAAATTAATCTGCACAGTTTGGTATAACAATAGGATAGGAAGATTCCAAAGCTTAATATTAATTCTTAATAGTTATGTTTTTTTCTCTATCATTCATTATTTAAATCTTAACATCTTGCATAAAAAAGAAAATTAAATTGATCTCCATAGTCCAATTAATAAATTAAAAATACTAATTATGAATTTCATGATTGGATCTTGCTTGTATTGTTATACTATTGAATTCTGGATTATATTATGTATAAAATACTAACCTTCATCAAATCAAATGATTCTTTTAATTTTTTGTATAAAATGAAAGAAAATTTAAATATTCCTTGCAATATATAACCATTTTCATAAAATAGCACAAATATGATGTATTCAATAAGCAACATATCTTTCTTTAAAATATTACATTAAAAACATCAACACAGTATATTTATATCATCTATGCAAAGCAGTTGTTTAATATACCAAATTAACATTACTTTTATCAAATATATACATTGCAAAATGATCAGGGCTGCATTCTTGCTGGCTTATATATTGACTATTTTGATTTGGAAGTATTTAAAAAAACGTTTATCAATTCCAAAACAACCCCAGAACATGAATTAACTGCTCTCCACATATTAAAAGTTAATTAGTGAGAATGAATGTGATTGTCCAGATTAATAAACTCAATGTAATTATATTAGTTTTTATGAATTTCATTTCTAGTCTCTACAATCTTTAAAATACATAATGATTAATCATTTTCTTAAATACTCTACTAGTTTATTTTTATATACATTGTACATCTATATGTTAGAAATTAGTTAGCATATCCTACTGCTAATAACAATAAAAATAAAATGTGATTCAGAATTCCATGACCTGTCAGGACCTATTAAAATAAATATTATATTTTCAATAATCCTTCTGGCTTATATTCTTATTTATAAGAAACACATACAGCATACTATTATGTCATTCAAAGAAACAATTATAAAAAATAATGATCCAAATGATGTTATTATAATGCAAGTGGGCTTCACAGAAGCATTTTATCATTTAGACAATCATATTCTCACAAAAGATTCACAGGGACATATGTAGCTTTTCTCATGGCTAAGAGTATAACTCAAGATGGCTTTGCTTATAATGTACATAAATTCATTACCCAAATATATTGCTGATTTTATGTCTCATATATCCAAAGCAGTCAATGATAAAAAATATATTAATACTATTTGTAATAATGATATTCTTGTTATAACAAAAATGATATGTTGCTAGTTGAAATATGAAAATCTAAATTCTAAATATTTATTGCTTCAACCATTTTATGAAGTAAGCTCATAGTTTGAAATAGTCTAATATGGAAATCAGTAGCATTAATTTTTAAAAAAGTACTCCAAGTGTTTTGTTATGGTATTATATACACCAATCATTAATAACTACAAACTTTAAATAAAATATTTGGTATTATTACATATAAAGCTTTTTTTATTCAGTACATCAATGCAATTTTTCAACTATATATCAGGATTACAATCTTTAATACTGCTTGATCTAATGTTCAAAATATTGAACTTGCAAAAGTTGCATTTGCTTTTGGAAAAGTGAAGATTATTTTGTCACAATAAACTTATATGCTTTTGACTCTAAGCTTTATTGGAAAATATTTTGAATTAAATAAAGCTTGTTTGTGTGTTGTGAGTTCAATTAGAAGATATTCCAAACAATATATTTTTTCAGTATATCTTATAGGACATCATTAGATTTTATGTATAACCTCTATAGTGTTTCTCATTAGAAAATTTTAATATCAAAGACTCGTGTAATTACTTTAATATATTTGCTTTTAATCAAACTTATTTTGAAGAAAAAGGAAATTTAACAGAGCAGGTACGTGACTATAAGATTTCTTTTACAGGTCAGATTAACAACTACAAGGAGACTACCACATATTGGATTTGTTAAAAAGTCGTATTCAGTGTCTTCTATTCATAGAATTTTTTGATATAACAATTAAAGACTTAATAGCATTAAAATGTGAGTTACACACTGGCACTTATGATCCCTTTATTAATGTTTACTTCAATTTTATATACAGTGCCATTTTATTAAACACAAAAATTGCTTATTTAAATGTTCAGGATTGTCATAGTGCTGAGGTATGAGATTTTCTTAAAGATTGTGCTATAGATACAAGCAAATCTATTATTTATTTCACTAACAAAGAATTGTGGCTGCTTTTTTGACAATTCTTTTATTATTACTGATATGATTAAAAATAAACAATGACAACTTTCTATTGAGTATAATAACATAATGAATATGAAGCTTCAATAATACATATAGAAATTTAAAGACACAATTTCAAGATTTGACAAGATGGCTTAAATATGAGTGTTGAATTTAAACAGCTTTGGAAATATAAGCAATCGTGGTAGTGGTTACTTTAGATTTTTTTATTCATTGAAAATAGCATATCATTCTGCAAAATTATATCACAATTCTATTTAATACAGAAATGGAACTCTCTTTTTTGTGACAATAATATTTTGAAAAAACAGGAAAAATATTTTGATTATCTTTTAAATAATAATACAAATATTGAGATGTTTGAACTCAGACTATCACAAGACCCTCAACCATCCATGCTATGTTATACCACTCATACATTTGATCGCACACATGTTGGAAAGATAAAATAATCACCAATATACATATTTCATGCTAAATCAGCACTTGTCAGTTGGTCCAGATTATTATCTCCACACATATATACAATTAAAGCTCAGCTTATATTAAGATAGCCAATCTTCATATTTTAATGGACAGGCTTCAAACCATTTGACCTCACAACTCTTCAGTGATCCATTTTATTGAAAATCTGATGATGGCATGCTCAAAGCCCACCTAAGTGCCAACCTTCTCATCCTATCCATGTTGACCACAAATCAATCTGAACACTCATGTACAGGACATACTCAATTTACATATATATATATATATATATATATGTAAATTGAGTATGTCCTATATATATATATATATATATATATATATATCTTATATAAGGGATGAGCAAACTTTAAAGCACTATATTTTTGAAATATGAATTTTTTCTACAATACAGGCTTTTTTATATCTGCACTTCTGTAGAAAAAAATCATGTTTCAAAAATTGAGATGATAACTTCAATGATTTATCCATCTACTTATTTAGATTTGGATTAATATATCTAATGAAGTTGCAAGAGCTTTTTGTATTCTTAAAAATGAAAAGTTGCAGATTCCAATCAAATCTCTGGAAAAGTTTTAAAATATATTGGTGATATGTTGGCTTCAAAAATATTGTTTTTAGGAATATACAGACTCATGAATTTATGTTATCTTAAAAATGTATCTGTTCTATCCACATTAAAAATATGAAAATGAGATAATATTGCAATAATTATCATAAAATAGCATTATTACCCAATACAGCAAAGTTATTTTTAAGGATTCATTGATGAGAGTGCTTTCAGTCATCGATGCCTAGTTACTACATAACCAATGGTAGTATTTGGAGAATCAAGAAGCCTTATAGATATGGCTTTGTTTTCAGGCTAATGCAATTAAAATAGTGAGAACAAAAGAGCAATTTTTATATTGCTTTCATTGTTTTTGTGAAGACATTTGATTCAATTAATTCAGATGATTTATTGCACTGTTTGAAATTAGCTGCCAATGTTTATTTATTTTATGCAACTTCTATATGAGAAATGATAAGAAATGCTAACATTGCAAGTGGAAAATTAAAAGCAGTTTGAATAAAACATTTTGCATCAATATTATTTTTATTTTTATGTCTGTGGACTTCCAAATTGTTTAAAGTTGGTTTAATGAACCGGGGATTAAGATGAGATACTGGTTTGATGTTACAATTTTTAATTTAAATTGATTAAAATGAAACAAGAACTTTATTTTTAGGGTTTACAGTATGCTGAAAATTGTTCTATTTTTGTCAATGTAAAAGGCACTCTACTGAATGTATTTAATGTTTTGAATACATGTTTTGAATTCAACATATAAAAACTTAAGTTTTAAGAACTAATGACATAAAAACATTTAATAATTTTTAGCTTGGAAAGGTTTTTAACTTGGGAATGTAACACAAATTAAATATCTTGATAACATTTTAAATAAAAATTTGGGCATACATGATGAGGGGTGACACAGATTTCAGAGTGTTGCAAATTTTAATTTGTCTAAGTATTACTGCAACTAAATTATACTGAGTAGTGGCACAGACTAATGTGCTGCAACTTTTAACTAGATAAAATACTACTGCAACCAAATTATTTGTTTAGAGAACTATTACTTTATTTATTTTATTACAAGAAAGTGGCACTTGACATCTTAATGAAAAAAAAAACATTCAGAGAGTTCCATTTATTGTACGGAAGAGACACTTGGAAAATTCTATCAATGTAACAAAGAGACATTCAGAGAGTTTCATTTTTAAATGTTTTACAAACTTTTAAATGTAGAAAATCAAAATCATAAGACTAATCAATATATTCAGCTTGATAGATGTGATACTATTAAATCATAATGTGGCAAAATTTTCCTAAAAGAATGTTTTATGGTAAATGTATGATTTTTCATGAGAAAGGAATAACATGTTTTTGTTACAAAGATTAACTCACAGACAATATAAAAAATCTAATATGATTATTTGAAAAATATTCAAGAATAGATTCCATTAGAGAATTACAATCAGGCACTAGATTAATGAATTTCAAAAAGAAAAATTTTCTGCAGAAAAAAATTAAAAGATAATATTATAAAACATAAAAAAAATAATTTATCACAGTGAACTGTTTTATATAATCATTACAAATTTATATCTTGGTATGATTATATTTTTATCTTGAAATTGGTATGATCATACTCATTCGTGAATAATTGCTATTAATGATAACTTTAATAATAGAAAAGCCTGTATTTTCCAGTACAAAAGTCTATCAGGTTGTCTTCTTAAACTTCCTTATGCAAATAAAAAGAAACTTAAAAGTAACTACTTTCCAAACTACACATTAGTATATGGAATATGTAACTATATTAAAAAGCCTTGACTAACAGTAGACATATTCCACACAAACTAATTTCTAATTATCTAATCTATGTCAAAATACATAATTTAGGAACATCTTCTCATAATAATAAATGTTTACACAGATGCTAAACTCTCCATATAGTAGCACCTCTAATTATGCACACACCTTCTTGTATCCATTGATTACTCTGGGTGGCACTTAGTGGCACTACTACATGGAGAGTTTGGCATCTGTGTAAATAGCTTGTGTAAGCATAAAAATGGTGACCATGTGAGTGAATAATAAATGTTTTGTAAAATATTAACCATAAGTAAAATCATGTGATTATGTATTTCCCTTTTCAATTTTTTTTAAGGTTTATGCTTTTCATTTAACATTGATTTTAGTTAATGTTATATTTTCATTGTTTTCTTCATAAGATATTTGGAATATATGCATTTTTACTAAATCTACATTCTTATTTACTAGTTTTACTTTTTTCTTTTTACTATTCTTTGTTTAAAATCTACAATGTCATAAAAAAATTTTAACAGATGTATTTGTTGACAGAAACCAATGAATTTATTGCTATTAATTTTTGGTAAATTGCTTTTTGCATTTGTTATCAACAAATTGTACAGTTAAATTCACCTGAACCTATTTATATATTAAAATTCTAATTACAAATCACTTAATACCTTGCTTCACACAATATATTATAAAATATGTTTGCTGTCTAAAACAGAAGTCAGAAACGAATCTCAGAATGAAGATTTAAAGTACAATAGGGTATCTGGTAAATATTGATTATTCAAAGTACTTAGTAGATGACTCTAAAATAGGGAGACAGACTCAGTTTAATAATTCAAAAATTGAAAGTAAAAATATTATACCACTGGTAACATGTAATTACCTGTACTTTTTCCAGCATACAATTTAATTATTAAACATGTTTAGAAAAAATCAAATTTTATCTAAACTTTTATAAATACTTTTAATTATTAATAATACCATCCAGATTGGTATATAACAAATTTTGAATAGCAGTATTCTTATTTCTCTTTATCAATGACAATGTTGTGAAAGAAATCAAATAGTGATATGTATGTTTTAGAATACTAAATCAAAGTGATGTTGTACTCAACTAAATTATTCTGTTTAAAGAGCAGTCAGTAGAAATTTTACACTATGCAGATCCTCCTAATTTCTTTAAAAACATGAATAATGAGTAGAGTCCAAATATTATTAAATATTACATTATATAATCATGTGAGCAGCTTATATAATTTGTCTTCATTTTACTTTTTCCTCTATTCCAAATATTCTTAGCTATTTTCAATTGAACATATATATATGAAAAACAAAAAATAAGCTAAAAACTTGCTAACGCTTATATTTACGTCAACAGATGGTGTTCTACCAAAAACACTGTCAAGCATATGTTTACATAAACATCAGAGTATGCATTCACTATCTCTAACTTTAATTCCACTTTCAGATCATGATTTCAAGCTATTTGCTATCATCAGTGAAAGACAGGAATTTTAGAAACTAGATCTAAACACAAACTCTGAGCATTTATGAAACAGTTTCTATTTAGCTTGCAAGCGTGAATCTTTTAGACACGTAATGTCTTCAAACTCAGCATAGCAAGCCAGATAGCTATATGGGTCTGATCTCAGTTCACCATCACCACATAGTAGAAGCCTCTGCAATATATATCATTGCTAGAAAGACCTCAAAGGTACATTTATGAAAAACAAAAAACAAGTTAAGAACTTGCTAACGCTTGTATTTATGTCAACAGATGGCATTCTACCAAAAACACCGTCAAGCGTATGTTTACATAAACATCAGAGTGTGCATTCACTATCTCTAACTTTAATTCCACTTTCAGATCATGATTTCAAGCTAATAATATGTTGACATATATATATATATTCATCAGTTAATGCATGATCTGCTAATGCATATATCTATCTTTTTTTTCTTTCTAGTCATCAGTTTGTATTACTTTAATTGTTTTCTGACTGAGATACTTTGATATGCTATTCCGGTTATACATCGAGATATATACAATCATTATATATATATATATGTGTGTGTGGGTGTGTGTGTTGGACTATTCCTGTCATCCAGTATTCAATATTGAATATATTTTTAAAAAAAATTAAGTTTATTTAAATTTTCAAAATACCTTCAACTGTTAGTAATAGTACACAGGTTAGTATATGCACAACATTTTGAGAGATATTATTCTCCTCTCTTCTTCAGGTGATTCTGGCATGAACAGTGACAGTACTAGCATGGGAATAAAACCTGTAATATTGAATTTTAAGATAAGGTTTTAACCAATTGAGACATCCTGCCAAAGGCTCAGGTGGTTAGAACATTACCTTAAAAAATTCAATTTTTAAGAATTTAAGGGTCTTTGTTCGATTCCCATGCTAGTTCTGTCACCTATCATGTCAGCAACATAACTCTAAAAATGTTGTACCTGTATGCTATTACTAACAGTTGAACGTACTTTAAAAATTTAAATAAAGTTAAATTTTTCTAAAGACATTCAATACTCAATACTAGATGACGGAAATAATCCAATATATAAATACAGCTAAAATACCATCATCACAAATCTTCAGGAAATCATTACAACTGTTCTTTTTGTGAGAGATTTTTCTATATAGGATTTTTTTCTCCAAATCATTGACTTCTTAACAAACATTTTCATTCTGACTCATACAGATCATATAATTTTCCTTTTTGTAATTCTGCCATGAATGAAAATATATACCAAATATTTTCTTTTGTGGGGGGGGGGAGATTATGTGGATAGATTTTATTTTTCTACAAGGCCTCCTGTTCAGTCTTTTCTTGTTATAATTTTCTTGAGAATTTAAGTAAATGAGATATATTCCATGAATAAAAATAATTGCAAGTAATTCAAATCTGTAAAATTTATAATTGTTACTTACAAAAATATATTTAATTTTTTGTATAATTTAAAATTGGTATCACATTTTATTGTACACAAAAGACTTAATACTTATATGTAATTATATAAAAAAAATTAGTATTTACATTGTTATACATGAACCCTTCCTGAGTTGTGTTGCACATAACAAAACAACTAGCCTAACTATTTACAATGAATCTTCTGTTTGCTGTATGTTGTCATTTCAATCTATTGAACAACAATAGTGTAAGGTATAACACTATATTTTCTTTACATTTTTTTTTTTTGAAATGGCAATTGGAGAAAAAAATATTTTCTGGTACTTATACATTAAGAAGAAAATTTTAGTATTTTTTTAAATACTAGTAATGGCAAGAAACTTAAATATTAGTAATGGCAAGAAACTAAATTGTTTTTTTTTTTTTAATTTATAAAAATTCACTACTTATTCTTATATATTTTCTGGAGGTATCATTTTTCTAAACTTTTTAAAGTACATTTTTTATATGTATTTTTTTAAGGTTGTAAAATTATCAGAAAAGGATATTTTAGATTTATAATGTAATATTTATTACTATTTTAATATATATATATATATATATATATATATATATATATATATTAATAAACAACTCAATTGAAAGAATCATATATATATTAAAAGTAAATTTCACACTCATTATGTTCTAAAATAAAAATTATAGAATGAATTAAATAGTGTAAATGGTGCAAGAAAAAACATTTTGTATTATTTCAAATCACTATTGTAATTGAATGTGTTTTAGTATAAGGTGCTTTTTTATTACTAAGAAAAGTTCAAAAGTTTTAGACAGATTCAAAAATTATTAAGACATAGAAATGAGAAATAAAATTCAAATAAATACTTAAAAAAATAACAAACAAATAAAATTGTATTGTTCAATTATTCTTCTCAACAACAAATAATTGATTATAACTGTAAATAAATAATAATTCAAATAAATATTTTAATTTTAAATTTATTATAAATATATAATTATTATTTAAGTATTTATTGTGCAAAAGAATATTTTAATTGTATAGTTTCGTGCATTCTTTTTCTATTAATATGAAATATCATTTCTAAAGTTTGTCAAAAAATTTATTGATAATTTAAACACAAGCTCAACTTAAACCATAAACTATATTTAAAATTTTAATAATTCCATATTAACTCCTGATTTTTTTAAAAAAATAAATGAATATTTTGTAATAGTATTTGAATGTAGTATAAAAGATGTTATTTAAAAATGAACATGAAAAATGGAAACATTTGTGGAATTATTGATAGATAGTCAAAAAAACATTACGTTATAATCTCTTTTGAACCATACAATATGTTTTAAATAGTAATCATAATAATAAATAGAAATAGAATTGCATATGACTAATGTAGGGATTTAATTGAAGGATTTGAAAACTAATTATTTCAGGGTCAATCTCTACTAAGAAATGTAAATTTATTTTCAGTTATTTAGGGAAATTATCCTGCCTAACCAACCAATTTGGATGTTAAATATCAGGTGATGTTTCAAACCACTGATCATATAAGTATTTATTTTTTAATAAAAACATATTTTAATCCTAATCTATTCTTTTTTACAAACTAATATAACAATTTACATATATATATATATATCATATAGCTACTGTGAAATTAAAGACAAAATAAAATGTTTTATATTTAGCATACATTAAATGATTGAAGTTATTAAAGCATTAAGTTTTAGATTTAGATTTTAATAGTAGTTATGAATAGAAACTATTTCTGTTTGTTTTTTACTGTTTGTTTTTAAAAAGATAAAAATAATAAAAAATTGCTTAAAATAATATTCTAACTAAAACACTTTCATTCTCATAAATCTAATTATTCCCACATGTAATCTTTCAAAAACTGTTGCATGATGTTTTCTATTTTTAGATTTAATTGTTTGTTTGTTTTCTTTCTTTCTTCTTTTTTTTATTTTTGCAGTATGCAAAAATGGAATATCAACCAGAGCATTGCTAATAGCAATTTATAATAAATTGTTTGTATTCATCCATAATTTATATTCGTGGTACCTCTTTCTTTTTTTTTTTTTTTGATTGCTCTGACAACATATAATTTTTTTTTCGACAATCAATTATATCATTCATTACTAATCGTGTTTCTTAAAAAGATAAATATTATTTTAAAAGCATTAAAACTTTCAGATATTAATAAAAAGTTTTAGAATTTATTTTAAAAATTTAAATAAATAAAACCAATTTTTACACATGTGCTGTTTTTTTAATATAAATTGACACACACTCATCCATAAGCAATTTAAAGAACAAGTGAATTCACTTGTCCTTCAAACTTGTCTATATATAAGCCAACCTTTGTTTATCATGCATTATTCACAGCTTAAGTCTATTATATGCTTGATTTATTAAACGCTGTTCAAATTGTACAAACATAATCCAAATACTAGAGAAGAGAGAATTTATCTCATTTTTAACCGACTACAATTAATGTATAATAATTTAGAATCTCAATACATTGAGAAATCTTTATTTTTTATACAGCGCCGTACTTATTGTAATATATTCAGAAGTAAACCAATCTTCACACGCGCTGTTTTAATGTAAATCAACACACATTCACCCATAAGTAAAGATTTTAAAAAACAAATGATTTCACTTGTCTTTCAGTATTATCTATATATAAGCCAACCTTTGTTTATCATGCATTATTCAGAGTTTAAGTCTATTATATGCCTGATTTATTAAACGCTGTTAAAATTGTACAAATATAATCCAAATACTACAGGAGAGAGAATTTATCTCATTTTTAACTATTAATGTATAATAATTAAGAATCTAAATACATTGATAAATGTTTATTTTTTATATAGCACGGTACTTATTGTAATATATTTGGAAGTAAACCAATCTTTACAAACACTGTTTTAATACAAATTAGTACACATTCACCCATAAGCAAAAATCTTAAAGAACAAATTATTTCACTTGTTCTTTAAGATTATCTATATATATGCTAACCTTTGCTTATGCTATTCAGGGTTTGAGTATATTACAGGTCTGATTTATTAAATGCTGTTCAAATTGTACAAACATAATACAAATATTATTGGAGAGATAATTTACCTCTTTTTAACCACCTACAATTACATAATAATTTAGAATCAAGTACATTGAAAAATATTCCTTGTTATACAGCACAGTGTGTGTATATATATATATATATATATATATATATATATATATATATATATATATAAAGAGCCTGCTACTAGCTCTAAACAAGCTTAATTATTTTATTTTTTATGATAAATGCTACAAGAGAAAATACATGAAGCTTTTATCTATGATGGTCCCCATCCCCAGACCAGTTTCAAGCTATGGCTCTCATCAGTGAGGAGCTAGGACATAAGATTCAAAATATTAACTCAAGCCAAGCATTTATCTAATTCTTAAATATTAAGAAGAAGATCCAAGTCTTCAGACACCTACATGCCTTCAAATTCAGCTCTTTAACCAAAGAAACTATATGAGCCTGAACTAAATTCAGAGATCCCATATATTAGTAGGTTTAGCAATTTAATATATATATATATGTTAAAACGAAGATTTGCACGGGTTAAATATATAAAATACATATTTTGCGGGTTATCTGTATCAAAAACTTTTAATATTAATATACTGGCATTTCGACTTGGTCACACAAGCCATCCACAGAGTTATAAAAGGTAGTAAGACAGTTGTAGAGGCGTTACAATCACTGATTTGAATAAAATGTTAAAATTCCACCAATAGCAAAAAATGTTAAATTTAGGAATGTTTTTTAAAAAAATCTTTCCAAATAGGAGGAAGTTTGCATGTATCATCTCGCTTATTGATACAATCTGGCCTTTTAAGTATCTCAATGGCTTCTCTAATTTTGCATTAGTAGAGATTATCACATCTGGATATGATCCTGGTACTAGAAAAATAAATTTCATGACCTGAATCTATAGTATGGAGTGAGAGTGCAGATGATGATGAGTGTTGTTTAACTGCATTAGCATGCTCATCTCTCCTAACACTGATGCAATGATTACTCATACCTATGTAAGAAGCTTTACAATTTTTACATAAGATTTGATAGACACCATGAGATTCAAAAGGGATTGAATCCTTAGGCTTGGTTATTATATTGCTGATCTTTTGATGAGCAGAAAATGCTGTATCTATATTATAGCGTTTTAATATACGTCCGATACTGTCTGTAGTTCCTTTTACATATGGAACACAAATACTAATAGCTGATTTATCATCTTTTTGTTTCCTATTTTGTCTATTTTGGGCTTGAAATAAGGCTTTTTTTATAAATTTGTAATTATAACTATTTGCTAATAAAACACTATTAATATGATTTATTTCTTCTTTCAGATGTGTCTCATCTGAAAGGTTAATTGCTCTATTTAAAAGAGTTTTGGCAACAGAAACTATCTGTGTTGGGTGATGATAAGAATGGAAATGCAAATATCTGTCTGTGTGTGTATCCTTTCTGTAAATAGAAAAAGATAAACTATTTGGTGTTCTGGTGACTAGAACATCAAGAAAAGGGAGTTTTCCATCAGACTCTGTCTCCATTGTAAATTTAATATGAGGATGCATATTATTTAAATGTAAGAAAAAATCATCTAATTTATTTTTTCCATGTTGCCATATGACAAAAGTGTCATCTATGTATCTGAGCCAAATGAGGGGTTTTAAAGATGATGATTCTAAAGCACGAGTTTCTATATATTCCATGAATAAATCAGCTATTACTCCTGAGATAGGTGAGCCCATAGGAATACCAAAAACTTGTCTGTAATGCTGCCCATTGTATACAAAATATGTATTTAAGAGACAATGTTTAATTAAAGCAATAATATGCTCTGGTAAATTGCAACATTGTGAGATTATATTTAAAGCTTCATCAATTGGAATGTTTGTAAACAAAGACACGACATCAAAACTGACCAGAATGTCATTAGCATTATTTTTTAAACTTTTTAAAACAGAAATAAAATGAAGAGAGTTTTTAATATATGATTTAATAGATGGGATTGTAGGTTTAATGAAATCCGATAAGTATCTGGCTAAAATATGAGTTGGAGAACCTATTGCACTTACTATTGGATGAAGGGGGGTATCTGGTTTGTGAATTTTTGGAAGTCCATAAAATTTTGGACAGACACAAGATTTTTCATGAAGGATTATTTTATTTTTTATCTCTGTTTCAATAGATGATTTATTAATAATAGATACCCCCTTCATCCAATAGTAAGTGCAATAGGTTCTCCAACTCATATTTTAGCCAGATACTTATCGGATTTCATTAAACCTACAATCCCATCTATTAAATCATATATTAAAAACTCTCTTCATTTTATTTCTGTTTTAAAAAGTTTAAAAATTAATGCTAATGACATTCTGGTCAGTTTTGATGTTGTGTCTTTGTTTACAAACATTCCAATTGATGAAGCTTTAAATATAATCTCACAACGGTGCAATTTACCAGACCATATTATTGCTTTAATTAAACATTGTCTCTTAAATACATATTTTTTATACAAAGGACAGCATTACAGACAAGTTTTGGTACTCCTATGGGCTCACCTATCTCAGGAGTAATAGCTGATTTATTCATGGAATATATAGAAACTCGTGCTTTAGAATCATCATCTTTAAAACCTCTCATTTGGCTCAGATACATAGATGACACTTTTGTCATATGGCAACATGGAAAAAATAAATTAGATGATTTTTTTCTTACATTTAAATAATATGCATTCTCATATTAAATTTACAATGGAGACAGAGTCTGATGGAAAACTCCCTTTTCTTGATCTTCTAGTCACCAGAACACCAAATAGCTTATCTTTTTCTATTAACAGAAAGGATACACACACAGACAGATATTTGCATTTCCATTCTCATCATCACCCAACTCAGATAGTTTCTGTAGCCAAAACTCTTTTAAATATAGCAATTAACCTTTCAGATGAGACACATCTGAAAGAAGAAATAAATCATATTAATAGTGTTTTATTAGCAAATAGTTATAATTACAAATTTATAAAAAAAGCCTTATTTCAAACCCAAAATAGACAAAATAGGAAACAAAAAGATGATAAATCAGCTATTAGTATTTGTGTTCCATATGTAAAAGGAACTACAGACAGTATCGGACGTATATTAAAATGCTATAATATAGATACAGCATTTTCTGCTCATCAAAAGATCAGCAATATAATAACCAAGCCTAAGGATTCAATCCCTCTTGAATCTCATGGTGTCTATCAAATCTCATGTAAAAATTATAAAGCTTCTTACATAGGTATGAGTAATCGTCGCATCAGTGTTAGGAGAGATGAGCATGCTAATGCAGTTAAACCACACTCATCATCATCAGCACTCTCACTCCATACTATAGATTCAGGTCATAAAATTGATTTTTCTAGTACCAGGATCATATCCAGATGTGATAATCTCTACCAATGCAAAATTAGAGAAGCCATTGAGATACTTAAAAAGCCAGATTGTATCAATAAGCGAGATGATACATGCAAACTTCCTCCTATTTGGAAAGATTTTTTAAAAAACATTCCTAAATTTAACATTTTTTGCTGTTGGTGGAATTTTAACATTTTATTCAAATCAGTGATTGTAGCGCCTCTACAACCGTCTTTCTACCTTTTATAACTCTGTGGATGGCTTGTGTGACCAAGTCGAAACGTCAGTATATTAATATTAAAAGTTTTTAACATGGATAACCCGCAAAATATGTATTATATATTGTAACCTAAATTAATGAGTTCAAAAGAAAGATATTACCATACCTGAGTAGTCCATAGAATGATCATAAGTTCAAAAATTAAATGATGATCAAATTATTAATAAACAGTATTATATGAAAATCACGTATATGAAATCATGTGAAGTGAGTACACTAGTAATTCAATAAAATATAACTCAGGTATACAGGCAGTAGGTTTTATCCACTTTCATTCCTTGGTTTGATGTTAAGTGCATGTTTAAACAAATACTAAGTGAATATGGTCTAGCAGGGCGCCACTAGATTATCTGAATCTAGACATGGTTATATCCAATAACCTTTCACATGTACCGGGTTTGAATCCCTTCTTGGTACTTTATTTATAATAAAATGGAAGATTTTGCTTTTTGAGCCATATCACTATAAGCACTAATATTTAGGTAAAAGTAAAACATCTTTAAACCAAAGTGGAGTATATTAGACATAAATCATTTCTCAGATCTTAACATAACAAATGTGTTTCAATATTTTTATAAGTTCACTAGCTCAGATTATATATAACTAATTTAGGATGGCAATTCACTCATCCTTGCATGAAATAGATGATGGGATGTGGTTATAATAATACTAAGAAATCACTAAATATTATAAAATCAATATTTATTTATGGCCTTTAAACAGTTAAACAGCTCATTAATTAAAAGGTTGATGACGATGATGATGATGATAATAATAACGATAATGACAAGGGTTTCAACTACAGCTCTAGGACTAAGCCTAAACATAAAACTAATTTTTATAAAGAAATTCATAATTATTGCTTAATTTTAGCATATTTACTTATATCTTAAATAACTAATATTCAACCATTGATGATGAATAATCACACTTAACAAAGACTACAATTAATGAAATATATACGCCTCGTTTAATAAAACAAACTAATATTTATTACTACATTTCTAACATATACATAAAAATTTCTAGATAAATATGAAAATTGACATGAATAATAATAATTGATTATATAACAATCCTCAGATTAATTTTAAGTTCTTCCCCCTTTCCCTTCAAATGTATTTTGTATTAAGTTGGACATCACATTAACCATGATTTTCACTCCATGAGAAAAGTATTTAAAAAAAATTATTATCTGCTCATTGGCACACATACTTTAAAATCCAACATGTAAATAGAATGTAAAAAAAAAAAAATGTTAATAAAATTGAAAGAGCAAGTTTTTAGAAAAGAGTCTTAAATTATTTTCTCCCCCTCCCTTCCAAGCACTGAAATCTATACTTAACTTGAAACAAAATAATCCAATATTCTAATACTACTCATTATTCCACATTCACTCACAATTATACACATATAAAATATCATTATGTATGTGCGTGTTTTATCCCATAATAACAAAATATTATTAAAAACCAAAATAACAACAATATATCAGTTAAAACTAAAATCATAATACCATAAAAAAATAAAAAAAAATTGTTTTACATATTAATATTGTAAAATTAATAAACAAATCATTTTATACATTCAAGATCATTTATGAAGCTCAAAGTTATTATTAGTAAGACATTCTTGTTTTAATCGATCTGAATAGTCTTTAAAAGTTCTTTAAATAAAAATATACCACTTTATTGCTAAAATGTTTATTAAGACTGATATCATAAAGAAAATAGATATAAAAAGTCATATTACCGATCTTTTGTTTGTTGCGAATTTCCAAGGGTTCAAACTTGTCTATATTTCTGCAGCTACTAGGTGGGAACAATCTCTTTCTTGAGGTGTATAGCTATTTAATGATGATGACTCTATTGAGGTTATTTGCTTTAGTGGACAATTTGGAAATCATTATATTAAATTTTCTTCTCTTCCTGTCAAGCATGTGGATGAAATACAGCAGTTATTTTCACATTTATAAATTTTCTTGAGTTTAAAATCAGTTATTGGAACAATTAATTGGACTTGATGATTAATATTTATCAGTAGATTAATTCATCTTCTTTGAATGCAGGTGAATGCTTTCTTCCTTCTATTAAAAACATCTTATTTCTCTGGTCAGTTGAAAGGTGTAGAATATTATTTTAGACACATCTTTTCTTTCCTATGTGATGTGCAGCTTCCCCAGATGGTCCGGAAAATGGGATATACATATAATTTTTCTAGCAAGCCATTTTTTATATTTTCAACGTTCAATATTATAGTTTAATAATCTGAATCAATCACAATAATAATCTAAGACAGCTTTTTATATCCAATTTTTAGCTAACTTAACCAATCAGAGATAGCATCACTTGCTATTTTTGGACAAATTTGTTTTAATTAGATCTCTAATTTATTTTCAACCAAAGTATTTTTCAACTGAAAAGTTTAATCCTTTTTCCAGACACTTTTGTTTTAAAAAAAAAAAAATAGACTCAATTCTTATTTCCTTTCTTTTGTTTTTTTTTTTTTTTTTTTAACATCCAGGTAACACTTCAACATCCAGGTAACACTTCAAATCTTTGAGCTTCCTTCTTTAGATCTTGATAAGAAAATTTCAAAAATTATAGCTCCAAAGTGACAATCATTTACAAAAAAAATTTACTACAAAGATCGATATCTGATTAAACAGATTTCCTGTTTTAACAAAAAAAAATTGTACAAAAAAAAATAATTTGACAGATTTAATACTTCCTTTTCTTTCAATATTTAAGAAATGTAAATTTTTTGTATGTAATGTACACACATCCTTCATTCTTTCAATCATTCATAAACTAACCTTAAATACTATAATTGCTAGCTTAGTAATTATAACCCAATTATTTAATTAAATCTGTAACTTTTAAATCCCACTTATAATTAAAGAAAAGCAAAAATAGAAGTATAGAATAAAATGTTAGAATTGATCAAGCATAGGTTAGTTTTAAAGAAAATTAAAATGTTTAATATTTGAAATATAAAACAAATAAATAATTTACTCATACATTGCCTATATGTATGCATTATAACTTTGCTTTTTAAAGGAATTTAAATATTAAATAGTTTAAATGTGTGTATTACCTTTCTATCAACACACAAACAAGTAAAGCATGTAATTGTTGACCTATTCTCTGTCTAAAGCTTTTAGAACTGGACCTTGTAGGGTTTAAACTTGGATGCCCTACAACTTCCTTTATGGTTATATAAAATTGTGATGATGATTTTGTTTGACCTTTTCTACATGCACATTACTATAAATTTGGCTAGTGACCAAATTGTAATGGCACAATATATATACAAATTATTTAAGCATTACTCTTTATTTATAGATAATTTTATTAAAAATTATTAATCACACAAATTAATATTAACCAACAATTAGCAATTTTTAAATACTTATCAATATTTCATTTAGTTCTATGAATTTATTTTTGCTTTAATTTTTATTTAAACTTTATTTCTGTATATTATTCTACAAAAAAAAATGTCAAAAAGTAGATCACTAATGATATGGAAACAAAAAGAGATACTTATTTTCAATATCATGAAATGTGATGAAATTATTATAAAGCAATTTATCAACTTATATTTAAATCAACATCTCTATTAACCAATATCATGAGAAAAGGTAATAAAATCTAATTCCAGTCTATCTGATTATATAAATCAGAAGCATCAATTTCACATTTGTACATTAACCCATTCAATGAAATAGAAATTATATGTTGGACTATTTCCATCATCTAATATTAAATATTCAATGACTTTAAATTTTGGCACAAGACCAGCCAATATTCCTTTCTTAGACGCAATGGCAGCCACTTGGAACTCACTCTGTCTATATAAAAGCAGAAGAATTACACTGGAGAATAATAAGAATTCTTGGGAAACATCCAGAACTGAAATTAAACAGTTCTTATAAGAGAAAGCTTTTAAATCAAATTAGAAAAATCTATTATTATTCTCTTTGTTGACAAGTGCAATGCTACAGTTGTAATAAATATGATTAATTATAATAACAAAATACAAGAACTCCTCACAACAGGACAATATAAAAAAGTGGCAAAAATTCCAATACTAAAAGTAAAGTAACAAAGTTACAAGCGTGATTCAGAAAGCATTGCAGGTACTTCACTGATTCAGAAAAAAAGTAAATTAATATCAAATTTCAGTAAAATTCCTCATCTTTATCATCTAACTAAAATACATAAGGACATGCTCTATTAAGACCTATTGTTCATTCTAAAATTCATTTTTCTAAAACATCAAAATTCTCAATGTTTTTAGTCATTTCACACACTAAAATACAATCCTTTATTTGTAATTCTATGCATTATTGTAGCATTAATAAAGAATTGACATATTGGTAGCTTTGATGTGGAAAGTTTATTCACAAATGCACCATTTGATGAAGCTTTGACTATTCCAAAAAAAATATTAAATGATAATAATAGCTTACACAGCAGAATAATTCTTCCTATTGTTTTATAATGGATTATTAATAATCTGCATAATAAGAACATTTTTTCAATATAATACAGAAGTCTTCTTACAAAATAAATGGATAGATATGGGTTCACCATCATCCCTTCTCAATAGCAACATTTAAATTGGAAGAACTTGAAGTCACAACTATAAACATTGCTTCATATCCATGCTTCAACATTTGTTGTATGGTCACATGGTAAAGTACTATTATAAACTTTCAAAGCACACACCAACAATATATCCCCTTTGATAAAATTCACAATATAAAACAATAACAACAATTGGCATTATTATATATCTTTGTGACAATATTACTTCATAGCAAAATCAGAATTAATTGAAAACTACACATACAGAAAAATACTTATATTCATCCATTCACACTTGAAACACAGAACATGTAGTTATACTATCAGTAAGGAGCAGAACACAAGAATTTTGTCCAGAAATCAATGATTTGGAAAAAAGAAAATATCTATATAAAACAAATTCTCATGAAAAATAGTTATACATCAGTGGTCATTAAGAAAATTTTAAATAGATAACAAAAAAGTCATCAAAAGAAAAAAACAATTATTGTCACTATAGGGTAACCATATATACCAAAAATAGCAGACAATTTAAAGAAAAGCTGCAATCAATGTAATATCAAACCAGTTTTTAAAGCCATTTTACACTATGAGGAATTCTAACATTCACAAAATAAAATTTTGAAATGCTAAAAAACAAAAAGTGCATCTATAAAATATGTGTAAATATTGAATAATGTATAGAGGTGAGACCAGTCACTCATTGAAAAGTGATTTAAAAATCACAAAATGTTGATTTAATAAAAAGAAAACAGACATCTAAAATAACCCATTTATAAACTAATAATCATATGTTTGATTGGGAAAATACATAAATATTGGATAGAGAGAAAAAACTACCCAGACAAACATTCAAAAATTTTGCTCAGATAATAATATCAAATAATCTTATACCATAATATCTGGAAACCACTAATTAACCATACTCTTAAAAAATGGACAAATCAGGAGAACTCTCATAGATAAGAATATAAATTTTAAACTGACTTTTGCCTTAGGCAGAATAGCACAGTTGGCAAGAGCATAAATTCAATATTAACTAATCTAAAGATTGAGTCTCGTGCTTGTACTGTCACTGATTCTGGACGACAACATCTGAAGAAGAGAGAAGAATGTTGTGTTATATATTGTTCTATGTGTTATTACTAACATTTGAAAGCATTTGTTAAGTTTAAATAAAGTTTGAATTTTTTTAAAGACATTTAATATCTAATATGTAAATGATGAAAATAGTCCAACATATTATTACCACTAAAACACAATATCACACACCTCCAGATAAACATCCATTAAATTACTTTTAAAGTTATAATATTATAGATCTGCAATATGTTATAAATTAGAGAGAATTCAATAAAGTTTAAACCTGCACATACTTTCAATGTGATTTTCAAACATGAAATTCCAATATTTTATCACACAATATGTGAACACAATATAACAATTACATTTTTGAGGAAGAGAATGTCAAAAACGAAAATTACAATGTTAGTGCAGAATGTTGATAAAAATGAATTTGATATAAAATATGCTGGTAAGTTATTGAAATATTGTCAAAAATATAATGATAAGTGAGACCAAAAATTTACTGAAAATGTTAGTACAAAACTGTTTTTTGTATAATAATTTTACAGCTGAAGTATCTAATCCATCATAACTCATATCTTCCTTTAAGCAATTTTCATATTTTGGTTCAATCATGATAAAAAGATAAATGAGGTCATTCATATTGATTTTAGTAGCAAATGAAATCTTTTTGTTTTTATTGAAACTAAAAAATGTGTTGATTGTATAAAAACTCCAAATTAATATTTTAAAATGTTAAAATCAAATCAAGTTCTTTATAAATATAACAAATAAAAAATAAATTACAATTAATTTTTTTTTGTACATTTACTTCCTTCCCCTATCTGATTTTAAGTTTGACCTTTTTTTTTTGTTTACATGTTTATTTCTTTTTTAATATATCACTATCAAACACTTTTGTGATCCAAAAGAGTATTATTTTCTCTTTTTAATCAAACTACATCATACTAATGTTTATATTAGCTTGTGGGATAGGTTAGAAACCCTTGGATGATTTAATAAAAATGAATCATAACACAGTAGCAATTTTTTCCATACAGTAGTGGCATTCATAGTAATCAATGGATGCAACAAGATTTGTGTATAAAATCCCTATCTAGTGCCTACTCATCCAATATTCCCAGGTTTGTTCTAGTTTATGGCCTTTATAAATGAGAAGCATGTGATGTATTAATGCTTTAAAATGAACCATTTGGTAAACAGTTAAAATAATATACATAATTGTATGTGAGTAAAACTATGCATTTCATGTTTTATGTTTAACTTTAACAATTTTATATTTAATTAAAAGAGTTATATAAATGGCTTTGTAATGCAATCATATAGAAAGTTGGTATTTGTCTGTTAAGAGTCTTACTTAATAAGAATAGTATGCTAATCAATAAAAAATTTCTTTGAGAATCAAAAATTTACATCTCGTATTAATGCATACTCTTCTAGTTTAAATTTATATCCATACTGATTAAGGGTAAGGAATTTATGTCATACTTAAAGATGCTATAGATAAATTTGTAACCTAGTTTCAAATATAAAAATGTTCTCATGAGTAATTATTTTTCTATCATAATATGTAATTTGGGTTCATATCCAAAGCAGTTAAACCTCTTTTTTTAATTCCAATCAGATTTAAGAATTTTTCAAGTTATGCAATTTTCAGACTTGTCGGCTAACTATTTATGTTGTTTAGGAAATTATCATCTAGCTAGAGAATAAGAGTAGAATTTAAAATATTCAAAATCTTATTATCAATTAATAGGCAAGCAAAGAAAACATCACTATTATTTTGTGAGGAGTTTTAAGGAGATCTTTACTTTTCAATATGTTTCTAATTCTTTTATTCATTGACCATATTTCACAACCATATAATAATAGATGTCAAACATAGTACTGAATTAATCTTTTCCTTAATTTTTTCTTTCAAGATCTATACAATTTTTTTCTTTTAATAAATGTCTTTTTTGCCAATGTTATTTTTTTTTAACTTCATCTTCACTTTTTTTTTATTCTCACTCAACCAGTTATTCAAATATCTAAATCCAATCACCTGTTGAATTATAGTATCATGAATATCAACTTGCAATCTTTTTATATTTTTTACTATCCATAAAAATATGATCTTAATATTTATCATTTTTCCATATATCTTTTCTCAATTATATTTAAAAATTTCTGAAGAGAATTTTCACTTTCATTTATAAGAGTCATATCATCTGAAAATCTTTACACTTTACAATTCTATCTCAAACTTTAGCTCCTCCACAGTATAAATTTTATCTAACATGTACTTTAAATAAAAATTAAAAAATAAAGGTGACAGCATTTTTCACTTTTTAGTATCACTTTTCTCCAATCTGATTCTTATTTCTTACCTAGTAAACATGTTCCAAATGAACCTTTTTCTCTTCCCAAAATATTTCAGTCATAAGTTTATTCTAGATTATTCTATCAAATGTTTCTTTTTTAAATCCTCAAACATATACCAATTTCTTTATTTTTTCCAATATATTTCTTTCCAATTGTCCTAACAACATCAATAGAATCTCTTATACTCTCTGAAAACCAAACTGTTTTTCTTCAATATAATAATATATAATCCTATATATTCTTGAGTTAAAATGGTTAAACCCTGATAACAAATTTAAATATGTAATGCCTTATTTTTTCAGATTAAAATAGCACAAAAAAAGAGAAAGAGAAAATAAAAAAGGCAGCTCATAATTTTTAATATTTACATAATTTGAATTCAATTTAAACCAGTTTTATATATAGAAGATATCTTTTATAAATAAGAATAAAAAAAATCATGCTATTTTTTAAAGCTGGAAATTGAGTGAATAAAAAGAATTGCTATTATTTTACTTTTGTAAAAAAAATTTCATGATGCTTCCAAAAAATATCATAGCAAATATTATATAAATGTATTGCATGCTTAATATAATGAAAATACTAATAAAAAAATCCACATTACAATTTCTTTTTTTTTTCAATTACGTTTAATAAATTGAAATCTATTAAATGAAATTACCTTCTGATCAATGGAGCTTTTTATTTTACAAAAACATAAAATGATAATAAAGTTTGAAAAAAGATATGACATCAACTTATGAATTGTGGGTATTATGTAAAAGTTAGAATAACCTGTCTTGTAGAATAATACAAATAGAATTAAAAATTACAAGATCTCCTTTTAGCATTACCTTTTAAAAGAATTAAAGGTTAAGCAGTACAGAATCAGATAATATGTTTATAGAGAGTGTATATGTATTGTGGCAGTTATCTACTACACTCATAACATGAAATTCTCATCCAGTTTGGATAATCCTTGAAATGATTTCAGTCACAGAAAGGCCTATAATTTTTCAGTAGAAAGCTCACAAGCAATCTAACTATTGGTCAGAAAATGAATATTTAGTAATTAGCAAAGATATAAAGATCCTCAGATTAATCTTTTTTGGTCAGATGTTTGTTAAAGTGCGGTAGAAAAATATATAATATAATTATAATATGATGAAACCTTCATTTTCAGGTGGAGGAGTCATATTCCTATGAGTTCTATATCTAGAAATCATTCTAAAGCTTGCCTAAAATATTCTATATTTACTAGAATTTAATCTTAATTTTGAATGGATTTCCGGTGTGATGTCATCTGCACATATGCATGACAGAAGTATTTAAATAGATTATACCTCCTTTATTTTTTGCAAAAGTAAATTTTAACATTAATCTAAGCAGCAACAAAATATATGTTTTTATATGTTAAAATTACATGCATTTTAAATTTGTAGTCACTTTATATTAATGCATACCCAATATCACTCAGCAAAACACACATACTCATATACATTTTATGCACTATTATTTTTTCACGAAAATTTTCAATTATTTTAGCAATTTATATGTATTTATTTCTTATTTAAAAAAAGACTTTATAAAACTTATTTTATATTGAATTAAAACATGCTCATATTTATAAAATTAAGACTTAATTAACATTAAAAAAAAAGATCACATTTCAAAAACAAAACTTTTCTTTAAAAACCAAATAATTGATTTATTAATTCACTGTTTTCCATATATTTTCAAAGGTTGTACTTTAATTTACTGGAATATAGTTGATAAATATGCATTATATATTTCTATTTTGTTTATTAAACATTGTTTATATAATCTAGAGTCAAGAGCTCTCACTCAGCTTCTAATGAGAAATGATGAAGAAGGTAAAATTACTTACCAGACTTTTTAACTACTAATTAGGATTTGAGCGTGCCCTCATTCTATCATTTAAGGATAGCCATATACCCATTTATCAACCAATATCAAACATTTATCTAATTCAATTTATTTTCGAGTTTTAGCTAATGAGGATTCGTACAATACTATGGAGATCTCAAGAAATGCAATGACCTTAAGCAGTAATTTTGATACTTCTTTCCAAATCTGCTTTTGTTTTACTTAAAAGTTGCTGCAATTTAAAATTAACATTTTTCTTTTTTGATAACATTGATATAAATAAATTAATACTAACTTTATTTCTCTCAAATCTTACTTTTAAATAAAAATAAATGGATTGGTTATTTAAATTTTTAAGATATCTTTTTAAAAATATATATATAAAAAAGAGAATTTTCAAACATTAGAAAATAACGTTTTTGCTTAATTTAGAATTATAAAAACTAAATAATAGGAGAGAAAGTTTTAAAGTCATTTGCTAGATTTATATTAATGTTTTAAAAAATTGCTCTTATATTTGTATAATATATAAAGAAATGTTTAAAAATTTACATCCTTAAAATATTAAATATTTTTCTATTTGGAGATAAAAATGTAAAAAAGTCTACTTGTCACAAAAATATTATTCCTACAATGCGATTTTATTTTCAAAATCGAGAACTTTTTTGCTAGTAAAAATTATAAATAAAAACAAATAAATAACTATAACAATAAGATGGACTTTTTAAAGATTTTAACAAATCATGGAGCATATTAATAAGCAAAATGTTATATACTCATACGCAATCATAAATTCTAAAATAAGTTGGTAAATTAATATAATTTTAAACAATAGACTTCTATAAATTTTGACTATCTTCTGTCAAACATTACGCCACTTTAAACAAATGATAAAGACTGAAAAACTGAAAAACTCCTTTCTCAGATGGTCCATTTTATTATATTCTTCCAAAGTTTTCTCCATCTCTTTTTTTTATTATTCATAGTATTTTTTATAGCTTTATTTACAAATGCTTGACTTTTGTACAACATTAATGGCATTTTGTCATTTTTTAGATAAATATATTAATGTTATTAGTAACTATTTATTAGACTAGAAATTATATTGGTAGTAGTTCAGATATGAGTTTTAAATTCAATCTTATTATAACTCAAATTATGCATGGTGTTTTGGAAACTATGATCATCTTGGCAAACTGATGATGCTAGTTCAAGAAAGCCATCTTGGAAATCATTTGCCTTTTTCTAATGCCTTATTAAGACATCATTTGGAAGAAAAAATTTTAATAAGTAAGTTATATCAGAATAAGTGTAAAAAAAAAAAGAAAATGTATTTAAAATAATACTATATGTGATTGGAGTTTATAATAATAGATATATTGATTTAATTAAGTCCAGACTAGGGCTAATAATATAATAATCTCTAATAAATAGTTATTAATAATATTAATACATTTAACTAGTTTAAAGTCCAGACTAGGGCTAATAATAATAAAATAATGTTTAATAAATAGTTATTAATAATAGTAATATATTTGAGTAAAATTGTCATTAAGTTATATAAGAAATGCACACATGTCCTAAAATTTGTGAATTATTTATAAATGTATAACCAGAATTCAATTTTATATTTTAATTTTAAAAAGCCTACAACATTTAATTGCAAACTGTAAAATGTTAATATAAACAATACTGAAGGAGTCAAGCATTAGTGGCATAGCAGCCTTCCAAGCAGCTTGCCTGGGTTCACTTCCTGGTCAATGCTTTGACATATAAAAAAAAAACAATACTGAAGGATTCAGCAAATATATATATATATTTTGACTTGGCTATTTTGAAATACGAACTCTAATGTATTTATATATTAGTTCACGGAGGACAGTACTGGATTTCTTAATCATGTGGGATGATTTAATTGCTTAATATTTGTATATTTATTTCAGTATAGCGTTATGCACTGGATTATATATATATATATAATTAAAAATAATCAATTTAAAACAAAATTTAATCATTTAAAGTATATATCTTTATGTATGCATGTGCATTATTAGAACTAAACCACAATAATTAATATGCATTATTTTGAAATAAAGAACCCGTATGTATTGTCTATATTAAATTTAATTAAATGAAGATCATTGTTTAACTGCAAACCAAAAAAAATTTATATTATAAGGGAAACTAATTAGATAGTGAGATATAGCTTCCTAACATGTAAAGAATAGTGGCGACTATAGTTTCTATTAACACACTATATATTTAATATTCTGAACCACATTAGCAATGCAAAATGTGATAGATTCGCATAATATATGGCTGTTTTGGTTTTTGTTTAAAAAATAAATATATGATTAGTTTTATAGAGTATTTTAATACATATTTATATGAAGAGACTGAATCGAGAAGTTAGAGAATTGTTTAACATGATCACAACTGGAATTCAAATTCATCCTAGTAAAATTTGAAAATTGTTCACCAATAAAAAAAAATATAAGATTTCATTTCGTTATAATAGATTTTATTGAATTAGTAAAATTACAAAATTAAAATAAACAGATATTTCAGTTGATTTATATTTTATCAATAATTACAAATTTTATCAATTAATATTTAATTTTGATCAAAATAAATTTATATAAAAATTGTGCACCATTTTAATTTTCTAGAAATTGACAATATAGAAATGGAATTAATTGATTTGAAAAGTTATTTAATTTGGAGTAATAAATTTAAAAAAAAACGTGAAAAAAAAATCCATATATAAGAATAAAATTATATGGAGATGTTGCAACATCTTTTCCTGAATAGTTTTTAATAGTGAACAAAAGGCAGTATCTATTTTTAATTATTTTTAATTAAATTTGTATTTATTAAATAAATCTTTTTCCAAGTGAATTATATTTTAAATGCATTTAGAAATAAATTCACATGATAATTTGGAACCATGTGATTGCATAACAGAATCAAATTACACATCAGATTTAGAGACTGTGCAAACAAAAACAACACCAAACTAATCATGAATCTAATCAATTTTATAGTTTATAGTTAAAATTTAACTTATCTAAACCTAACTTTTCTATATCTGTATTGTTTTATATTTTTTTAATTAATTTGATAAAATAATTGTTTTTCTATACCATGTTGACAATATTTTTAGTGCTTAAGGTTGCATTATAAAAAATTATATCTTTTTAAATTCTTTGCATATTATTTATTACCATCATTTTAAATGTTATATATAAATTTTCCCAATATTTATCAATTAAGGTATTATTAATTTGTTCATTTGATACATTAATAAGATGCAAAATATTTATTATTAAAAAAATAATGCAAGGAAGAAAAAAAAGCATTTGTGCTCTATGATTTAGATGAACTGTTAAATGTTTTTAGATAAATTCAAATACTGTCAGTAATAAAATACAAGTTAGTATGAAACGATGTTGTAAATGGCATTATTATTCTTTCTGTTTTTATTCCCTCTTTTTTTTAAATTTTACAGATCTGAATAATACTAGCTATCATGGGAATTGAATCAGTGTTCTTTAGATTTATAAATACTAAATTTAAGATGATATTATCAGTAGTCAGACCAGAAATATTTGAAAGAAATGGTGAATAAGATCTCTTGAAATATTATGTTCCTTATTAACCTGTGCATTATTTAGATAAGTTTTGCAAGAATCTCAATTTTCCTAAAAAAAAAAAAACATTTAACAGTTCAACTATGATATAAATTATCCAACATATAACTACTAGTCAAAATTATATTTATAAAATAATTTTAAATCTTAATATAATTGATATAAATCCAGTCATTAAAAATATAATTCAGTGTTGAAATAGAAGAAAAGGGAAGATAGTTATAAAGAATGTATAAGTCTAAATCTTTTTAGTAACTAATTATATAAACCTTCTGAAAGTAACTGCCATTCATAAAATACTTAAATTTAACAAATGTTCTTAATGTTATAAATTTTCTGAACTGATTTCCTGCTGAAAAAAATTACCATAAGTTCTCTATATAATAGTAGTTGGGGTTATTAGACAATAGTTATTACAACAAAATAATAAACACTTAACAATCAGTGGAGCAGATTTTTATGTTTTTGACAAGATTAACCCAATTTATTTTAGCATCTCAAATATTTCTTTATGCATAATTAGATATTTTCCTCAATGAATGTCAATTATTATTTCTAGCAACTGACTACAGTGGAGCCACAAACTATGCAATATTTTTTTCCAAGTACTCCCTTCCATATAAACATATATAGCCTATAGAAACTCATGTAGCAAACTGTGATTAAAATAGAATACATATTTTTATTGAATTGCAAGTATACTGTGATTTTCAACATATACACACATATATAACCCAAATGCTTTTTTATATGTATAGTCAAATTAAGATTATAGAATAAAAAAAATTTTTAAATAATAATAATACAAATATTAATAATAAGTTGAGAGATACATTTACATTTATTTTAGGTGTATGTTCTCACTGAACCAATAAGAATAAAAAAAATACTATAATGTATTTTTATTTTTCAAATAAAATAAATAGCAAAAGGCTGACTTTTATCATTATTAATATTTTTTTACAATAACTTTTTTCACTTATAGAAGTGTGATAGTGGTCTTCTTATAAAAAAATTAGGACTTCTCTAATTGTTTTGATGTTTTTATGTCAGTATCAACTTTTAGCATGTTCTAAAATTTTGTAAAACTTTTAGCATTAAACTTAGCAAATATTTTACTAAGCAAAATATTACACATTATTCATAAAAAATAATAATGGAAGAAGAAAATGTTTGTGCTTTCAACATAACCAATAAAAATATTAATAAATTTGATTGGATACAGTTCTTTGAAATATATTGTAAAGTACATTTACAAATGTTAATTTTCTTTTCAATGTGATTATGTATGGTGATTAAAGATGGGAAAACTATCACTCATACATCATAAAATGTATTAAATTTATAAATTTTACTGTGTTTTTTGTTTATTTATTTACATTTTATGTTTCTTTACATTTTTATTGGATAGCCTATAATTGAAATCATACACTTTGATAGAATGTAGTTTGTAGCCTCATTGTATACAGTAAATAAATAAATAATAATAATAATAATAATGGGTACTAGTCTTATAGCTAAAGACGCCATTCTATGGCACCATTTTTGCACTAAAACACATAAAAATGCCATTTCTGTGGCTGACATGTTCGAACCCACATTTTCTATAATACAACTTTTTTGTTGTGCTACAGATTACAGGCCACTCTGTCATGTTGCAGTACAACATGTATGTCACATCACAGCAAATACATTTTCTGAATTCATACAGTTTATAAAATGGTTATGGCTTGGTGAGAGGGTGTGTTTTTTTTAATTGGATGAAAATGTTGTTTTCATTGGATTTTTTTTATTTATTTTAAAGTATTGAAATATTCAGATTTTGTAAAGTAATAATTATCAGACTTTTTACACTGTACTGTATTGAAGTTTTAATTGGAAAAATGTTGACAAGATATATGTGTAAAGTGAGTTGGAATTAGGTAACGCATCAAGTAACATACTGTTCATAACATTCCACGAGACAAACAAGATTCTACCATGTGTATATTTTTGAAGTAAAAAAGAATGGTAACACAAAAATATCCAGTAAGAAAAGTACAATTATGCACAGTTTTTTTGTAAATTTCATAAGAAGCATATATTATAAACATGATTAATAAGTAAAGAAGACATTTTTGGTGTTGTTTAAAAAAGTTTTACTTTCTTTCTTTTCTCTGACTATGGTTATACTTTGTTGAATATAGTAAGTTATCATTTATTTTATAGATGTTACTAAAAAAAAATATTTACAAAAATATGATTTTGATATTTTTTATTTTAGCATTACAAACAACAGAACACTAATCCTAAACCTAACCCTAAAACTAACCCTAAATCTAACCCTAAAACTAACACTAAAACTAACCCTAAACCTAACCATAACAACTTTTACTTTTTGTTGTCATTCTATATGAAGTAAAAATAGGGGTAAAGCCATAACCCCAGTAAAAAAAATATACAATAGAAAATTGATTTTTCTAATAAAGCAAAATAAAAACCACGAATCAAATTGTAATTTGTTTATTTTATTTTACATTTATTATTATCATTTAATTTGTATACGTTAATAAAAAATAATATTTAAAAAAAAAGATTTTGTTTTGTTTTTATTTTCGCATTACAAAAAAACACATCAAAATGATTGAAATCAATGGCCCGTGAATGTTCATATTTTATAGTTTTAGCGGGAAAATGGTGCCATCGAACGGCATCTTTATCTATAAGACAAGCACCAAATAATGATTATGACAATAAAAATAACAATATTAATACTACAATTACACTGTTGTACTACTACTCCGGCTATTTTTATTTACTCTTCCTCCTACTGTTACTATTACTATTATTAAATTATTCCAAATAAAAAATCTCTTTACAAAAAAAAACAGATAATTTCTCGATAAAATGTAAGTTAAGCATAGTTATTAATTTTAAGTTATTTATAAAAACTATAAATTGAAAACAGAAAAATTTTAATTGAAACTCATTACTTTCAAAAAGTTATTGTTATTTTTTTTTTTTTGTATTTGTATTGAAGCAGTCAGATCTAAGTTCGATCCTAGCTTCATGATATCTCATCTGTAGCCCACTTCAAACCCTAGCATTAACCGTGAATTTCCGAATGCAATGGGGCTTTATACATTCAATACATGCTAGTTTCAATTAAAACAGTATTATATAAACATAAGTTAAAACTAACTACTTTAATATTTAAACTAACCAATATTATTAATGACTTCATGATAAATTTATTCATGAATACAGATATATATTGTAACTGTGTGGATTGTGTGTATGCATTTATGAATAGTTAAATATATATATATATATATATATATATATATATATATATATATATATATATGAAACTTTATAATGGATATATATATATATATATATATATATATATCCATTATAAAGTTTCATTGTGTCAGAATGTTTTATGTTTACTTTCACCAGTTTGCTTAAATTTCAGTGATTAAATGCTACATTCTTTCAATAAGCTTTCAGATCCTTGGTTTCCAAAGACAATGGGGAAATTTTTATTAATTAGCAAAAATAATAATTTAAATTGTAAGGATGGTTCTTAATTAAAATCGTTTTTTAGATTTACAAATTCATTTTCTAATTAGAAAATGAATTCAAAGTTAATGAGTTTGAAAGCCTTATTGAGGAAATATATCTAAAATCAATTAACAAAAATTGTAACTTTGATAAAGTAAGAAGCTCTAGCTTGAAGGCATCAAGAGTCAGAGTGGATGGGAAACCAGAGGGCATGTATAAATAGCCTGGAAAAATTTCAAGAAGGGAGAAGCCATATTTTTTAAGAGAACTTGCAACTAGAAGCTACGTCCATTTAAATTATGAATCCTTATAGCGTCTTCATCATGGTGTGTGGCTAACTTTGGGAATCTGATTGCTGGTCCCAAAGTCACCAGAAAATCTTCAATGTAGCTGCAAAGTGAACTTTTTCCACACCAATCGTGAACTGCCAAAACCTGAAAGAAATTAATTAAAATGCTATTCACATAATTTAAAAGGCATGCCTATGTTTCAACCCAATCAGACTCTGCTGTGTAAACTAAGGAACCAACCACTGAAAGAATGGTAAAATATTTCTTTAATGAACCGCAACTTTCTGGCCAGTTTCTGAACTTTACTTTACACCATCTTTTAAATTAACTACTGTAAAAGCTCTTCTTGTGTTACAATGTCTTAATTCGTATAAGTAATTCTCTATTTCTATCTCTAGACTTTAAATTTAATATTTTATTAACTTTTCTTTTTTTTACAATGGTGGTTCGTTTCACTAACTTTATTATATATTTATTGACTAATTATTAATGTCACTTTTTTAATGTATGCCAATAATGCTTCAACTCAATAATAATCCTTTTCGTTACACTTGCCTCATGAAAATAATATAATATTAAGTTTTATAGTAATTCTTGCCCACTAGAACTAATTTAATACAGTTCCATTAATTATCAAGTTGAAGAATTTATTAAATGTTTGCTATTTTTACCAATGGCTGATAATAATTATTAGCCCATTTTCTAACCTATGCTCCTGGCTATTTTATTGAATTTACAAATATTTATTTATCCATATTAATCATATTAAAAATGTTCTCTAAAGGTTGATAAAGGAAATAAAATCTATATATTCTGATTTAAATTTCATACTTTATATTAATATTCAGGAAGGGCATGATATTTGGGGTATAATTAGCATAAATTTATAATTGCATTAAGTATTTTTAGATAAATCATGTTTGACTTTAATTCAACATGATCAGGTCATTACATAGAGCATTCCTTCTGTAATTCGGGTTTTATTAATTAAATATGATGATCATAAAGTCATCATTTTCCAAGCATTGCTGATGTGAGCCATCTCCTGCTTCATAGGCTTGCCATCGGTGATATTATTGTTACTTTAATTATCTAGGAAGAAACCACTTCTTCACTTGCTCGCTATTATATTGGAACACCAAAGGTTCATGGTTATGACCCAGCCTGGCTTTCCCTGCATTCCATGGATCCTTCATAGGGCATAAAAGTCTTGTCAAATACAAGCCGCCTTTCTATTTTCTCAAATCACCGACAAGCCATTATTTGTGTATTTATTCTTAATGCTCATAAATTGTTAGCACCATTATTTCTCAGTTCAAATAAAGCCCCACTCTCATGCTTGTAAATCATGATGAATTGATTTTATTAAAGTCAAACAATCTAATATTCATTTATTATTAAATAAGTTCTTTGTTAAACATTAAAGTTATGCCTTAAATATTTATCGTGCATTTTGTTAGTTGATTTATGGATGTGTGAAAACGAATCTCACATTCTTTTCTTTTAAAATTAGAATAATAATTTCTGTCCAAGCCAAATACCTCCATTTACCTTTATTTACTTGTCAAGGCATAGACATATATGATCCTCCTATAATATTGCATAATAGTTATTGGCATATGATAATGACTGCCATTCTTATTGTAAATTGTAAATTCCATTTTTAAAGACTAGAGGTAATATATATATATATATATATATATATATATACCTCTATATTATATATATATATATATATATATATATATAATTTGAACAAATATTTATTCTTATTAAACATTTTATATAACACATTTGGTTTTTAACTTTCTTTATTATTCAATAACTATTTTAATATTAATGCTCGCTGTCTGTATTGGCAACCCGAACATACATATATGAATTGACTTATAAATATCCTTAGTTATTTTATTATACATTATTAGAGTCAGATCAGGGTCTCGAATCATCATCATCTGTTGACCTAGTTTCTTGGCACATAGTCATGTACCTTTGACATATGTCATCCATTGATTTGATCTGAGCTCATGAGTTAGGTTTGAATTTAGTTTGGTCTTGGGTTTAATCTCTTGGTTTAACTGGGTTTGAATCTGACCGGGTTTAGGTGATTGATGTGGGGTGTCCAGTATAGTATATATAGCACAATATATATATATATATATATATATATATATGCATTTTAATATTATAAGGTAGTTAGTAAAGTTATGCTGTAGCTTTATATATGAATATATTAATAATCATCCTAAACGAATGAAAAACACTGGTAAAGTAGAATCAACAATGATGAATTGTTTTGCTTAATTATTTTTATACCATAGGATTTTAAGCAGAGAACTTATCATACATAAATGCACTATATATATATATATATATATATATATATATATATATATATATAATACCAGTCAACATTTAGACCATTCTAATATCAATAACAATCAACAATTTCAAACTGTTGCCAGGGCAACCTCCTTTTAACAATAAATATGGAATATATATATATATATGATTTTTTAAAAGCCAAATGATTCATAACTGTAAATCATATGATAACAGCCCATGTTTATGTACATTATAAATCGTCAATCCATTATCAAGGCAACCTCTGTAAGTATAAAATGGAATATCTTGCAATATGGTCTAAGATTTTAATATAGTCAAAAAAGTTAGCATTTGGTCTGTATCAGTTTGAGATTTTTAAAATTCCTAGAAATTTAAATAAACTCCAATAAACAGGCAAATATAATTTGAGTACCTGGGTATTATTCCTGTAACCTAGGATAGATAGGACGACTATTCATATACGCGATAAAACGTGTAATCTTGCAAACGTGAAATAAACATGTGCTTTTTTCTCCTCGAATAATGTGTTATAAAATATATCAACAAAATACAATTTATTACATGTCAAAACTTCTTAGTGTCATTCGGTTTTGGAAATTATTGCATTTGCTGATTGAAAATTTTGGTTTTTACGTTTTAAAGTTGCTCCTTGTTGTTATTATAACTTTGTTTGATCATTTTTAATTTCATCTTCTGAGTTTTTATTCAATCTGATCAAAGTACTAAAAATAACACTTATTTTTTGATTTAGTAACTGAATTAAAATGTTGATTTTGTTAATACTCTGTTGTTTCCTTTTATCTGCTAAAAGTGCTACATTTAAAAGTAATTTTTGGATGTACTAATTGAAATAATTGGTTGACAGATATTTTTTATTTAAGAATTAAATTAATATGTTAACTTTGTTAATATTGTTGTTGCTTCCTTTTATCTGTTCAAAGTGTTGCAACTTATAGTTATTTCTCAAGTCTGAAAACCATCTGATCATATTAATACAATCTCCCTAATTTTTTTTAATTACGAATTGAAGTAAAGAGTTGAGTTTGTTATTTCTGTTTTTTTCCTTTTATTTGCTTTCATATAAAAAACATTTTTACTCCTGCTTACACAGACATAACGACACCTTCTATTCCATGTTGAATGACATCAAGTACATTTTTCCTCCTGTTGAAAAACCATCTGATCCAAATGCTGAAATTAATACTTATTTTTTTATTTAGTAACTGAATTAAAATGTTGACTTTATTAATACTGTTGTTTCCTTTGATCTGCTCAAAATGCTTCAATTCATAGTTATTTCACCAGTCTAACAACTATCTGATCAGAGTGCTGCAATGTACAGTTATTTCTCGAATTACTAATGGAGTTAATATGTTCACTTTATATTTACTGCTGTAACTAGATTATTATTACTGCTGCTGTTTCTTTTTGATCTGCTCAAAGTGCTGCTGCTTTTCCAATTTCCAGTTACTTTTCCAGTCTAAAAAGCATATACTCAAAGTGCTGCAATTTACAATTACCCATTTTTCTAATTACTAATTGAATTAATATGTAGACTTTGGTATTACTGTTGTTGTTTTTTTTATTTGCTTTGAAATCAAAAACATTTTTAGTTTTGTTTATAAAACAACTCACCAACTGCTGTAATTTCCAGTTATTTCTCCAGTCGAAAAAACAACTGATCATAGTTTTCGTATTCAATTAATACGTTGACTTTTCTACTCAAAGAGCTGCAGGAATTTACTGGGTTTTTTTTTCCTTTACTAATTGAATAAAAAAGTTGACTTTCTTATTATTACTGTTTTTTTTTTTTTTTGTTTTTTTTGGACAACATTCGTTTCAAAAAATAAATTGCCGTTGGTTTACATTGCTTGGTAAGATTCCATTTTTTAGCATGTATTGCGCAATCACATGCTCTACAACAATTTCGGAGAAGTAGGAATGGTGAGGAGGGGTTTGATAATCGCGTTTTGTATGTAAGAATTCATTTAAAAATTAAAGATTTGGTAAACTATAACACTCTATTTCAGACAGTAAGTATGCACTTGTTGAATCTTTTGTAATGTCATTTTAAAAAATATTTGTACAAATTTCGGTATTTTCTTGGTTTTAAATCATTCGATTAAATTTAGCGTTCAAGCATCATCTGCATATGTTTCTATTTCATTGAATTTTTTTTTTTTACTTTTAAAAAGAAATATTTGTGTTGTATTAATTTCGTACAGAAAAAAGGATCTAGTATGTCTTCATTACTACAATTTTTTTTGAAACATGATGGAAGAAAATTACAAAATTTGGTTCTTTTCATCCGTCAAATTTGATTGTTTGTGTCTGTCTACATTGCATAGAAGTACGTGCATATTTCCTATAAAATTAATTTTTGTGTATTTTTTTAAAACTATTAGGTATTATTCCTGCAACCAAGGAAATAAAGGAGGACTTTTCACATTCCTATCAAAGTATTGCTAACTTTGTAATGATTGATGTTGCCAAAATCATAACATTAAAAAGTTAGCAGTGTATTGATATGAATGTGAAAAGTCCTCCTATCTTTCCTTGGTTGCAGGAATAATACCCAAGTACCATAACTTGTATATTTAAATAACTTTTTTATATGTTTTACTATATATAATTACTCATTAGAGCATCATTAGAGGGGTGTTCTCTAACGCTGAAGGTCATGGGCTGAAGTTCATGACTGAAAGTTCTGACATTCAAACTTGATACAAATTTTCATTTAAAAATTCCTGAGCCAAAAAAATCATTCAATTATTTTTTAAGCACCAACAAAACATTTTTAAAATTAATACTATCAGTGATATTTTTTTTTCATTTTTAACCATTGCGTATAACAAAATTAATTTGTCTTGATAAAATGTGTAATCATTATTTTAATGAATATTATTACATCATAGCTTTAATGAATAAACTGCTTCCAAAATATATTTTTAGATCACTTAATTCATAAAAAAAAAAGTTAAATCTCAACATTAAATTAAAGCAGGTGTCAAAGGGTTAAATTAAAATTCACTCAAAAGAATAATGCAAAGTTGTTATTTTTTGATCACTTTATTTCATGTTAACACAATCAGATTTTCATTTGAGCTTTTATGAAACCATATATCTGCTGCGAATTTTCACATACATCTCCTCAATAATTTAGCTGGTTAAATATTAAGACTTATTAATGAAGAATCACATGATAATATTTTGTATCATCTTATGCACATACATATGTGCGTGCACTTTAATTTTTAAAATTAAGAATATGTGCATGAATGCGTGACATTTCTTATCACATTTTAATTTTCTAGCATAATTTATATATAAAAAGAACAATTGGTATTAATATAGTAATGTAAAAAAAAAAGTACGATCATACGATTTTAATATATATTAGTTATAAATCATGTTTTGTCCATATATTAGTTCAAAATTATTTATAAAAGTAATTAATATAAATTATTGTAGAACAACTAACAATATATAGTATTAACACAATATTATAAATAAAATATAAGAACAAAATAGTATATAAAATTAAATATAGATTTATAATATGATGTACTATGGACATGTTACTAAATGATTAGATGAAAAAACAAATACATAATGTTGCAATTAATAGAAGAGATGATAAATCTACCTTACATATTCACTATTTATTATATGGATATAAAGTAGACTATATAAAAAATATTAAACATTTAAATTACATTAAAGAACCTAATATATATATATATATATATATATATAAACAAACTGTAAATCGATTCTTATTATGCACTGAAATAACTGTAATTGTAAACAAGGAAATAAACTTTGGGTCTTGCACTGTTTATAAGTGTATATCAAAATCTATATAAACTCACCTACTAGATTTTGATATATACTTATAAACAGTGCATGACTCAGGGTTCATTTCCTTGTCTACAATTACAGTTATTTCAGAACTTAATAAGAACAGATTTACATTTATTCAGAATTAATATATATTTTATCACAGGTGGTTAAAAATGAGATCCTATTTCTCTCCTATGATAGAATATCTAAATTTATACAATATAATTGTCAATTTCAACATCATGAATATAATAGATTCTTGCTCTGAAATAATCACAGTCAGTAATGGTTGGCATACATAAGAATACACTTTAAACGTAAGTGAATTCACTTGTACTTTTAAAACATTACTGGTGGGTGAGTGCACAGAGATTTTGATATACACTTATAAACAGTGTATGACTGGAGGTTCATTCTCTTCTCTATGATGAAAACTAACTATATTAACTACAATAAAGATAATTATCTGAATATATAAAAAATTTCAATAAATTTATTCAAAAGTTGGTCAATTAAAAATGAATAAAAAATTATATAATATATGGTATATAGACAATGTGCATTTTAGACATTTTACTTTAGTTATGTTTATAAGTCCTTAGATTTTTTATCAAAAATTTATTATTGACTTTTATTAATAATATATATATAAAACAATAGCTGTTGTTATGTCTATAATGTAAATTAATGGTAAAATAGATTATATTTACATTAATGATGGCAAAAAATATTTTCCAAAAACAAAAGCTTTTAGATATTAATATTATAGTTAGCTGTTATAAAATATTTTCTATTATTTACTTATAAACTATATATTAATTAAAATATAGCACAATGGATTTTTTTGGTACTTGAGTATTATTCCTGCAATGTAGAAAAGATATGAGACTTTTCATATCTACAATAAATGTGTAATCTTGTGATGATATCAAATTGAAAGAAAATAAACCTTGTGATGTATATCAAAAAACTTGTGAAAAGTTGATTTAGATGTTTCCAAATGTGCTTTGATTGTTATTATTTTGCATTATTTATATTTTTCAGTGATTTATTTTTCAAAATGTTCTTTGATTGTTATTATTTTGCTTTATTTATAGTTGTCAGTTGCAAAAACATTGTCTTTTTCAAAATGTGCTTGGAAAACATCTGTTGTTTTTTTTAAAAAAACGTAGTTTGATTATTGTTCTTTTGTTTTCAGTTTATTTGATTTTTGATCTTCTTTTTAATGTTCTGTTTGGTATATTTATCAACAAATATAGGTTGATGAATATTTTACTACAATTTTTTCCACCTGTATAAAAAGTGGTAATTAATGAGAGTCTGATAATTTATATTTCTTTACTCTTCTGAATTATTTGATTTGTTTTGTTTACTTTTTTGTTTTGTTGTGTGTATAAAAAAGGTATAGGTTTATTAATATTTATCTAAACTTTTTTCAGCCTACATAAAAAGCGGTAATGAAATTCTTATAATTTCTTTATTGTTGACAATTATTTGTTTTGTTTTGTGAATTTACATTAAAATGTATAGGTTGATGAACTATTTTTTTCCAATTTTTTTCTCCCTCCATGAAAAGTGCTAATAAAAGTCTTATAATTTATATTTCTTTATTGTTCTGAATTATTGTTTTTGTTTGGTTTACTTTTTTTTTTTTTTTTGCAAAAAATTTCATTTCTTGGTATTTTTCTGGAAAAGATCTTGACACACTTTGCAATCATGTGTTCATGGGGGGGGGGGGGATTTCCACTTTAGGTATCCATTTTCTGTAGTAACATGAAATTTGAATTAAGTTTTTTTAAATGTGATTAATTCCTGACATTTATTACAATTTAAGTAGCTGTACATGTATATTTTATGTTTTTGTAAATATTATTTACAAAAAATTATAATTTAGTGATCATGTGTAAAGTAACATTAGGGAATTGGTTCAATATATTTTCACCAGGGGCCAAGAAAATGTACTTTTTATGATTTAAAATTTATGGTTTGCAATGTTGTTTTTAATTACACATGTATTTTCTGTAATTTGGTTGTTTGACAATGATCAATTCCTCTTATTTATTACAGTGGTAAGTAGCATGTGTATATTTTATCTGTTTTTGTAAGTAAATATTATATTAAAAAATTATAATTTAGTGACTGTATGTAAAGTATGTGTTTGAAAAGGAATGTTTTTAATAAATGTGTTGACCAGTTCTTACTTATGGATCTAAGACTTGGTCACTTAATAGAAGAGCAATACAGAAACTTCAGACCATTCAAATAAATATGGATAGGTGCATGTTGGAAGTAACAATAAGAGATGGAAAATACAATATATGGGTAAGAGAACAAGCAGGTGTTACTGTCCTCATTGAAAAAATAAAAGACTGAAGTGGAATTGGGCTGGACATATTGCTAGAAAAGAAGATAATAGATAGACAATTGAAATCTTAAACTGGATTCCAAGAGATTGTAAAAGACCCAGAAAGAGACCACATATGAGATGGATGGATGAAATAAAAAAGTGAGCAGGGGTAATGGGGAGAAGAGAAGTTGAAGATCAGAGAAGATGGATTGAACTTGGAGAGACCTTCATTCTGCAATGGATTGATAATGTTTGATGATTATGATAATGTAAAGTAACCTTGGGGAGTTAATTCACTATATTTTCACTGAAGGCTGAGAAAATGTAGTCTTTAAGATATAAAATTTATGGTTTAAAATGTTGTTTGAGTATTACTCCTGCAAATAATACATATGTTTACGTTTTTTTAGTGTGTGTTAATTTTAGTTCTGCAATTTGGTATTAGACTTACTGTAACTTTTCACATTCAAGTCAACCTGCTGATAACTTTGTAAATCTTGTAAAAATATTATGTGCATGATTATCTGCATACAAGTTACTTTTTCACAAAAAATCTGGTGAAAAATATCATGTACAAGTTCCATGTACACATTATTTTGATCAGATCACAAGATTTACAAAGTTATCAGTGGATTGATATGAATGTGAAATGGCCAGCATGTCTAATACTGTATTGTAGGACTAATACTCAAGTACCATTTTTTTATTTACTTTTTGGACTGTATATAAAAATAAACACTGTAACCCTCATGTCTGAGTTTACAGATGCTACTTTTATGTGAATATTTTTCTTTATTATATATTACAAAATATTAAAAGTCATGTTTAAATAAATTTTAAAATGTTTTGAAAATGATAATAATCTTTGTTAAAAGTAAAATGTATTATCATTTTATTTTTTTTTAAATAATGAATATTATTTGAAACAAAATAACATCTGCTATGGAAAACATTTGTTGCTTCTAAAATAGACAGTATTTTCAATAAAACATGGGATTTTATTGTTACTTTTTTCTCATTATGTCTTTTATGGAGAGAAGTCAATAAATTTTGTAAGGATTATTTAAGTGAATTTTATGCATTTTATGGGGTTGAAAACTATCCAGAATGCTTTCCCTGACTTTTCCAGCATTATAACTGAATATGGAACTATAAGCAAAGAAATACCTTAAAATTAATTTTTTTCCTGCCAGTCTATCAACTACTGTTTAAAGCTAAAGATAAAAAAACTATGAAGGAATTTGCCTCTGTTGCACTATAAAAGATAAATGTACTTCTATAATTAGTTTGTGAATCTACTTATTTTGATGCTCATGGAAAAACTACAATGAAATCCTCAAATAAAAACTATCCTGGATTAAATCAAAGGAAGTTAAATGTTAGTATTGTTAGTAAACATTTAAAACTAATGACTTTAATGGCCATATATCCACATTTATGGAGACAGAAATATATGTGAGTTCACGAAGATATCAAGGTAATTAACTGAACTTTTTATTAGCTTTTCTGAATGAATTATTACAAAGTCTCAAAGATTTTCCCTTTCAAGCATTCTCATCATATAATTTTTAAGTGTAAATATGTAAATACATTTTATATAACTCTATTTGTTAATTAAAGTTGTTATTAATAATTTGGTTATTTGTCATTTCTCATCTGTAAATCCAAACTGATTATTTATTTTATTAATTTAATAATAGTATTAAATAGAGGGGGATAGTGATCAGGAAATATAACTCAATCTTCATAGAGATTGTTTTTATATATGTTCAATTTGATCATTACTTATGACTATTATAGATTTGTCAATTAAAAATAAGTTATTAGTACCTCTACCATGTATACAGTCACCTGTTAGTTATCTTTAAATTTCTTTAGACTAAAATTAATTTGCAAATATTGTATTTTTCATTTTATTGTTAACTTGATTATTACTAATTGTTAGAACAATTAGTATTATAATGCATATATAATAATCCAGTGCATAACTCTATACTGAAATAAATATACAAATATTAAGCAATTAAATCATCCCACATGATTAAGAAATCCAGTACTGCCCTCTGTGAACTAATATATAAATACATTAGAGTTCGTATTTCAAAATAGCCAAGTCAAAATGGTATCACTTTGAAAACCTGTCTGCTATCAGATGTTATATATTGAAATACGAACAAACTCAAACAAAGAACATGAAAATTAGCAAACAACGATCTTAAATTTTGCTACAAATAAACATGTTTTACTATTATTATATAAAGACAAACTAAACTTTAGTAAATTTAATCTTTAAACCACCTAAATGTATAGAAAATAATCCAGTGCACAAATATACAAATATTAAGCAATATATAACATCTGATAGCAGACAGTTCAAAGTGATACCATTTTGACTTGGCTATTTTGAAATACGAACTCTAATATATATATATATAAGTATAGACATAACTAAAAAAATATTATTTATGTCACAACAAATGTTCTAGAATGTAAGTGTTATCTTGTGATCAGTCTTAAATTGTGCCATAAAATGTTTCATAATTTATGACAAGTATTGATAAAACAAAATAAAAAATTTCTTATTAAAAAATACATTTAATTGTGTACAAATAAAATGCTTATTTTTTTTGTTTTGTTCTTTTGTATATTTATGATGTTAATAAAGAAAGGATCCTTTACATGCTAGAAGTGCCTATTTTTAAATTAGTACTATATCTGGACATACCTGTATGCCACAAATTTAAATAATATTGTATATGTTTTAATAGAAGGCAAACTCATGACTTATCAACTGGGCTACAACTTTAAATACAAGCTTAACTTAGCAAACATATGATTATAATATTATATCTACAATTCACAAATATGTATTATAATTTGAGAGCATGAAGAATATTAAAAGTGATAATTCATGAATCACTTCAATATTTAATTATCAATGTGTTAAAAGTGCATTGTGTAAATCTGGAACATGTCCATAAATATAATTAGAATTTTATTAATGACTATAAAATCCCATGGCAGATCTGCTCCCATATAAAACCAAAGAGAAAAAAAAACATTCTTGCACTTAAAAGAATTTTAGTGCATCAGTTCTTCTTCCATGTATTAAATTAAGAAATGTGATGTATTTTGCAATGTAATGCAACTTCTAAAAATCGACTAACATGGTCAAAGTTTAGTAAGAGAGATTATAATTTTTTTTTTTTAAATTTCCAATAGCAATAATGAAAAATATAACTTAATGTTGTCTGGAAAAAAATATTTGATAAGATAATTTCTTTTTATGTTTATCCATCCATAGACTTTGAGAAAATATATATTGTACCTCCCCAAGCATACCACTAGATTACTTACTACCTAGAAAATTTAATTTACAGTGATCAAGAGTTGATGATGATAAATGCCACCAGCTAGAACTAGGGAGAGAAAGAGATCTTTAACATTGTTCAGACAATTGAGAATAGAACACAAAGACAAATGTCAGCCAAAATAATTCTAAATAATTTTAAAGTTTATTAAATTCAAAAATAAAATAAATCCCAGGCAAACAAAAATATGAAAGTTGGCCCTAGATTTCTCTAGCATATTTATTAGAGAGTGTACATGATAAATGAAACAATGAACACCCTGGCAGATAAGTTTATTTTCTTATGTGTGATTTAAAGAGTGATTTATACTATCTTCCTGCTAGTGATTTATAGAAACTAGTAGCTTTCCCAGGATTTCAAAATAAAAGGATGTCTTGTAGGGAGTACAATGAAATAGCACAGGCAAGTTTTTCTTGGTCCAGAAAAGAAACATCAGGATCAAGAATGTCATATGTCAGCAGTACAGCCCATGATAACCACATTCAAGATATCAAGGTTGACTCCAATATAAAAAAAAGAAAAATATAGCAAGAAAAGATTACAATTTTACATAATCTTAAGTAGAAGAAAACAAAATCTTTAATTTAAAAAAACAGAACACTATATTCGATAAACCACCAACCAAACAATTTGTGGTCTGCTGAAAATGCAAACCAAAGGTAGCTAAATAAATTATAAGGAAAGAATAAAGGATAGGTAAGTTAAAAGCAAATTACGAATATTTGCCAAAGCATTTATCAAGTGTAAGTAATACAAAGAGGAAAATCTAGCATATAAAATAGCAACTCTCAATACACTCTCTGATAAATAAATATAACAAAAAAATATGGAGTCTTTAAACTAAGACACCACTACATACAATAATAGAAAATATATAAAATAATTAAAAATATTATAGGTATATTTAAAGTTTATAATAAAGACAGGTTTCTGTAAAGATTAAGCTGAAACTCTAATAGAGGTTTAAACTCTGGTTAGAAAATGAAAATCTTTTACTTCAAAGACTAATAGCTAAACAGCATTAAGCTGTTGCACATGCGCTTTGCAGATTTTAACTATAAATGACTGAATACAAACACTTCAAACACATGATAAAGTCTTTGGGAAAAGATAGAATGGCCTATCTTTTCCCAAAGACTTTATCATGTGTTTGAAGTGTTTGTATTCAGTCATTTATAGTTAAAATCTGCAAAGCGCATGTGCAACAGCTTAATGCTGTTTAGCTATTACAGTTTATAAAACTTCACGCTATATAAAATAATTGATTTATTCAAAGACTGATGTAAAATCCATCAGTTTTCCTCCATCTGGAGAAAAAAATTATTTCTGCCCCCAGTCCATTATGAAGGCTTTTAATTTATATCTCTTTGGTAGGGAGTATGGGGACAAGCACTGGATCAGTTCTTGTTTAAGCTTTTAGAGCATGATCTTTGAAGGAACAACTTGGGATTCAGGGCCCATCTTTGGCTTGATTTAGCACTACATGCTGTAGAAAAGATTTTTCAGGGCAAGTAATTTTAGAATTCTGCAGAGAGTAATGCTATTTAGCAGCTAGGAGTCAGTAATCTTATTTCAGCAGAATTTATTATTAGCAAACAGCAAAATGTGATATTAGCACTCATAGTGTGTAGATGCAGATGGTGATTTTTGAAAAGTAAGGCAGTACAGAAACTAGTATAAGGATCACTATTAGCATACTAGCAGCTGAATCAATACTCAACAAGCAGAATAAAAATGAAAAGCTGTATAATAATAAGTCCAAAAATCCCAGGGCTATTTATGTGCACTCTTATTTCCCATGTCATGTTTAATTAGAAGTTTTTGCCCAGGAAAAATCTCTATCTCAGACTTAATCATAATTAAAAAATCTGACCAGGGCTCTTATTCAAAATTAATTAAAGAAAAGTAAATGCAAAATTTAGTCTGTTTTTTTAAATAGATTACAATCAAAAAAACAAGCAAGAATGCAATTAAAAACTTTCCAAAATTAGAATGTTTTGTCCAAAAGGATTGAAACTTTTTTTTAATTAAAATATTTTACAAATAGATTTAAAAAAGACAAGTGTCAAAAGAAAATAGATTTTAAACTAAAATCTATTGCACATAAAAATCACAGAATTTAAAAAAAAAAAAAAAAAACATATATATATATATACAAAACTTTTAAATAGTTTTTTTTTAACTTTATAAAAATAAGTTAGTTTTAATTTTGTAATTTTTTTTTTAAACTTTATAAAAATAAAAGTTAGTTTTAATTTTGTGATGGAGCTTTTGAAGTATATGAAGCAGCTGGTTCAATATATATATATATATATTATATGTGTGTGTGTGTGTGTGAAGATTTTTACGGGTTGCATATATAAAAGACATATTTTGTGGGTTCATCCATGTTAAAAAATTTAAATATTGATATACCGATGATTCGACTTCATCACACAAGTCATGCACTGGGTGATAAAAGGTAGAAAGATGGTTGTAGAGGCACTGCAATCACTGATTAAAAAAAAACATTAAAGTTCCACTAATAGCAAAAATGTTAAATTAAGAAAGTTTTTTAAAAAACATTTTCAAAATAGAAAGAAGTTTGCATGTATCATCACGCTTATTGATTATAAAAAACTCTTTTCATTTTATTTTTGTTTTAGAAAATTTTAAAATTAATGCTAATGACATTCTGGTCAGTTTTGATGCCACGTCTTTGTTTACAAACATTCCAATTGATGAAGCTTTAAATATATTTACACAATGTTGCAATTTACCAGACCATATCATTGCTTTGATTAAACATTGTCTCTTGAACACATATTTTGTATACAATGGACAGCATTACAGACAAGTTTTTGGTACACCTATGGACTCACCTATTTCAGGAGTAATAGCTGATTTATTCATGGAAGATATAGAATTTCGTGATTTAGAATCATCATCTTTAAAACCTTTCATTTGGCTCAGATACATAGATGACACTTTTGTCATATGGCAACATGGAAAAAATAAATTAGATATTTTTTTTTACATTTAAATAATATGCATTCTCATATTAAATTTACAATGGAAACAGAGTCTGATGGAAAACTCCCTTTTCTTGATGTTCTAGTCACCGGAACACCAAATAATTTATCTTTTTTGATTTGCAGTAAGAATACACACATGGACAGATATTTATATGTCCATTCTCATCATCACCCAACTCAGATAGTTTCTGTAACCAAAACTCTTTTAAATAGAGCAATTAACATTTCAGAGAAGTCACATCTGAAAGAAGAAATAAATCATATTAATAGTGTTTTGTTAGGAAATAGTTATAATTATAAATTTATAAACAATTTCTTATTTCAAGCCCAAAATGGAGAAAATGGAAAATAAAAAGATGATAAATCAGCTATTAGGATTTGTGTTCCATATGTAAAAGGAACTATAGACACTATTGGGCATATATTAAAATGCTATAATATAGATACAGCATTTTCTACTCATCAAAAGATCAGCAATATAATAACCAAGTTTAAGGATTCAATCCCTCTTGAGTCTCATAATGTTTATCAAATCTCATGTGAAAATTGTAAAGCTTCTTACATAGGTATGAGTAATCATCACATCAGTGTTAGTAAAGATGAGCATGCTAATGCTGTTAAACAACTCATCATCATCAGCACTCTCACTTCATACTATATGTTCAGGTTATAAAACTGATTTTTCCAGTACCAGGATCATATCCAGATGTGATAATCTCTACCAATGCAAAATTAGAGAAGCCATTGAGATACTTAAAAGGCCAGATTGTGTCAATAAGTGTGATGATACATGCAAACTTCCTCCTATTTGGAAATATTTTTTTAAAAAAACTTTCTTAATTTAACATTTTTGCTATTGGCAGAACTTTAACATTTTTTCAAATCAGTGATTGTAGCACCTCTACAACCATCTTTCTATCTTTTATCACCCAGTGAATGACTTGTATGATCAAGTCAAAATGTCGGTATATCAATATTTAAATTTTTTAACATGGATAAACTTGCAAAATATGTCTTATATATATATATATGTGTGTGTATGTGTGTGTGTGTATACATATATATAATGAACCAGATACTTTCTCTGCTTCAAAAACTATCCCTTCTAAAATCAAAACTAAAATAAATATTTATAAAGATTTTAAAAGAGAGGAGAAATTTTTATTTAAAATTTTGTATTTTATTTTATCTTTCTTTTTGTAAGTGTACCTCCCATAATACCCGTACTCGATTATATTTGAAATTGTAAAAATATTTT